>CM040126.1:46590551-46961095 GCA_022559845.1 Amorphophallus konjac
CTACGAGTCTAATAAATAAAAGTTCTATTGATTGCAATATATAATTGAGTTGATGTGGTGTTCCTTCCATGCACATGCATGGCCAATAGAACCGCACAATTCTTTCATTAGATTACGGACATATATGTTAATTTAACATGAATGTGCGCGCGGTGTCCCAAGAAATATTTATGCTATATAAAATGTATTCCTGATCTTGCACATATATTTGCACATGTATTCCACTCGCATGCAATACCTGCAGGCATGCCGGCCCCTCAAATGAAAAGTGCCGTTGCCCTCTGCAAATGTCCAGCTAGCATATATATTCGATCTCTTCATTGAATGAAGGCCATCCACCTAACCGATCGATCACTATATATATATATATATATATATATATATATATATATATATATATATATATATATATATATATATATATATATATATATATATATATTGAAAGTCCAGAAGATGAGCCCCAATTTTTATCGGTGAAGATTTTGTCATGCATTTCTGATCAGCTTTGCTCATGCGAAACAAATCATAGCTAATTAATGAGATGACTGATTGTGTGTCGTTGCGAATAAGTCTTTATTAGCGATGACACGATAACTATTTTTTACTGTCGCATTTAAAGATCATTAACGACGGATGTTTCTTAAATCATCGTAAATAATTTGTAATAGCAACGACGCATGGAAGTCGTCGCCAAGAAGTCATTGCCAGTACTCATTTTCCTTTTAGTGACATGTTACCTTCGGTGCACGTATATATATCTGCATGTGTTGCCATGCCACATGTACATGCATATCCCAATATGCATGTCTTGGCCTTGACCCGTGAGAGTGCTCATGAATTGTTTTTTCGGTACGTACTCTATTTTTTTAACAGGGAGGGGAATAACAAACTGTCTTCCATTTATATATTGAATCTGCGTACATCTGCCTTAATTCCACAAGAATAATCAATAATCTAATGAAAAAGAAGTAGATATATTTCTATAGTATCATATCAAAGTAAGTGTGTTAAAGTAATTAGATTGGACCTTAATTCTCACTCAAAACCTTAAGATATATATTTCATAAAAAAGGCTTCACTATTTTAGAGTTGTCCATTTTCAATTCAAGATTATTCTAACATATTTCCTTACACGTGGGTTCCTTAATTTAAATTAGGTCACATAGACTATGACAAAGACGGAGTGTACATACAACCCAAATCATAAGCATGAACCCTAATATCATGTTAAGTATTCAGATTGTGACTTCACACTCAAAACCTTGAAGTGTTAATTAAGTGGAGAGGACTCCACTATTTTAAACATGTTATAATTTTGCCCCTATTCAATACGTACGAGACTATTCTAAAAGGGTGTATCTTTCAAATGAAAAAAACATGGTGGGATACGTTTTGTGCCACTGTTAAACTTGCAAAGGAAACTATACATTATGTTTATATCACCTTTCAAAAACCGACTATTTTATGTCGAAAGAACTTTGTAAGGGAAGATACGAAATTTTGACAAAAAAATTGAAAATATCATTATGACAATTTATTCTCTAAAGTTTTTCTCTTTCAAATTGAAGCCAGACCTGGTTTCCTTTATAGGATAGGAGTATTCTGTTTAGAGAATAAAAATATTATCCAAAGCTTCTATATATATACATTCAAGGTTAGGATTAGGATAAAAATTCTTGTTTGCGGAGAGTTACTAGGTACCTTCGCTCTATTTATATCTATTATTTTGGGTTGTCAAAGATTTACAAATTCTGTGTAAATTTTATGAGATACTACCTTCCTCCACATTGTCACGTCAATCTAATTAATTCTCTTTCTTCTTCCTTACAATTTTTTTGACATCGTCAATTTCACAGGACACACGACATTCAAATGTTCCCCATATATATGATCAAAAACATTAATAGTGGTGATCTACAAAACACCTCTCCATTCAAACGTTCCTCTACTTCTTTTCTTGCAGATTATATATGATGTTGAGATCCACTAACATCTATGCTTATTTACTCTTTACAATCGCCTCTACTTTTCTTGCAGATTATATATGATGTTGAGATCCACTAACATCTATGCTTATTTACTCTTTACAATCGCGCTGAGTTAATTGGTCAGCCGTACGTACGTCCATATCAGTTAGAGGCTACTTCCAACTTTTTATTAGTAAAATCACAGCATCAATGCCACCTATCTCCCATCAACAAGGAAATGATGCGTTCGTGCGTCCCCCCCCCCCCCGAGTCAAATAAGTTAGTTCCTATAACAAGGACAATGTGCATCCTGCTCGGGGTTTTAATAATTAGGAAGTACGCTCATGCACTCTAACATGATCATTACAATATTGTTATGTCATTATGATGGCTTTTAGGTTACCGACGATAGGAAACAGGGGGGGGGGGGGGGGCAAAAACACTTCACAAGTGCATGTTTTGGGTGAAGGAAGCTTTTGTTTCCCCAAGCCACGTAAAACCCCACAACCAGCAAAACGATAAGCACATCTCCTTCGTGGCTTCTTAAGATTCGGAGACATGGTTAGGGTTAGAAATCCGTAGTTGTCCACATACGTAACGTCATGCATATGGTCTTGGACAACAGCGCAGTAGGGCACGCGCCTCTTCGAGAACAAATTGAAGAGGTGTATGTTTAGCTAGCCAAACTTTTGTCACTAATTCGTTGCAGGTTAGGGGGGAGTAGATCCTGGTCAGGATCACATTAATTAACCATAAGAGAATTCTAGGGTGTACATCTGTCCCTTGTTCCCCCTCTTTAGTCATGGTTTCTTGGATAAACTTATCCCAGTTTGTTAGTTTAATGCTAGAGTAACTGGCTTGCATGATCTCAAACTGGGCGCACAGCTGGGTTCTATTCTTATGTGGGATTCTCTAAATCCTGCCAACCCTGCATGATGGATCAGATCTAATCCAACACCTGCTGATAAGATCAGGAGGTTGGAAATATAGAAACTTTTGGATTAAGACCTGAGGAAACCCTAGGACGGCGTGTCCTGACATGAATGGGTACTTCTCCTATTAGGATATCATTGAGTTGCCTACGGATCTCCAACTTCTTAGTTAATTAGCCATTTTTATTTTCCTTTTTGACGATTGACTAACCTTGGTCATGTTTGTGTGTGTTAGTTACATTCCAATTGCCATGGGTACGTAACCCTGCAGCTAGACAAATGGGTTGTTTTTAATTGAGGCGACAGTACGTACTAGATATTTCATTTTAGTTAGCTGTCTAGAAGAATTGAAATTACGTACTGTGACTTTTCTAGCTAGAACACGTCCCACCACAGATGTCATCTTGTGAAAGTACTATTAGATTCATAAAACTGCTTCTCTGATCAGCAGTACAAGTGAAAACTACTAGCTAGTAATAAAACAAGGTGAGCGGACGTCATAAAGCTCTGGGCAAGTCACAAATGAGTGCCATCCCCGCTTCCATATCGCCGGCCGGAATACACCCACATCGTGGCCGGCGAGAAGACGATCGACCTTCGCAATAGACATATTAACGTACGCTGTCAGGTTGGCAAGTCTGTCATGCAACCAGGTGGAGGATATCTTATAGTTTTTAATAAGTTTTGGCCTTTTACAATATAATTGATTGCACTGCAAAAAAATTTCCATGGCTCTCAAAAGATATGTATTTGTCCCCAAAGTAAATTAAGATGGGGTCCGATCGAGTTTGTCATTCAAAAAATACCTCTTGAATTAAATTGTAAAGACGTACGGCTACTTACAAGTATAAGATTGTCTTCTAAGTACATATATATAATCGATGTAAGATTATTCAAAACTCTTAATTTTATGTCTCTATATATACCGTCTCCAACCCCACATCCCCCTCCTTAAAAAAAAAAAGGACAGCGTGTGTGGATAGGGAGTTCTCACAGATGGTCCCGATATTGTTGTTGGAAGATTTTTGTGACCCCCAAACTGGTCTTATCTTTGAAGGGGTGGATATATATTAATGGTCTTATCCTTTAGGCAACCTACATGAAATTATTTATAAGAGCGGTCTCATTTTCTCTGCAATTGAGCTCGGCTAGCTTAATTAATTTGTCCAAATCATGCACTCTTTCGCTTTGTGTTATCGTGATTGCTAAAGGACAATGCCTCACAGATAGAACTCTGAGTATTCAGAAATGGGGCATGCATGGTCTTAAATTTTTGTACTTTCTTTCTTTTCGTTCCTTCCCCAAAGTGGTCCTCGATCCAGTACTATTGGGGACGGGCTAGTCTCTGAATCATATGGGTTAGCGATTAATGTTCTTAAGTCATTCATCCATGGTCGCTATCAGTGCCCTGCTAATTAATATTTAAATGTCTGCTTCTACCAATCTATATACTTCGACATTGAGATAACCGAAAGGAGCGTTTGATGAGAAAGGATGCTTGCTTCTATCTTTCAGAAGCTTTCAAACTACCTACACACAGACTTGAACAGGTCATGCATGTAACCTGATCAAAACGTGAAAACGAGATGGACCTTTACCTTGACGTTGGACTCCAGACCAATCTCATCTCTCAGTGAGATTCGAACTCTGAGTTCTTTCTATACATGGCCCCATTCTCTGTCATAGTATGCATTTCCTTGTAAGAAAGTAGTCGAAGCTTTGAAGAATGATCCACTCTGAGGCATCAAACTCTTGCCAGTCTCCCACTAACTATACTACTTACTAATAATTGTGATATATACGTGATTACTTTGGACGGCATGGGGTAAGGATGCATGGTGGGGAGATGTGCCCATATTACGTGGCAATATCATGAAGTGCTCCCATCTATTTCCCTGGTTACAAATGATAAGAAACGCTTCTGAGCATTCTTGATATATATGCATCTGGCCCTTGCGATGCGCCATGTGATCAGTTGCTATCACTGGCCAATGGAATAATGCAATATTCCTTAGAATGTGGTTAGTGGTTCAGTTCAGCTTTTATAATGCCAAGAAATTATTCCATTGTAGATGGCCCCATGCATAGCACACTCATTATCCAGCACATCGGTGCAGCTGCCCATCATATTGACCTTTTTATTAGATTTGCAGTGTATCAAAGTGTGTCATTTTAAGATTCGGATGTGGCTAACTTGGCTGTACTTCTCCCAGTTAGGGCTCTCAGTGGGCTTTCGAATGTCAACACCATGAGAACTTTCGAATGTCTGAACCGGTCAACTTGGAGAGGCCATAACTTCCAGTACACACCTCCAAAATTTATGTTCTTGGGCTCGCTGTGAAGAGCTGAATAAGTACACCACTTTACCTCAAGCACTCATCTCCAAACTCAAATCAAAATCTAATTAAAATCACTATCAAAGATCAACTTTCTGTCATTTTAAGAACACAGGGAGGTCACAACATAATCAAATAGTTGTAATAAGATTTGACCCGATTTTGAGTACGTTCGTAGTGTCCTGGAAGGCGTTTCTGTCTTACTTGATAAAATTATCTTGGATTAATTTGATCATGAGCAGCGAATAGCGTGAATTATTGTTTAGGCACGATCTAGCACAAACACGCTAGTTAGCTTAATTTTGTGACTCCGATAATTTTAATAAAGTTTTTTCGTATCGATTTCAATAGTCGAGTAGGCAGAGTGTCTCTTCCGTGGCCAATCCATCGGGACGATTCTTTCACCAGATTAAGGATGTTAACAAGAACGGGCACACGCATATGCTCAGCTAGGAAACATGTTGATCGTACATTTCGAGATGCTACGCGAACGTCTTCCCCGATGGGATGCATGTGTTCACATGGTGTGGTGCATGTCAACCCAAAAATTAAGAACAGCTCGCTGTGTCTTGTCGTGATGACGATCCAAAAACTATCGTGCGGTGGAGGCATGACTTTTTTATTTTTTTTGGCATATTGGATGCTGGGTTTACAAACATAGCTACTCATTGCAAATATAAATTATATAGATTTATATACAAGTCTTAGTGTACAAAAGCAAAGTCCTGCTGGGGAGTTTTTAGGCCATTTCAAGAGTTTTTGTACAAGTGTGAAACGAAGTATTCATGGTTAAAGAGATGTCAGGTTAATGTTGGTGCATGTCTGCGTGCATTGCCATGCAAGATTTGCATATTTCATACTGAGGGTGCGAAGGATTAACGGGTAGCCAAAAGGCCCGTTGAGCCCGGCTCACTTTTGATAAGGGGAGCTCGGCCTTTTAATTCTGGCCCATCATCGAAATCTCAGGAGCCGGCCTGGCTCTTCCGGTTTTTGGCATCAAAAAAACCCTTTGCACCGTTGTGCAGACAGTACATGGCCCTCGTGTGCTGTCAATCACACAGTAGCTCTCTCATCTTCGTGCAGCTAATTTCAGAAAAGTGAGTTCAAAAAAAAAAAGAAAAACAGAGAATTTCATCACTGTCATCGGCGTCAGGTAGAGTTGGGGCAAAACTGCAGCCCCTCCTTCTCTCTATCGATGGTTTTCTTTAGAAACAAATGAATTAGTCGTCTGATGACGATCGGATGGTCGAGCTGCGTTCCCCACTACTTCTTTCTTCTTTGTTAATTGTACGTGCTAACAATAATCCATTAACACCTAATTAAGCTAAGCCCGCTCATACTTTATTGTTGACCCTCCATATATATATATATATATGTCGGGCTAAGGTATTAACTCAGCTGATCTTCTATTAACTAGCAAAATTATAGTAAGCTGACATTAGTCGCATGCATTGACAACGGACTCTCCGGTTACCTCCTGTGGGGCAATGATATATATATGTTGTTACCCGCAAAACTCAATTAATTAAGTTCGTTCCTTAGAATAAGGAGGCCACGTAGAACAACTCTCAATCAGCTAGCCTCTTATTATACTCATACTCTTAACGTACGCAAGCATTACAGGGACACATCACCACTGTAGTGATCGATGACTTCTACGAGGTCGACTGTAGGAATCATGCATGCATGGGGGGAAGGAATTAAGATGCTCCGCTAGCTAGCTAGTGCACACATCTTCTCCGACAGTAGAGTTCTGTTCCCCGAAGCCACGTAAATCCCCCTTGACATTAGAATAGGTTTAGGTCGAATACGTCATACTAGGAGAAATCTTAACCGACCCCGTAGGAATAGTCTAACCTAACCACGCACGTCTCCTTCGTGGCTTCTTAAGATTCGGAGGCATCGTTAATTATGTTAGGAGGGGCTAGAGCTTAGAAGTCCGTAGGTATCCCTACACACACGTACATGTCATCCGTGATTTCCGACAACAGGACACGCGCCAGTACTGTAAGCAGCATGTAACAAGCTAGTGTTATAACTAACTACTAGCAAGAGGAATGGTCTTGTTGTCATCTCTTTAGGGGATTTTATATATATATATATATATATAGGAGACCAGATCTCCTGCATGTGATCACGATTCATGTACCCATTAGATAACTCTAGGGGTCCGTTTCTGTCCCTTGTTATCCCCTCTTTGGTCAAGGTTTCTAGAAAAAAAGTATCAGGATTTTGTTAATTTAATTAAGGGCTTAGTAATTTATAAAGCAATGAACTGGCTTGCATGATCTCAAACCTACATATGTGGGTGTAGGTGGCTTCAATTCTTAATATGTGATCGAGATTCTCCGATGGCAAACCTAATATGACACCGCCTGATAAGGTTAAGAGGTTGAGACTTTTGGATTAAGACTTCCATGATATATATTATTATGATGTGTACATGTAGGTGTGAACCTCTGGGATGGTGTGTCCTCCCGCGAATGGTTATTTCCTCCTTTTTCTCTGCTTTATCTTATCTATATGACACGAGTTGTCACTTGTTCTTCGCCTTGTTATTGCAACCTTTTCCCATTTTTGTTAGAATTTATTTGATTGTGACATCCAACACAAAGGTGTTGAGTGGAGAGAGCATATTAGAATAATCTCGTATTAAAATTATATTAAAATATGATGTGCTTATAATGGTGGATTAAACTCTGTCACGTGGATGATGACAAATTAACACAGGATGTACGAATTAAATCATAATTATATATTATGATTACTACGATAAAAGTCATGATTAACGATGGACATATTTGAACGCCAACCTGTCGCTAAACTAATTTGCGACGGAATTGTAAATGAATCACCCCCCCCCCTTTGATTTGGGTCACAAACTCACGATGGACTTAGTTTCCATCCCAATTCCGTCACAAATTTAGTGACGGAAGTGTATCCGTTTCCAATCAATCGCAAAATTCAGAGTACCTTTTTTCCGTCGTTTCAAATACGTCTCAAAAAATTGTCCTACGACGTACGAGTAATCTATCTCAGATCCGTCACAAAGTTTCAAAATTTCGTGACGAATTATATCGTCTAGAATTAATCACAAAATATTTTTATTTTTAAAATATTTTTATTTATATAAAAATATCAAAAAATTTGTTTCAATAATAAATCTACATCACCTATATCAAACGCACAATGACAAATAAAAATTAGAAAAAAAATACCCATGTACCCTTAAAATCTTATAAAATTATCTCTATATCCTTACCTTTATCGTATTTACCGTAATACTCCTGAAATTCATAAGAAAAGATCCATTGTGTCCCTATCTGCCCCTATCCTTAAAATAGAATATTACCCCTATACCCTTACAAAATGGCACAATAGCTATTTTCTTTAAGGATTTCAGGGATAACGATAAATATGATAAAAATAGGGATATAGGGATAATGTTGAATGATTTTAGGGATATAGGGATAATTTTCCCTAAAAATTACATAATTATATTATTAAATTCAAATAGAATATAATATTGTTCAAATACAATGTTTAAAGAGTACACCTTTTTACAATAACTTAAAAAAATAAACAAAGATCCTCCGCATCGTCATCCTTGTCTCCCCCGTCATCGTGCGGTGAATGTGTAGTAAGATATTATATTAGAAATAAAAAATAGAAGAATATTATATATTTATATATAATAAATTTTATAAGAAATAAATTAAAATAAATATTTTTAAAAAATTAAATTAAAAATATAATAATTCTATTGAAATTCTTTGATTTTGAACTTACCTTAATTCCTAAATGGGTTATTTGAGCATCGAGCCGAAATCAAGAATCCAATTTAGATTCCGTCAGCTCTCATCAGTCACTCTCACCTCTTCGATCGTGTTAAAATAATTGAAACCCTGATTAAGATTGGACCAGTATTTCTGATATTAGACCCCCAAACTCGACTTCTTTAGTTTTAAACTTAACTTAATTCATAAATATGTGATTTGAGCATCGAGCCCAAATAAGAAATCTGATTTAGATTTCATCACCTCCCACATGTCACTCTCACCTCTACGGTCGTGTTGAAACAACCAGCATAATGATCGGATAAGTATTTTAGATATTGAACTCCCAAACCCGACTTCTTTAGTTTAAAACTTAACTTAATTCCTAAATAGGTGATTTGAGTGCCAAGCCTAAACCTAGAATCCGATTTTGATTCTATCAACTCCACATGTCACTCTCACCTCTCTGATTACGTTGGAACAATCAGCATACCGATCGAACTAGTATTTCAGATATTGAACTCTTGAACACGACTTCTTCAGTTTTAAACTTAACTTAATTCCTAAATGGATGATTTGAGCACCGAGCCTAAACCGGGAATCTAATTTGGATTCAATCAGCTTCCATAGGTCACTCTCACCTCTTCGGTTATCTTGGAATAATCAGCATATCGGTCGAACTAGTATTTTAGATATTGGGTCCTGAACCCGATTTCTTTGGTTCTAAATTTAACTTAATTCCTAAATAGGTGATTTGAGCGCCGAGCCCAAATCGAAAATCCAATTTAAATTCTGTCTATTCTCACAGGCCACTCTCATCTCTCCAGTTGTGTCAGAATAATCGACATATCGATCGGATATATATTTCTGATATTAGACCCCTAAACCTGAGTTTTTCTGTTTATCCTAAAGGCTTGTTTTGAACTAACTTAGTTTTCAACCAAATTTCTTTCAACTAAATAGTAATATTATAAGTAAAAAATTGTAAATTAAAAAGTGTAACAAATATGGTACTCACCTGATGCGGCTATGATATGGTCAACGGTGCTCCTTCAGGAGGATGTATCCCAATCTGGGAGAAAAGGGAGCCATTATATATACTCGCCATCATCTGCATGAGGTGCAACTTTGAGATGCAAGCTGAGCTGTAAGTCGCAAGTCCATCTCCGCTAGGATGGTCTCTCAGTTGTCACCTACAAAACTAGTGGGGCCCATAGTGTAGGTGTTAGTCCATGTATAGGGCTAGAACCCTAGGAATATGTTATCACCTCGCTAGAGTTCATGCTTTGCCTAAAACCGTACACTCGCCTTTCTTCAGTGGGTCGGCCACCGCCATCCACATTGCAGGATCTAGCAATGGATGCTGTGTAGTGTCCTCTCCATACTTCTCTATCATTTCTCTCTCATATGACTCCTAGAATTTGAATCAAAAAAATTGTAAATTTCATATTAATCATTCGTATTTGAAACGAAAAAACTTGTATGTGTAGATAAATTTACTGCCACCTCTTGACATCTAATTCTCACGTACTCATCCTTCTCCTTCCTCTTATGGGTGTGGTCATACTGCTCCAGGGAATGTGACTCACGCTGGAGCTCCATTGACAGTTTTACAATCACATAAAATAATTGATCTAAATATGAACGAAATATAAGAAAATTATAGATATTACTTACCGATCTATGCTTTTGAGTCTTGAAACCGATGGACCTACTCGCATGCACATTCACCTTTGGCACAGTTTGATTTTGCCTTGGTGGACTTGTTTTGCCATCCCTCCTTGGCCCATTTGTCACACATCCCCTCCCAAATCTCCTTCCTCATCCAAGTAGGGTCACGAGGCTTCCAGCGGTTGGGGTCTATCGGGCTCTCAGAGTCCTTCTTCGCCTTTTCTTGGGTGTTCCATAACGTCTGGGTGTATCAATCTCTCATGGTCTACTCCCAGATAGTTCAAGCTCTGGTCTCGTCCGAGATGCTCCTAACCGATAGGTCTACTGGAAAAAAAGTGTACCTTATATGAGTCAGTATATTGAAATCAAGAGTTGATAAAACGTAATTTAGAAGATTAAATTACATAACCTGAACATCTCCCACATTGACTGCCGGCCGTTCATCGGGATAGCCTTCCACTCGATGATAAGCCTGGGAATGTGTTGTTTAAGCACCTCAACAATACGATGAGCCACCCCGAGAGACTGAAATCACCTTCTGCAATTACAAATGTTATAATTGGAGAGTATAACATAATTTGCGGGTAGATAATAAACATAATTTATGAAATATACTTACCCCTTCGGGCCATCCTCTAGGTAGATGATCTCGCGGTCATCATCGATCGATGGGGCATCCTCGTGTATACTACCAGCGTCATATGCTAGATGGGGGTTCGAACCGATGAGTGCTGGTGATGTGCCCTGCGTGACTAGTGTAGGCGCACTCGACACTACAGGCAAAATAAAAATAATTAATCAAAAGTGACATAATTAAGCAATTGTTTAATCAAACATAATTTAATCAAATTGAGACTGGATCAAAAGCTATGTGTTCCCTCTGGTGTGCCCTGCGTGACTGGTGTAGGGGGGCTCAGGCCTATAAGCATTACAAGAAAAGTGCTATTAGCAACATATTTTTTGCAACGGACTAAATAGCGACAGATTAGTAGTGGAAGGAAAATCCATCACAACATTGTAGAGTGCGTGTTTTTTGAGACGTATTAACGGCAGAATATTTACGTCGCAAATTTATGATGCATTTTGCAACGAATTTACGTCGAATATTTTTCGTCGCAAACTTAGTGATGCAATAAAGACATACTATTTCCATCGTAAAATGTGAATGGAATTTTATGGTAGATTAGCGAGGAAAAGAGATGGCAAATATTGTCACTAATCTGTCTCTATTTAGTGACAGAAAAGGGATGGATTAGTAGCTGATTGACATCGCGACGGACAATCGTCTATCTCTAATCTATCATTACGTGAAAGAAAATTAGCAAGAAATAATTATACTTAGAGATATCAATATATGTCGCTAATCCTTCTCTATTTGGCGAGGGATGAGCGATGGACATTTTATGTCGATAAATTATAGATAGCGACGGATTAACGATGAAAATTTTCCGTCTCTAAGACGTCGCTATTAATCGTAGATTTATTTTATCCATATTCTCTTGCATGAAATATATATGTATCCATTCATAATAAATCATGAATATGAATACGTGATTTTCGAGATGTGGTAACTCATATCTCGAATTGCGGGTTCAATAACTAACACTTGTTGAGACTATATATAAATCAGATTAGTTAAAAAATGGGTGTGAACTTTAGGAGATTTAAATGGGCACAAACATAGTATAATATTTGACAATTACTTGATTTCTGACTTATGTGGCAAAAAAATTATCTTGTTACTTGCCAACGTTAAGTGGCGACGGATTAAAGACGGATGTGTTACCATCGCTAATTAGCGAGTGTCTTATATATGGCGTTACACCTTGTCCGTCACAAATTCATCGCTAACCCCTTCGAAGATGGATTAGCGACGAATATGGCATGTCGCTAATTAATAGCCTATTTTCTTGCCGTGAATTATCATGGGTATGTGGAGTTCTTAATTAACAAGCCAATCAGACATGGATTAGTTCGTTACATATCACCGTCCGAAGGCCCCAAACGGGTTGTCTGTAGCTGAAGGCCACTGTGGGTATGTCAGTTTAATTTGGCGTCCAGGGGACAAATTTACTTTCCTGAACAGTTCCTCTCTGATGTCATTGCGTGGGGGTACGTGGCATGAAAGTTTATGTTACTCTCAAGAAAGAAAGCATTTCCACCTTGCGAGTGACAGCAGTCCAAGTCAAAAGAGACAACAAAGATTAAGATGTGCAATAGGATATATATATGCCAGGAAGCCGCGGGGAACAGATCTTATGACAAGAATTAATCACGTTAGGCAATCATGTTATCTCATATAGGATACTTGGTGGGGTCGTAAAATAATAATGTAAAATATCAATTTTTAAATCATCACTCTTTAAAATTAAGATTTTTTTTTCTGATTTTAAAATTATCGGTTTCAAAATCCTCGATTTTGATTTGTTCGGTAGTTTTGGGCTCAAAACTGATGTTGGTTAAAATTGGACCCCTAAACTTAATCAATTTCGAAACTCAACAATTTATGACACTAACATTGTGAGGGAAGCAGTACTGTAAAATGATTTATAGCATTCCAAACATATAAGATATATTGTGTTAGGGTTTAGGGATGGTCTGCAACGTATAGCACCGCAGCAAACAACCTCGTATGGTTGTTAATCACGTTTAGGTGCTCGATCCATTTCTTAGGGATAATTGTACATAATGTTATATATAATTATAAATACTATATTAATTAATATAACAATATGAAGGAAATATATGTGTAAAAATGTTCCTCATGTTGTATGTCTGATTTGTCTTTAAATAGATGTAACTAGATATAGTTAAAATCTAGCGAGAGATTAAAAAAAAGGAAAATCCCAATATCTTGGCTAACCAGTGTAAAAATAACTCAATTGCGTAAGCAAAAGTACAAAACTATGCTTCCGTTGTACACTATCACTGGTTTTTGGATGGTAATTAATTGCGAGGGCATTTGTGCACTTACATTCGCATAGTAAAATTATTATCTTAAATAATGTATATATAAGAGTGGTGTTTCGGCTATTATTCATATAATAGGATTATTTTTACAACTGTTCGTTTGTCAGTGGGATGAGAGAATCTAGAGGTTCTGACAATTCGTGTCCAATCCGGGATTTATTTCACAGACATACGTGAAATAAATATATCACGTGAAAATAACATTCGAGATTAAAGATTTTGGGATGAGTGTATAGCTCTATCGAGGAGTATAGTTATGGAATAAATACCTTTAAAATAATATTATAGAGGGCTCTATTTACACACCTAGGATGTACACTAAGTTTTCGCTTTTTTTTTCTAACAAATTTTGTGACGTGGGGCTCATGTCCCCTTATCTTGCCCATCTTATATATCCATAGAAACCGTTTGGGTATATAAAATATCCAAAATACCCCGAGAGAGAGAGAGAGAGATATCCCCTCTCCCCACCCCTCCCGATCGTCCTTTCCCCCTCTGACGAGCAACCTCTCCACCCACCCATCCCCCGCTATCCTTACTGCACCCCCCCCCCTTCTGTGCGCATGTGGACCCTCCCCTTCCTTGTTCACAAGCACCCCCCTCGTCCCTATCCCCTCTAGCCAACCCCCCCCCCCAGCACACACAAAACCCCCCTTCCCTGTCGACGCAATCCCCTTTCTCTTGGAACATCCCCTACCTCGTTGGTGCTGGGCTCATCTCATCTTTGTGGGGATCAGGCTCGCCACCACCTCTCCTTTCCCCTCACAACATAGAAACCCTCATTATCACTGAGATCTGTCCCCGTTGGAGCCCTCAACTTGAAAACCTGTTAAACAGGAGGACGGTGAGCTAGAAGGGGAGGGGATGAATAGATCACCGTTTAAAAATATTTGTCCGAGCCGAGGAGATCTTAGAAGATGAGATTGGCTAGGAAGACTGACAATATGTAAAATGATCCGGAACCTTAACCAAGATAAAGCAGGTCACGACCGCAGAACATATATCACTCAGAATTTCATCAGCACATATGCACAAGCACTAAGCGAGCAGTCAGACCAAGGTTTCGATCATCAACAATCACACTTACTTCATGAAGCCAGACAGAAGCATAAAGAAAATAGATGCGCACAACCACACCACGGAGAACAAGAGGTTTAGATGGTTCAGTCTGCAACCTGCAGACTTACGTCCATCCCTCACTCAAGGCAGAGTGAGGCTTCCCTTTCACAAGAAAGAACCGCAGACTCAGTCTGCCAACAACACGCTGATCCATAGCTTGGGGATCGAAATCCCTACAGACGCTGAACTCACAGCTTGCACCCAGGTCTCACACCACAAGACCTGACCCGGAGATAACTCTCCCTTCCTCTTAGACAAGAGGGAACCCAGCAGTGACCCACCCTCACTGCAATTCAGAGACGCTGTCTCTCTTCCTCCTCAGCCGGAGGGAAGAACCCAGGTAGCCTTCTCACTACCTGAACACAAAACCCCGGAGAACTCCTCCCTTCCTCTGATCTAAATCAGAGGGAAGCCACACTGCGACCCAGAGGATTCACCTCTCTTCCTCTACACCTAGAGTGAACGAAAACAGAGTATCGGAATTTAAAAACGAACAAACGAAGACATAAAGAAATATTGAAAGACAATCGAACGGAGAAACAATGTAGCTTCTTAAAGAAGCATAGACAAAACGTAGCAGAAAACCATCCTCTCCTTCATCACTCTCTCTCTCTTCCAGGTACGCTCAACGAATGGATCATGATGGCTTCTCCTCTTCTTCCTCTCGCTCTGGCCTCACCCTTTTTTCTTGTGGCTTCAGCGGCTTTTCAGGAGCAGAAACCTTCCTATATATATCCAGACTCACGAGAGACTGAGGGTGTGGGAGACACGCGCGAAGAAGATGCTTCCAGATGAGCCGAGCCACGTGTTAGATGATTATTCCCTCAAATCACGTGCTCACATGATTGGAATAAAGTTCCAATTTATCTTTAAGTCCCTGTAAGGTTTCAGAGAACATTCAGTCAATCTCAGAAATATTCAAGTCATATGTTTGTTTACACAGATTGCACGGAACTTATCAAGGGACTGAAGAACGCGTCAACGCAGTAAAGCCAAGGCGTTAACGCAATGAGTTTATAATGGAGAGCAGGACCCTTCACAATACACACCAATGCGTCAACGCATTAGTGACAGCGTCGACGCATCGGCTTGGTTGTTGATCAAAAGAGCTTTGGACATCAGCCCAAGGCATCAACGCTTCCATCGTGCAGCGTCGCCTCAGCTCCTCAAGCGAGATGCTCACGCCCTTGGCAACTGGCCAATGCGTCAACGCATCCAGTGTCAGCGTCGACGCAATGAACAAGACAGTAAGTGAAAGACGCACAATTGCATCTACGCAGTCAGCCAAGTGCGTCAACGCACTAAAAGCACAGAACCCATATAGATGAAGATAGTTTAATCAGAAGACGTGCATGCAAACAAGAAATTTCCCAAGGCTCCTTTCAGACACTAGATCCAGAGATTATCCAGACAATGCAGGATCTTTAACAGTCACCAGGAAGCAACACATAATTTGATTCATAGTGTTAGTCATCATCAAAACTACAGAGATTCAACAATCTCCCCCTTTTTGATGATGGCAACACCATGAGTCAAATTCAGTGAAAAAGGAACACCAACCTAAACACCAACCTAAAGCAGTCTCAATAACAACAGCAATAGTTCGATAAAACAGCAATGGTGACCTCTCAAAACCTGAACTCACAGCACTCATTATCTTTTACCCAAAACATTCCAAAAACTTCCTTTTCACTAGCTCAACCTCCTCCTTTCAACCTCTTCACTCCCCTTCCTCCTTTCAACCTTCTCCCCCTTTGACATCATCAAAACGAAAGAGAAAGAGAGATGTTGACGCTGGATTGATGAGAAAAGATGGAGAGAGTTCCAACAGTAGAAACTCAGTGTCAAATCTTAGATGCTTAAGTGGGGCTTTAAGGTCAGTGAAGAATCTTGGAGTTCTGGTAAGAGAAAGAGATTCAGAAGAAGCTTGAAGTTTACCAACTTACGATGAATATGAAAGAAGAGCAAGTGTCAACAAATATGACTGAGGTAGCTGTTAAGGCTAGTCAAAAGGACAACAAGAATTTGAACCACTAAAACAGCCTGTAGGCGTTGAGGACAACCAGTTCAAGGAGAGAAAACACTGTTATAGGGTGTATTTGGCCAGTTACACTTTTGACCTTAAGTATGCACCTTGGTTAGAGGCCAGCATCCTCAGTTACTCAGTGTAAGAGCCTCATACCTTCTCAGTTAAAGAACAGAGAGAGTGACTATTGGTTTTTACACGAGGAGACACCTTGATCAGAGGCCAGAATCCCCAGTTACTCACCACATTGTCATCATTGCTCTGCCAAACATAAATTTTGAATTGAATTTCTTGCTTTTGTTTTTGTTTATGAGAACTGATACCTCATGACTTAGAAAGTTCCCACTTCATTGATGGGATTTCTAGTTTCTTAGTATACAGTTTTAAACACTGATCAGTTTAACTAGCTCTTCAAGAAGGTTGTTTGAAGACAAAGCCAGGGCAATTACTCGTGGTCTTATCACGAAATCCAATGAAAAGCGTATAACAGAACCCATTTCATATGAGTCTAGCTTGTTCATCATTCAAGAAACAAAGTAAGAGGATATACTTGTGAAGGTTAATCTTAGCCTCTTAAGACTTACTAGAAGAAGATTCTGGCTGGACTTTAATTGCACAAACTTAAGGATGTAGGAAATGAACGAGGTTCTACTAAAAAGGGATGCTCAAGATCAATTCTGACAATTAATCCAGCAACAACAACCATCTTTCAAACGTTTTTAATTAGTCAAGCTCCCCCTCTCTAGTAGCTCTATCTCCCATTCTACCCTGATAACAGCAGAGAAACAGACCTGATACCTCTCAAATCTCACACCCGCTCCCCCTCACATAGTGACCCCATCAGAAACAGTAAGACAGAACTACCACTAAAATCATGGAAATACATAAAACTGAATTCATTGCCACAGATCAGTCAGAGTTTGTAAATACCAAGTTCTCTTCTCAATGAAGTGAAATTTTCACTATCTAAAGGTTTTGTAAAAATATCAGCAGTTTGATTTGCAGTCCCAACATGAATTAGTTCAAATGTTTTATTTGTAATTTCATTTCTAATAAAGTGGTGCCTGATTTCAATGTGTTTTGTTCGTGAGTGTAAAACAGGATTCTTTGCAATGTTTATGGCACTCGTGTTGTCACAAAAAATGGGAGTGCAACCTGTCTCTACTTGGTAATCTTGAAGCTGATGCTTTATCCAGATAACCTGAGTGCCACAGCTGCTTGCAGCCACGTATTCAGCTTCAGCAGTGGAAAGGGCCACTGAATGTTGTTTCTTTGAACTCCAAGAAACTAGGCATCCTCCTAAGAATTGGCAGTGGCCACTGGTGCTCTTCCTATCTAATTTGCATCCAGCAAAGTCTGCATCAGTGTATGCAACTAAATCTAATGTGCGAGAAGCAGGATACCATAATCCTAATGTGTGTGTGGCAGACAGATATCTAAAGATCCTTTTTACAGCAGACAAATGAAGTTCAGTAGGCCTAGACTGATATCTTGCACATAAGCCAACACTGAATTGTATGTCTGGCCTAGAAGCTGTTAAGTACAAGAGGGATCCAATCATACCTCTGTAGAGTTTTTCATCCACTTGTTTACCTGACTCATCTGCATTAAGGGTCATACTTGTGCTCATTGGGGTGGATATTTGCTTCAGGTTAGTCATCCCAAACCTTTTTAGGATATCCAACGTGTACTTGGTTTGGTGGAAGAAGCAGCCATCTGACATTTGATTTATCTGTAAGCCAAGAAAATATATCAGTTCTCCAACTAAGCTCATCTCAAATTCAGCTGACATAAGTTGTGAAAATTCATTACACAGTTCAGGATTTGTTGATCCAAAGATGATGTCGTCTACGTATACCTGAACTATGATGAGATATTGTCTTGAATTCTTAGTGAATAAAGTTTGGTCAACATTACCTCTGTTATATCCTTTATTCAGTAAGAAACTGGTCAGCCTTTCATACCAGGCCCGAGGAGCCTGCTTTATTCCATAAAGAGCTTTGTTTAACCTGAAAACTTGATCAGGTTTAGTCGAAAACTGAAAACCAGGAGGTTGTTCAACATAAACTTCTTCTTTTAGAATTCCATTCAAGAAAGCACTCTTAACATCCATTTGTTGAAGTTTTATGTTGTTTGAACAAGCAAATGCTAATAGAATTCTGATAGCATCCATTCTAGCTACTGGAGTAAAGGATTCATCAAAGTCTACTCCATACTCCTGACTGTAGCCTTTAGCTACAAGTCTAGCTTTATTCCTAGAGATGACACCTTCTTCATTCAGTTTGTTCTTAAAAACCCATTTTGTTCCTATTACATTGAAATTTTCAGGTCTAGGTACAAGTTCCCAGACATTGTTTCTATCAAATTGCCCTAGTTCTTCACACATGGCAGTTACCCAATTCTCATCACTTAAGGCTTCTTCAATGGTCTTAGGCTCAATTTGGGAAACTAAAGCAATTAAGTCCTGATTCTGAACATTTCTGAAATGGGATCTTGTCCTAGGGGGATCATGAAGACTACCAATAATATTGGTTATAGGGTGGTCTTTTAAAATTCTGACATTTGTTGAGGACTCACCTTGTTCGGCTGTACTTACTGGGTTCAGATCAGTGGGTTCTTCAGCCGGTTGTACTTCCTCCTCTTGCATTTGATTCAGGAATTCTCCATCATGACTTGTAGACCTGTTATCATCATTTAGACTGTTAGAGATTTTTGTTTCATCAAAAATGACATGAGGGGTTTCCTCTATAGTTCTATCAGTTTTATTAAAGACCCTGAAGGCCCTAGATGTTTCAGAGTATCCTAGGAATATTCCCGGAATACTTCTGGCGTCAAATTTATCTAAGTCTCTCTTGTTGTTATTATGAATAAAGCATTTTGAACCAAAAATTTTGAAATATGAGACATTAGGTTTCTTACCTTTCAGGAGTTCATATGGTGTTTTCTTATGTATGGGTCTTACCAAAGCTCTATTTAGTATATAGCAGGCAGTGTTTGCCGCTTCTGCCCAAAAACTCTTCGGTAGCTGACTCTCCATTAGTAATGTTCTTGCCATTTCCACTATTATCCTATTCCTTCTCTCCACAATTCCATTCTGCTCTGGGGTCCTGGGAGAAGAAAATTTGTGAGTTAGTCCCTCCTTGTCACAAAAACTAGAAAATGAGGAGTTCTCAAACTCTCCTCCATGATCTGATTGGATAACAGTGATCTTGTGGCCTACATGTTTCTACTTATTGAAAAAATGTTCAAATTTTTGAAAAACATCACTCTTATTCGCCAAGAAAAATAACCATGCAAATCTAGAGTAGTCATCGACAATGACAAAACCAAATCTCTTACCATTTAGGCTCTGGGTTCTGGTAGGACCAAAGAGATCCATGTGCAAGTGTTCCATAAGCTTGTTTGACAAGCTCTCAGTCCTTATTTTAAAAGAAGCTCGGGTTTGCTTGCCTAGAGCACAGGCATCGCAAGGCTTAGAGAATGATTTGAACTTCAAGCTAGGCATGCCTCTAACTAAGTCAAATTTAGCTAATATATGCAAGGTGTTAAAGCTAGCATGACCTAGTCGCCTATGCCAGTCAAACATGTTATTCTCTGAATCAGCAGAGAGACACAGATTAGACTCAGACTCAACATCAAGATCCACAATATAGACATTATTGACTCTATTTGCAATGAACTTTATTTTATCGGAGTTTGGTTCTAAAATTTTGCAAGCATGCTTATCAAAGAGGACCTTGTGACCCTTGTCACATAACTAACTAATACTCAATAAATTGTGTTGCAGACCTTCGACCAACAATACTTTTTCAATAGAGTTGGAGGTTTTCTTACCGGTGGTTCCGGTCCCAATTATTTGGCCTTTGTTTTTACCTCCAAACTTGACTGTTCCTCCTGCTTTCAATTCAAGCTTGCTGAACTTTCTTTGATCCCCTGTCATGTGCCTCGAGCAGCCACTGTCGAGATACCACTTGTTGCTCTCGGCTGCTAGGCTCACCTGCACAATAACAATTTAAGTAGTGTGCTTTGGAGCCCAAGGTAAGTTGGGTCCAAAAATACCGCTCAAATGATTAAGCACAGTTTTGGGGATCCAGATCTGCTTCACCCCTTTTTTCTTTCTGTGCTGAGAATTGACAGTTTTGCTATTGATGTGCATTTCAGTTGTTTCCTTTTGTTTCTCAAAGTGTGTCCAGTTTCTGTTGATAAAAGCTTGGGTCCCAGTCAGACCATAATTTCTAAACTGTCTGGTTGAAGACATTTTATTGACAGTATTCTGTGTGTAGTTAGACCTTCCCATGTTTCTTTTCAAATAGCCCATTCTTTTATTAGAGTCATAGTTGTTGAATTGACAGGCACCTTGTTTCTGGTGCGTGGGCTTGTTGAATTTCTTAAAGACATTTTTTCCAAAATCAGGCTGTTGTTTATGGATGTTCTTTTGTTGTTCAGTACTTTTGGAACTGGATGGGATGTCCAGTTTCTCTTTTCCTTTCTCAGTGCAAAATGTGGTGGTTTTTATCCCAAATGCTTCCTTCTTATTTGGGTTGAAACCCAAACCTTCTCTGTTAAAGTTTACTTTGGTGCCTAACAAGGCGTTCAAATTGCTTTCTCCCAAAACAAACCTCTCAAGAGTTTTCTTCTTATCTTCTAACTCCTTTCGCAGAGATATGTTGTTTTCCAGCAATTCATCATTGACCTTTATAATAGCTTCATACCCTTCCTTGATTAAGTCATTTTGTCTCAGGTTTTCTTCAGTATGTTGATTGGTTTCATCAAGCTGTTTTCTAAATTTTTTAAGTTCATTCTTAAAAAGATTATTCTCATTTCTTACATTCTCCATCTGAGCTAATTCAGCTACCAGTTTGGAATTTTTTATCTTGACGAGTTCTTGTTCTTCATTAACCATATTGAGTTTGCATTTGATGACTCTATGTTCTTTAGCTAAGGCATTGTACATATCTAGCAGTTCACCATATTTCTCTTCCCAGTCATCAATAGAGTAAGTTACAAAGGGATTGGTTACCTCATTTTCCTCGTCGACCATCAGACATACTCCTTCAGTCTCCTTTCCTGAGGAATTAGTCTCTGAGTCTTCTTCTTCATCGCTCCAAGTGCATACCATAGCTTTTGGCTTTTTCTTGTACACTTTGGAGCCTTTCTTGTGGTAGTCCGGTGTCTTCTTCTGAAGCTCAGGGCAATCTTGCTTCATGTGCCCAAAGTTCCTGCAATGATAACACATCACACCTTTAGCATTCCTATCCTTGTCATTGCCATTGTTCGGATATTTACCTGATGAGTAGTTTCTTCTTTTCCTATATGAATTTCCCTGCATTTTTAGGAATTTCCTGAACTGACGTGTGAGCAGTGCTTTTTCACTTCTGTCAAGGTCTGGAATTCCATTAGACTCTTTGCTACTGCTGCTGCTGCTACTACTGCTGCTGCAGCTGCTGTGTCATTCAACTTTAAGAGCAACATTCTTGCCCTTTCTGTCATTTCCTTCTCCTGTTTTCTTGAGATTTATCTCATAGGCCATAGGAGACCCTATGAGTTCAGTGACGGTCATGGTTGTTAAATCCTTTGATTCCTCTATCACCGTAGCTTTTGTGTGCCACGCTGGAGTCAAGGATCTTAAGATCTTCCTGACTATATCCCCTTCAGATATTTCCTTTCCAAATCCCTTGAGGCTGTTTGTGATCAGTGACAGCCTAGTGTACATATCAGTCGCGCTCTCCTCTGACTTCATCTTGAATAATTCATACTCAGAGGTTAGATAGTTTACCTTGGTAGCTCTGACCTGAGAGGTACCCTCATAAATCAGCGCTAGTTCATCCCACATCTTCTTAGCTGTTTTGCACGCCGAAATTCGGGCATATTCTTCAGGGTGAATTGCGCACTAGATGATGTTAAGCGCAGACCAGTTCAATCCGGATAATTTGACTTGTTCTTCAGATCACATCTCCTCATTCGGAGGTAAATCATAAGGTCCAGTTGTAATGACTCTCCACAGCTTGTGGCTCTGAGATCGGATGAAAACTTCCATCCTGTTTTTCTAAAAGAAATAATTAGAACCATCAAAATATGGGGGACGGGAGATTGACTGTCCTTCAGCTATGTACCTACGAGGACCACTGGTTCCAGGATTACCCTGGTCGTTGGACCACATCTCGGGTAAACCCGCTCTGATACCAACTGTTAAACAGGAGGACGGTGAGCTAGAAGGGGAGGGGATGAATAGATCACCGTTTAAAAATATTTGTCCGAGCCGAGGAGATCTTAGAAGATGAGATTGGCTAGGAAGACTGACAATATGTAAAATGATCCGGAACCTTAACCAAGATAAAGCAGGTCACGACCGCAGAACATATATCACTCAGAATTTCATCAGCACATATGCACAAGCACTAAGCGAGCAGTCAGACCAAGGTTTCGATCATCAACAATCACACTTACTTCATGAAGCCAGACAGAAGCATAAAGAAAATAGATGCGCACAACCACACCACGGAGAACAAGAGGTTTAGATGGTTCAGTGTGCAACCTGCAGACTTACGTCCATCCCTCACTCAAGGCAGAGTGAGGCTTCCCTTTCACAAGAAAGAACCGCAGACTCAGTCTGCCAACAACACGCTGATCCACAGCTTGGGGATCGAAATCCCTACAGACGCTGAACTCACAGCTTGCACCCAGGTCTCACACCACAAGACCTGACCCGGAGATAACTCTCCCTTCTTCTTAGACAAGAGGGAACCCAGCAGTGACCCACCCTCACTGCAATTCAGAGACAATGTCTCTCTTCCTCCTCAGCCTGAGGGAAGAACCCAGGTAGCCTTCTCACTACCTGAACACAAAACCCCGGAGAACTCCTCCCTTCCTCTGATCTAAATCAGAGGGAAGCCACACTGCGACCCAGAGGATTCACCTCTCTTCCTCTACACCTAGAGGGAACGAAAACAGAGTATCGGAATTTGAGAACGAACAAACGAAGACATAAAAAAATATTGAAAGATAATCGAACGGAGAAACAATCTAACTTCTTAAAGAAGCATAGACAAAACGTAGCAGAAAACCATCATCTCCTTCATCACTCTCTCTCTCTTCCAGGTACGCTCAACGAATGGATCAGGATGGCTTCTCCTCTTCTTCCTCTCGCTCTGGCCTCACCCTTTTTTCTTGTGGCTTCAGCTACTTTTCAGGAGCAGAAACCTTCCTATATATATCCAGACTCATGAGAGACTGAGGGTGTGGGAGACACGCGCGAAGAAGATGCTTCCAGATGAGCCGAGCCACGTGTTAGACGATTATTCCCTCAAATCATGTGCTCACATGATTGGAATAAAGTTCCAATTTGTCTTTAAGTCCCTGTAAGGTTTCAGAGAACATTCAGTCAATCTCAGAAATATTCAAGTCATACGTTTGTTCACACAGATTGCACGGAACTTATCAAGGGACTGAAGAACGCATCAACGCAGTAAAGCCAAGGCGTTAACGCAATGAGTTTATAATGGAGAGCAGGACCCTTCACAATACACACCAATGCGTCAACGCATTAGTGACAGCGTCGACGCATCGGCTTGGTTGTTGATCAAAAGACCTTTGGACATCAGCCCAAGGCGTCAACGCTTCCATCGTGCAGCGTCGCCTCAGCTCCTCAAGCGAGATGCTCACGCCCTTGGCAACTGGCCAATGCGTCAACGCATCCAGTGTCAGCGTCGACGCAATGAACAAGACAGCAAGTGAAAGACGCACAATTGCGTCTACGCAGTCAGCCAAGTGCGTCAACGCACTAAAAGCACAGAACCCATATAGATGAAGACAGTTTAATTAGAAGACGTGCATGCAAACAAGAAATTTCCCAAGGCTCCTTTCAGACACTAGATCCAGAGATTATCCCGACAATGCAGGATCTTTAACAGTCACCAGGAAGCAACACATAATTTGATTCATAGTGTTAGTCATCATCAAAACTACAGAGATTCAACAAAACCTTCACCCAGGTCCACGCTAAAAAGGGTGTCGTGATCAAGAAGACCGTGCACAACACCGTCCAGGAGGTCCCCCGCGTGCGGCAGAGGTCGATGGTGGCGTTGAGGGAGGAGAGGAGGGGCTTGGCGATGTCAAGTCACTATAGCTAGGGTTTCTATCTGCGGGGTGGGGGTGGAGGTGGGGTTGGGGGAGAGAGAGAGAGAGAGAGAGAGAGAGAGAGAGAGAGATTACTAGGGGTAAGTTATCAGAGTTAACCCAACGGAAGTTTGGACGAAGTTATAAGTGTAATATTTTGACCTATTTAGAGGGTATTATTGACAATAGGTCTAAATTAAGAGTATATTTGACAAATAAGATATTTATAGTGTTATATATGTAAAAATCTCTCTTTTTTTAATAGAGAGTGAAGAACTCGGAATCGAACCCCCGAGACCCTTCCCATGGGAAAGGGGTTGGGTATGCCTCAAGTCATTCTCAAGTCGTCGACCCACACAACAGGTCCACATGGCCACCTTCCCACACTAACCGAGATCGGCCCATCAGATGAGGTGGTAAGCCCAGCAGGCAGAAGGGTAACAACAGACAACGTAGCCAAACGTTGAAATGGGCTCACGGAGGCCAGTGCTCTCGAGATTGGGCTCAATTGGATCGCTTGCCCGTGTTCATTTGAGTAAGCTAACTCAGAATACTTCCTAATTTTGAAGCGTTAAACTTGCTGCACTGTTGATAGATAGTGTAGCATCTTGTTGTACACCCATGTCGTGCAAGCATAAAAAAAACAAAAAAAAAGTAACCTCTCCCCCTATTTACCTATCCGTACCATCCGATATTGGATCAAGTTATCAAGGGCCAACATCTCTAGAGAATTAAAAGAAGCAATAAACATTGGTGGGCAATAGGATGCCAAGAAGTTGGTGAACATATCTCATACATATAACAAGAAAGTTATTAGTCAATCTTGTTAATCTCATAGTTGAACAAAGCTGAGTAGCTCGGCTGGTTCTTCACCTGGTGAGAAATCATGAAGTCCCCAATTCAAACTTTGACTCTCTTAATACTTGGGGAGTGTAAGACTAGCTCAGGATTTTTCGAGTCCCAATGGATGACCCGGTAAAAAAAAGAAAGCTAACCTCATAGTTGGTGATCCCGTTTAGGTCCTCGTAGTATAATTGTATAAATAACTCGTATAATTTCAAAAATATTAATCTTAAAGAATATATTAATTCATATAATCTTATTACGTAACATATGTGCAAACATATCCCTCTTTTTAGGTGTCTAATCATAAATGTAACTAACTAAAAAAGCTCTCGTTGCACTTTTGATTAATTACTGCAAAAAGTACTCTATTGTGTAAAGTATAAAATGCCCCTTTGTTATGTGCCATCAATGCTTTTTTTACGGAAATTAATCGCTGGGGCATTTATATACTCATGTGTGCAAAGTAAAGTTATACTCCGTAGTAATCCCCAAGCTTTGCATGTATAGCCTTAACTTACATGAATTGTCAAAATTACCCTCGAATACATCCAAATAAATAGATTCATACACTTACAGCCTTTATGCCATTAACTTTAAAGGAATATTCCTATATAAATACTATAAAAACTATTAATAGATTTAAAAACTCAAAAATACTTTTAAGATCATGTGATCTCATCAAATCCTATAAAACTTCACTTAAAGATAGATTTGTCATTTCCACATTTACACTACACTCATTTTATGGGTAAGGGTATAACTATAATAATTTGGATAATTTATAGATATTATTGACAATTCATGTAAATCAAGAGTATGCATGTAAAAACTGACTATTATAGGGATATATATGTGAAAAAACCTTTTGAATTATTATATGTTATAAGAGCATTATTGCTACTATGATACATGTAATATGGTTGTAACGATCTAGGCAGGGAAGTAACAAATGTAGCGTAGCGGAACAAAAATTTTCCCTAGCCCCGATGATACATGCCCATTCTAATTTCTAACAGTTTCCTACACTAGGGGATTTGATTTTTACCTCTGCGATGAGTGGATCCCAATGAAACCAAAATAGAACCCTTGTAGTCGCTGCGAACCACACAGGCGCTCGATCTCTAGTGGTATCCACACAGGTCTGGATGACGGAGTTCTCTCGGCCCAGTACTTTGTGAATGATCTCCTTCCTAATAAAGTTTCGACAGAGTCTCAACATTTGAGACATAGCAGAGAGGAGAGAGGAAGGGGGTGTTGGGCTGAGAGAGAGGAGAGAGAGGGTGGCCTCTGGGAAACCCTGGATGCTTGTCCCAGAGTTAATGTAGTGTATTTATAGGCTCTGGATGGAGTTTTTCACAAAAACTCTCATAAGTCTATAATTCAATCTATACCCCTGACGTCTATAACCTTAATATTTGTGATCCTCTAGGCCTAATGTCAGTCTAACTTTAGATCCATTAAGCTTAAGAACTCTTTCTTAACTTAAAATAATAACTCTTAACATAAAATTAATTATTTAATCATCTCATAACTTAAATAATTAAATCATCATCTCATGATGGATAATCAACTCTTGATTATTCTTTATTAGGCTTTCAGGTCACGGAAAACACTAAGCAACACTTCGTGACTTAAGAAGAGAAAGGGGCTCAACAACCCACTCATGGACATTTCCGTCCACAATTATCGCGCAGCTATAATTCTCCATTTATACAATGCCCTTGCCATAATTAAGGATATGGTGATATTGTCAAACTCGTGTATCTTTTATGGCCTAACGAACTTCGTATTTATTGGTTTCATTGGTAATTTTATTTCCCAATGAACCATGCAACCCTAGCCAGGTATTTCTTGAGTATTGTTCATAGAACATTCTCTCTTTACTATATTAGAGAGTGAATGATTTACTGTTGTCAGTCAATTTCCTTTGCATGGATTCCACTATATCTGAACCCAAGTTATCTAGACTTATAGTTAAAGCCCATATGTCTAAGATCAAAACGTAGTAGTCCTCGTGCAAGGTGTCCTAGATGACTCATGTCCAATGACCAACTATGCTACTGTGTCGTAATAATTTTCTAGTTGATAGTTAGATATAATTACCATCTAGATATTTCTCGTCGGATCAATTCGATGAACTCATTCTCTAATGGGCACATATTAGTCTTAGTGTCTCCACACACGGGACTATAAGATCAATGACCACCTCCATCATATGAGCAAACACAACATGCATTGGTCTATCCGAATATTTGATGTCCTTCTCAAGTATTTTACGATTAGGAATATTCTAAACTTAGGTTTAAAAAAGGTTGATCTTATTATTACAATCTCTTTATGAATCAATCTTCGTCGCATAAGTTTACAAACTTCATTATAAATTACACAATTGCATGGAATGAATATAGTGGATATAATTGTTACATATAAATTCCAAAAATACTGTATAGAAAATGTTCCATCATATGTCATATGATTGGCTTGCACGATACACTACAACTAACAATGGTGACTTTTGTAATGATTAGTATTAGGGCGAGAGATCCTAGAGTCTCTCTCTTCCCCAATCTTAGAATTCGTCTATATACTCTAACAAATCTAGAGCAAAGTACATATAAATTTATAATAGATAAATAGGTTTTTCTAAAAATACCCTCTTTACAAGTTTAATTAATTGTCTTTCTTATTTCATATTATTTTAATAATATTTTTATACCACTATAGTGCCAAAAATCCTGTTGAAGTAAACTTCTGTTAAAGATTCACATAATGTTTTAAATTCATCTATATAATTAAATTTTTGGACAAAAATACTTTGTAAAAATTAATTTTATGAACGTATTATGTCAAAGAGAGAGAAATAAGAGATAAATATATAGATATATGAAGAGAGAGAAAGAATCTATAAGAGATTAGAGATATTTTAATTTTTTTAATTTATTTAAAGACTATCTATGGTTAAATAAGAGATTTTAATGGCAGACGATGACGAGGACAATTTGCAAGTACCGCGACGAAGTAAAGTTATTAAAAATAATTAAAAAATAAAAGGAGTAATTCTATAAATAAACTTGTAAGGAGGTATTTTTACATAAATCTCATAAATATATCATGTTAAAGTATCGTAAGATTAATGTATTGAAAGGTCTTGGGACGAGTTTATGACTGGGAGAGTGTATTTATCAAATAAAATTCCTCTAAGATAAGTTTTTTTTTGTTCTACTAAGTGAGGGTAGTGGCCAGGAACGACTAGAGAAGGGGGGTAAGTGGTTAAGGGATCAAGATCGAACCTGATGGAGCGCACCGATTGTTAGCCTTCATGACACCCGGAGGCACCGCACGTGTCCCATGGCACAGATGGGGTAAGCCCCCAAAGCAATCAAAAACCGCACTCTTCCTACTGAAGCGGGGTTTTGACCACACACCCTCCATGTCGGCCCAGAAGAGTGCGACCACTGCGCTGAACACTCGGGCACCCCTGAGATTGGTTGACAAAGAGTTCACAGAACTCCGAAGATCACAAAATTTTAGCCAAAGTAGGTTGCATAGATTGCGACGATACGGGGAGATCTATAGAGTGTGGTCAGAGTAGATGGGTGGGACACAGATGAACATTCGCTAGGACAGAGTAGGAAGTGTAATGTTCCACCTTCTCACTGGGGTGGAACATTCTAGCCCATTCTTTAGGAAAAAATTTATATTTTTGTTTGTTACATGGCTTAGTGGTCCGAGGCTGATGAGATACGGGGAGGAGAATCGGGATTCGAAGTTGATGCTCCATAATTTTTTATAATCCGAGGACCGGTGATCTCACTAATTAACAGCCTAACATTTGTGAATAATATAAGGGCGAGTGATCCCACTCCGCACGTTGAAAAGTAGAATCTAATCCACAATCTCCTCGCCGTGGAAGAGGGGGTAAACTCCCAAAACACCCGATTCTACCACATTCCAACCGAAATGAAACAAGATTGACAACCACCCATGGTCATGGTTAGCCTAACAACTTGCCAAGGAATGACACCGGTGCACCCCCCCCCTTCCCCCTCTAATGTTAACAGTGCGCATCTTCGGCACCATTAGATATCCTTTTTTTTTTTTCTAGTAACTTGCTTGACATGACATCTTTGAAATAGAGAATTAGCACGCCCTCTTATTAGTTAGACATGATGCCCCTGAGTCTCGAATATCTTGTTTCTTAATTTTCTTCATCTACCTTCAAATTAAACTCGAAGGATGGAGGCCATTCTACATTAGAATCCTCCTTATCGGTTCAGACCCTACTAGAATAATTGTGTTTAGCGCAGTTGTAAAATAAAATGGGCTCATACGCTGTTATCGGCCCACAATTAAAGCCAGTCCACTACCTGTTGCACCGAGGTATAGCCAATTAACCCCCCCCCCCCACCGCGCAAAAAAAAAATTTTTTTTTTTTGAGGTCAGTCAAATGCCTTAAATGTTCGTATGGTATGATGAGCGATCAGATGACTGAAAGAAAAAATAAACAAATAAAGGCCGGAGACCCTAAAAAGACCAAAAGTGATCGGCCCATTATTTTAGATGACTAGAGATGTCCCATCATTTTTTTTTAATTATTTTCTCAACCGTTCAATTGTTAATCATACAATACAAACATGTAAGTCAGATTGAGGGCAACTTGCAAAAAAAAAAAAAAAATCTTAAAATTCTGGCAGCACAGCAATTCGTTACACCGCCGGGGGACTCCACTCCTGAACCTTGGCCGGGCAGAGAGATCAGGTCGGAAAGCCCAATGGGCTGCACAAACGGACTCCATAGCCGATCGACTCGCATATATAGGCCGCGGCTCTTGCGAGTGGGCTTTAACGGATGTCTTTGCTCTTTCCCACCTTAAACGAAGAGTCAGTAGACATGCCAATCGACATCCTCCAGAACGTGTGACGCTTTTGGTGGTTACGTCTATAATCTCTCTCAAAGGGTAACGCTCGTTGCACTGCACCCGGTGTAGGTAGATAGATGGTCCAAGCACCTCCTGGGATTGATTGGCCCGGTGAGACATGACACGATGATAACAATGTCACTGTGCCTTCACGACAGGTGCACTAAATAAGTGCATTAAACAACGTGAAATTCCCTCACTTTCGGTGGGAAAAATCCGACGGGAAATATTTTGCACGTTTATAAAATCTCAAAATATTTCATTTATATAACAAGTCATTTCATATTTATAATAAAATATTTTATTATTATAATTAAATATAATATTTAATTTTTATACCAAAGTATTTAATTTATATAAAATTATTATATTTTTATAACAAAATTTATTTTATATCTGTAATAAAATATTTTATTTCTATAGTCAAATATACTATTTTATTTTATAATAAAATATTTAAATTCTATAACAAAATAGTTCATTCTTCTTGTAATAAATTATTTCACGTCTATAATAAACTATTTCATTACTATAAAAGATTTCATTTCGGAGTTTTCCCACGGAGGGTGAGAGATTTTTCACGTCGAAGGTGAGGATGCGTCTTGTTTAATGCACCTATTTAATGTGTTTGTCGCTGTGGACGTGTAAAATTTCACGTCCGTATGTCCCGACCAGTCCAACATCAACAACAATTTCAACTGAAGAAGCTGCGGAGAAGATGGGCCATCCGAACTCTCCGAACAAACACGCACTACCGTGAAGCCGTCTCCGGAGTCACGACAGCGAAGAGAAACCAACTCCAGGGAAGCTCACAATCCATGGGCCCCCGAAGAAAATCAAATAAACCACGGCTCGTGCTCGCAATGGGCTTGAACGTGTCTCAACGGCGTGTTTTTCAATCCTCAACGGCACGCCCTAGTGCCTTTTCTTCAACGGCACGTCTTAGTGCATTTTCTTCAGCGGCACACCCCTGGCCGTCGCTCAGCGGCACACCCAGCTGGCCCCCATCCTCAGCGGCACACCCAGCTGGCCCCCATCCTCAGCGGCACACCCAGCTCGTGCCCTCAGCGACACACCCTGGCCGGCACACCCCCGAGGGCCTCGCCCGGCACACCCCCCTGCATGCCCTCAGCGGCACGCTCCTTGAACCCTTGGCCGGCACGCCCCTGCAACGCTCCAGCGGCACGCCCCCACCGGCACACCCGCCATGAAGCTTCACCGGCACACTCATCCAGTGCCCCCAGCGGTACACCCCCGGGATGTAATATCCCGAACTTTTCGGATCCTTTTGGGTCTCGGATCTGCTTTCTCGGAGCGTCCGGATCCATTCTGTCTGAAATTTCGTTTCGGACATCTTTCATGTTCGGATCGGCGCGATCCGGAGTCGTTTCGGAGGCCCGGAGTGCGTCCGCGGCTTTTCCGCACGTGTTTTCTGATTTCCAGTGCGGGTTTCGACAAATCCTTCGGAACCTCGTTGTGGGTGAACCAGGTTGTTCACCTAGACGAGAGTGGTGCCGTTGCGACCGGTGCGTTCCAAGGATCGTGGAAATGTGATTTTTAATTTTTTGGTATTTTCTGAAATTTTTGGATTTTCTATAAATACCCCCCCTCTTTTCTCTCTCCCCCACCTTTTCTTCTTCTTCTTCCTCTTTCTTCTTCCTCCCCCACCGTGAGCGCCCCTTCCTCTCTCTCTTCGGCCAACGGCGACCGCGGCGAGCTCCCCTCCGACTGCAGACGGCGGTGGGCGACGGTGCGACGACGTAGGCGGAGGCGAGACGATCCCGGGGGCGTGCGGCATTCGTGGGAGGCGTGGAGGAACGAGGGTTCTAAAAGCATCTTCCTTGATTTCAGCAACGATTCAGTAGAGCTTTCGCTCCATTGAGGTAGGGGGACGAATCCCTATGCACATCCCATCATTTCTCACGATTTGTAGGCCGAATGGGAGCCAAGAGGGGCGTTTTTGAGCGGGTTAGGGCAAAATCATGTTTTGGGGAGAGTTCGCCTGATCTATGGATTCTAACCGCGATTCGGTGTTTTGATGGCCTAGAATCATGCTAGGGGTCCCCAGGAGGCTTCCCCCTTGATTTCCCCCTCTCCCAAGGAGGTATGGGGGCGTGGTTGCTTTTTTTGGTGCGTGTTCGCTGTTTCACCGTCGGAGCGTTGTGGCGGTCGTTCTAGTGACCGCCACAGGGTGTAACGCGCCCAAGAAGGTGCATTACACTTCGTTGGCTTTTGGGCATGGCGTTTGTGGGCCTGACGGTCCCACGATAGACCACCGCAGTGTTGTGACGCCCTGGTGTTAGACCGTTACAGTGATTCCGACCGTTGATTTATGACCGTTGGGGGTCATAGACACCTGACGCACCCAGGGTGGGGCGTCAGGGTAGTGTGACGCCCCTGGGTAGGAGCGTTAGAGTTAACGCATCCACCCCCCTCCCTAACACCCTTGGGTAGGTGCGTTAGAGAGCGTGACGCACCGAGCGGCATGCATCACGGCCTGTGTTATTCTGTGACCGAACACACCAACGTGGTCCGTTAGGTTCCGTAACGCCCCTAGAGGAGCACGTTACGTTCAGTTTTCACTCGTGCCCTGACGCACCTGTTTAGGTCCGTCAGGTGCTATGACGCACCAGTGTAGGCGTGTTATAGTTCGTTTCACACCGAGTGTCTGACGCGCCTGAGTTGGTCTGTCAGGTTGCCGTGGCGCACCAGGGTTGGTCCGCCACAGCCTGTGACGCACCAGAGTTGGTCCGTCATGCTCTGGACTACACCGGTGGTTCGCAGTCCTGTTTCTTCTCCGACCGTGGTCACCGTGCGACGGTGTTGGTACGTGGGACGGCCCCCGTACTTCGTCAGGTTCGGACGTTATTTTCCGTTGACTTGAGAGTCTACTCCGTAGTGACCCTCCACTAGTTGTAGCCTGCTTACACATTTAGTGATCCCACCAGGGAGTGGTGGAGAGGCTACCCAGAGGACGGTTTTACACTGGTTTCCGTCGGGCCCCGCGTCTAGCAGCCAGAGTCCAGCTGAGGGGAAAACCGATCAGAGGGCTAGACCAGGGACGGACGGTCTGTGTGTGCACACGTGGTTGGGGGCAGTTGGACCCACGCTGACGGGCGTGACCCCAGGTAGTCACTTGTTTCGTGGTTACTTGTACGGTGTCCTTGCCTCCGCCGGGGGCTATCGTGCCAGGCTATCGTGCCAGGCGGACACCTGCGGTGCTGTGTAAGACGTCAGGGGATGCTACCGACTGTGCTTCTAGTGGGAGGTACTCCTGTCGAGTCGGGAGTGACAGACTGTCAGTCAGTCTTTGTGACTTCGACCTTCGGGTTTTTGGTCGTGTTGACCGATGAGTTCTGGTTGTCTCGCCGTGGCGCATGTGTCAGTTTTCGTGCCGTGAGACCGGTGTTTGTAGTTGCAGGACTTTTCACTTCCGAGTTACTCGCTTACTGCTAGTGTAGTGGTTCTCTGTTTTGCGAGGTAGGGTTCGAATGATCCATATTGAGTCTTATTCTGAGACTCATTCCCTACGTGTTTTCACCGTGTTTTAGGGGAGGCGCGGCTTCTAGGGAGCGCGTCTGAGGTTCAGCGTGGTTCAGCTGCCCAGCGTTAGTGCCAGAGGTCAGGGCCGGGGTATGTCCCGTGTAGCTGTATTTTTCTTTCTTGTCTCTGTACTAGTTGTGGACTATTGTTGTTTATTTTGTTATATCTTGTGGACCATGTACCATGTAAAATGTTAATTTGTTTCCTACTTAATCATATAAACTGTTTAATTTCTGTAATTATTTGTGATACTTGTGTAGTCTCCACACCATCATTCTAACCCTTCCAAGTCTTCGGACTCGTGGGTGGCGGTACGACTCTCGGGTTATCGGACCTTCCCGGTAATCGGATTCTCGGGTCGTTACAGCTGGTATCAGAGCGCGGTTATGGGACTATGCGGGAATCATAAGTAATTGTAGTGGTCCACTAGTCCACAACGATGATGTACAGTTGACGCTGGCATTGGACATCATGTGTTTTCCTGACCTTGCCATTTTCGTGTTTTCTGTCTTTTGTTTCAGGAGTGAGTATGGCGCGGAGGCGGAGCACTCGCTCTCAGCAGGGGCAGTCGGCTGAGGTTCAGGAGATCCAGCAGGAGGCTCAGGAGGAGCAGAGTAGAGTGCCACCAGCGGCCACCGAGGCAGCGGATGCTGTGAGGGTTCCGGGGGCCGAGGACTTCTTTCGTGGCATGTACCAGCTTATGTCACAGCAGTTCGGCGGAGAGGCTGGGGAAGGCTCGTCGATCAAGGGTGGGCCAGGCCGAGCAGTGAGGGATTTCATGCAGTTTCATCCACCTTACTATGGCGGTCAGCCAGACCCTGATTTGGCTCGGAGTTGGCTCGACGAGATGGAGCGGGTGTTCAGTTCCATGCGGTGTACTGCAGAGGACAATGTGATGTTGGCCTACAACCAGTTGCAGGGCACGGCTCGTGCGTTGTGGTCTTCCGAGTGGAAGACGTCTTTTCAGTATCGTCCCCTTGAGCAGATTGCATGGAGTGACTTCGTCAGCGCTTTCGTGCGTGCTTACTGCCCAGAGTATATTGCTACGCAGAGGATGCGTAAGTTTTTGGAGCTGGTCCAGGATGACATGTCCGTGTTGCAGTACAGGGCCTGATTTGTCGAGCTGGGTCGTTATGCACCTCATATCATGGAGCTTGAGAGGGTGAAGACCGCGCAGTTCGTGCAGGGCTTGAGGCAGGAGATGAGGCACCATTTGATTGCGAATGCTTCCACTGATTTGGAGACAGCTTCTCATGTAACGACATCCTTGGAGATGGATATGCAGAGGACTCGAGGACCGATTAGCCAGGGGCAGTCCTTGTGATGGGGGCATCAAAGGCTAATGGATTGTATTAGTGTGTATTGGCTTGTATTAGTGTATATGGGCTTGTATTAGTGTGTTTGTTTGGGTTTTTTTCATTTGGACTCCTTTGTAAGGCTTTTAACAAGCCATTGGGCCACATTCCATGTAGAATACATCAATGGGTTGCATTTAGAAGAGCCTATTAAGGGGTTGTGTCGTATTGGGTCATTAGGCTTCATAATGGGTCATTAAAGCACTTAAGGCCCAAGTGGGCTTTTCGCTCTCATGGGCCATCTAGGTGGGAGAGTCCATAGGCTAAGCATGGTTGAATGGGCTTGATTGGATGGCCTTGGACCAGCTTGGTCCAAGAGAAGCCCATGAAGGGGGCGCCCCCTTCTTTGTCTTATTAGGCAAGGTAGGTGAAGTTTGAATAGAATTTGTATAAGTTTGATTAGAATTTGTTTAATGTGTTTTGACCACATGGGAGAAATATTTTCTTCTATCCCCTTAGTGCCCCTTTCAAATCTAGATCTGAGGTCATTTTGAGTCTTTTTACATTTTGTATAAATGCTTGTATTTCCACATTTTGTTAGAATTAATGAGAAGAAAAAATTGTTGTATACATTGGAGCTTGGTGCACCCCCTCCTCTCTCCCTCCGGTTCCTCCCTCCTCCTTCAAGATTTCAGGGTGTAAATCCCTTCTATCTCAGCCCCTCTACATCTAGATTCTATCTCTGGTGCCGCCGCCACCGTTCGTGCCGCCATCGAGCCGCCGCGAAGCCGCTTCCGAAGTGCTGTCCAGATTCTATTTTGCTGGACAGAGGTTCACTCCGAGAATTTTAGATACCAACTCCGACATCATTTGGAGCTGCGATTTTCAAGGTTGGTTCCTCTCTTGATTCCCAACCTCCAGTAAAATTATCCCGTTATTTCACTATCTTTTTATATTTTCCCATTTTTGTGTCTTTCTGTCTTCCTGATCTGTGTAGCAGAAGCTTAGTTCTTCTCCCTTTCGACCCCCTTCTTGATTTTTGTTTGAATCCCTAAATTTATTGGAGGATCTATCCACCATCCCCATCCACCAAAAAGTTTTGTCGAATTTCAAAAGCCCTCTACCTATTTTTAGAAATTGTGTCGTTTCCCTAACTTCAATTCTGTTTCTGCTATCCAGATCCGACCCCAAGTCAGTATAAACTCCCCAACAAATCGAAACTTCCACCAAATCTTGCATAAAATATATCTCCGTTTTCCGCTCTTCGGCCTCTACAACTTTCATGAAGGGCTCAAAGGCTGAATCTAAGGTCTACACATCAAGGTCAACGCCAACTCTCAGGAAAACTTAAATCTGCCCTGAGTTTTCAGATCCTGTGAGTCAGCAGCTTGGAAATTCGGTCAAGGCCAGATCTGAGATAGCCAATTTTTTCTCTCTGACCATAGATCGAAGTATTTTGAGTTAGCTTTCCATCGGTACCTCTTGTGCATCGATCCGACGTCGGGAGTGACCGCAACAGCAGATTTTGTCAGGACGCGCGGGTCTGAAACAGCTGTTCAGATCCGTGGGCAGCAACTCCGACGAGTGAAGAACGGAGCCGCCCGACCTCCGGCCGACGAATCAGCGCGCCGCCTTCCCAGGGAGCGCCCCTCCGGGCGTCCCCACCACTGTGGTGCCACCCCGGTCTCACACGGCCCCATTGACCAGCACGTGGGTCCCACGGTCGTGAGTACGCTTGTCACCGAAGCTCCACAAGAAGCTGCCCGTCAACCCGAACCCGCTACTCCCGGGTCCCATTGTGTCGCCCTTTACCTCCCTGCGTGGAGTGGACATTCATATTCATTGCTGTAATATCTGTGTAATAATTGTTCCGGGAGTATCAGTTTGGCCGGGGTCGTCTTCCCCACGTCGAGAGCGTGGAGGTATCGTGTTCGCTCCTTACTCGGCATTTTGCTTAGTTCGTATATGCTTTATATGCCGCTGCTAGAGAGCATGATAGGGTAACTTAGATCGCTATTTATTGTTATTCACTGCTACGAGCGAGAGAGAGATACCGTCCCGTGACCCGATCCGGGCACGAATTTGTGAGTTGACCACCCTAGCTCATTGCCGGTTTCTCAACCGTGCACGTCCGTACGTTTCCCTCGTTAGGGACGATCGCGAGTTTGCATAGAGTCCAAGGATCACATTTCCATTGGTCTCGAGTCCGTGGTCCCTCCCGCATCAATTTGGTATCAGAGCGCCAGTTGAGTCTAGGGTAGTATTTGGTCAAAACAAAAAAAAAGTGTCATTTACGTCTAGTCATCGTCTAAGTCGGTCTAGGTTGCATTTCATCCCAATAACCCGGTGTATCAAAAGGTGTTGTCCGAACGTTAGGCTACGCCTATCGGGAAGGCCGCACACTTGCGCGAGCGATCTTCGGATCGATTAACTCCGCCACGTACCGAGTCTTGGTTTAAGTCTAGGGTCCTTGGTGTGCATGCATTCCAACCTTGCATAGTCGGTCTAGTGTCTTGTCCAAGTGTCGACATGTCCATCCACTAGTGTCCCCGTGTCCCATGGATGACCAAGGGGCCGCATCTTCTACATGGTGGCGATACTATCTAAAATGGAAGGACCACCCGGACCACCCCAAAAGGCCCGTAGCCCGGGACTTCTGTGGTTCCGAAAACCCGAGTGACTACTTAGAGTGGGAAGCCGTTATGGACGACTACTTTGAATGTTACCTTATGTCCGGTCCCGCGCAAGTCGACTTTGCCAAAAGGTGACTTTTTTATGAAGCCGCCGAAACATGGAGGGACATCAAATATTTTCGGGAGGATAGGAGACTAAGGCCCATCGAGTCATGATGGGATATGAAGAGAGCGCTTAGGAGGGTCTACCTTCCCCGCCCACCTACCTCCACCCACGGGGGTCATACCACTAGCCAACCCCACCAACTCATCCGCAATCAAGTGGGCCACACCTCCAACCAACCCCGCCCCTTCACCCCCATCCAAGCCCTCCAAAGCAACCCCAATCAAGTGGTCCGCCCAGTCACCTCCCACCAAGTGGAAGCCCCACTTCTAGCTGAGCCTAGGTCCACACCCGAGCCAAGAGACGAGGAGCGAGTCCACCACGAGGTCCCTACTCCAACCCGCACCTTTGATGAAATCGAGAAAATATTTTTGGATTAGTTAGAAAGGACATGTGCCTCTTCACCACCCGTGAGTGCTCCTTTACCACCCTCTACTTCCAAACTTTATTCTGATGCGGGACGGACACGGGAGACGACACTATTAGGTGCCACCCTCGGACTCTAGATGAAGACGCGACCAGCAGCACACACCAGGGAGACACTAAGCCCGACACTACGAACTCCTAGTGGCAAAACGTCACTAACAGAAGTGGAAGCTCACTCGTCGTCCCAAGCGAGGGAAAGCACGGACCGTGCACGGTTAAGGAACCGGCGGAGGTCAAGGGTAGTCCGACTCAACTTCCGGACTCGGATCGAGTCACGGGATGGGTCACTCTCACTCTCACAGCGGTGACATAGACACACGGGCTAGTACCTACACTCTCGGCAGCAGCCTAAGACCGTATACTAGCTAAGCAATGTAATGCCAAGGAGTTAAGACCTTTACCTCCACGCACCCGGCGTGGCGAAGACAACCCCGGCCGAATCACGGACTCCCGGTTAAACAATATCACAGCAATACAAAGATTTGACCCACTCCACGCAGGGAGGTAAAAGGTCACATGTGGAGCCCTGGAATCACGCAACTCGGGTTGACGGGCAGCATCTTGATGTCGCCCGGCGGTGCCGAACTCCGCGTTTTCGTGCTTTCCGAACGGCGGGTTCTGCGGGCCCGCGGGGTCCACGGATGGCGCTGTCCTCCGGATCTGCGGGGGTGGGACCCACTCTGATGGGGACCCCTGGTGGCGTGCCTCCATGGACGGCGGTCGGCCGGGAACACCGATCGGGGGTCGATCGGCCCCGATTCCCAATTGATGAACTAGCTGTCCACGGATTTTGGTTGCTGTCTTCCGGCGCGCGCTCCGGCGGAAACGGTCGCTGCGAGCAATCCCGACGTTGGATCGGGACGCATGAGCTATCGTTGGAAAGCTCTCTTCGAATGCTTTGATCTAGATCAGAGAAATCTGCTGAATCTGGTCGGATCAGAACTTTATTGAATTTACAATTCCCTGTTGTACAGTAACTGAAATCTTAGATCTGCAGGGCACTTATCTGAGAACCACCGTTGACCGCCTAGTAAACCTCCGATTCAGCTCTTGAGCTCTTCTTCAAAGTTGTAGGGTATCAAACCACGGAACTGGGACTAGTTTTGGAATTTGATTTGATGGTGGTGGTGATTTACTATGATTTTTGGGGTGACTGGTGATCGGATCTGGGAACAAGGGGATAGAACTATAGCTGGGACTGAGAACGATTTTTAAAAAAATATGAGATGGACGAACCAAAAATTAAGAAAAATTGTGGATGAAGGGGTGGATGGGTGGAACCTCCAGTAAAATTGGGCGAACCAAAATAAATCAAAAAGTGGACCTAAGACATGAAACGCAGGGCGGGGATGAATCTGGATAGAACTCTGGCAGAACCAAAATGGAAGAGTGGACGAAAATCAAAAAATATGAAACGAGATCTGAATGGTAAACCAAAATTTGTGGGATGTCCTTGACACCTCTGGAACATCCACTAAAATCTGCAGATCTATCTGAGCTCGGGGCTGAGACAGGAAATTCGTGGAAGCTTCTGTGGTACTGCACGGGCAGAACTCTGTTGATGGCGAAGGCGGTGCGGTGGCGGCTCGTGGCGGCGGCGGCGATCGTCGGAATCGATACACGAGGCGTCACACCTCAGAATGGAAGCCTTCACAGCTTCAAGGGGGAGAGGGAGGAGAGAGGGGGGGGGCGCACCAGCCCTTGCTCTTGAATTTGTTTGAATCAAATGGCATTAATTCATGAAAATAGGAAAATACAAGCATATATAGGTCACCCATCTAATCCATCCTCCACCGTTGGATCTAGGGGTTAGGGATGGATGGGTAGGATGAAGTTTGAACAAAATACAACAAAAATATTAAACAAATGGGGAGGGGGGCGCACCTTGACCAAGGGGGGGACATGGTAGGTGGGTTTGGTTGGAAATGTTGACCATTTGGGTCCCTTGTCCCCCATGTGGACAATTGACTAGTCCAAGGCTTCTAGATGTCCACCTTAGATTTTGACCAACCCCACAAGGCTGATATGAACCAATGGGAGGGGGCCTGGGGGTCCCATGGGGCCCAGGGGTCCCATTTTACAAATAAGCCTCTCGTACACTCATAATTGCAAACTGTATAAAATGAAATAAACACAAATTACACACACATAAAGCCTAACTAAATATGATAAATGCCGGGACTCAGGGGGGCGTCTCCAGGCTGTCTCCGAGCCAAATAGATGCTGAGGTGGCTCGAGTCGTGCTCCGTGTGCGGTACCGGTGGCTCGGCGTATCGCGCCGCTCAACTGCTCGAGTGTCCGCACCAATTCTCCCTGGGTGGGAGAAACTCGACCCTGTCGAGTAAGGGTCTGCATCGCTCCTGTATCGCTCCAAAAGGTCTGGATCGATCTGCTGCAACTCGCCATGTGTGATCCATGTGTCCTTAGTAGCGGGCCGTCCTCTCCATCGCACTAGGTAGCGTGGGTAAGATCCACTCCTGGTAACTGTCACTTGCTCGTCCAGTATACGATCTATATGCTCACGCTGCCGTGAAAAAGGGGCTGGAGGTGGAAGTGGACACTCAGGTGTGGGATCACTCTCAAGGGGAGGAGATGGCTCAAAAGGCTCACTAGGGATCACCGCTGGGTCCCTATATGCAACAAGATCCGCTGGGTCCCACCACGAGGTCCCTACTCCAACCCGCACCTTTGATGAAATTGAGAAAATATTTTTGGATTGGTTAGAAAGGACATGTGTCTCTTCACCACCCGTGAGTGCTCCTTTACCACCCTCTACTCCCGCATCATATTCGGAACCATCTCATTTGGAGCCACTTCATCCTGAGCCACCCGTGTTTCTAACGGGTATACTTTTCATCGCCGAGCCGCTTCTTAGTTGACTCAAGGATGGCTTGGTCCCACCTTCTTACCCATCTATGGACCCCACCCTACCATTAGTGCCGGTCAAGTCATTCCATATCACATTCCGGTCTAGTCACCATGTTGACACCTTGGATGACCTTATTGTGGGATTAGATTCGCAATGGAAGTTGACGCATTCATTGGCCCGAGGCTTCGACCAACCCACTGGTCTTAGTTTCACCCATCCAGCCTTAGGATCCATTACCTCCATGTGCACCGTGGGTTGTGTCACCACGGAGATCCTTTTGTTCCTCCCTATTCCGGCCGAGCCCGACTTCATTCCCTTTTGCCCAAGGGAGGAATCTTATTTTTTTCACATGACCACCGTCCCATTCACCATGACGAATGAAGGTGACCACCCACACCTTCAAGAATTTCACAATTGGGACCATGTCATGTGGGAATCCATCTCATTGGGTCATACCTTCTTTGACCCTTTTGACTCCTTCACTAGTGAACCTCCCGAGCTACCATCTTCACTCCACTTCCTCCGCGGAGTTCACTATCACACCTTTTCCACTCGGGCAAAGCAACCTCTACATCGCCATAGGTCCGAACCATCATTTGGGGGTAATGAAGACTTTGGTTTCCCGGGTCCATCTAAACCACCCGAACCTCCCGGACTTCCTACATCCAAGCCCAATGTCCATGATTGGTGCATCGTAGGATGTCTAGGAGTTCCCCATGACGTCAACCTCCGGTTACGTCAAATGCATGCATGGCACACATTCGGGTGTCCTGGTCCGCCGTCACCCATGTACGGGTCAGACTAACAATAGGTTTGTCTAGAGTCATGCATGAGTCAGTTTCTTGTTTGTGTGGTTTGTGGTCTATCGGAGTCTGCATGTGTCTTGTGCAAGCTTGTTGATGTCAGTCCTGTATAAGTGAGAGGCGAGTATGGGATCAGCTCTACATCTATGCCCCGGATCTAGTCACCTACAGGGACCCAGCGATAATTCCTAGTGAGTCTTCGAGACGCCTCCTCCCCTTGAGAGTGACCCCACCCCGGAGTGTTCCACCACTAGCCTCGTTCCCACAGCAGCTTGTGCATATCGAGTATATACGGAATGAGCAGATGACGATCACTTGGAGTGGAGCGTACCCGCACTACTTGGTATGGTGATGGATTCGTCGGAGTTATTCGAGCAGCATCACCCCTTACTCGATGGGGTCGAGTTCCTCCCACCCGGGAAGAATTGATGGGGGCATCAAAGGCTAATAGATTGTATTAGTGTGTATTGGCTTGTATTAGTGTATATGGGCTAATATTAGTGTGTTTGTTTGGGTTTTTTTCATTTGGGCTCCTTTGTAAGGCTTTTAACAAGCCATTGGGCCACATTCCATGTAGAATACATCAATGGGTTGCATTTAGAAGAGCCCATTAAGGGGTTGTGTCGTATTGGGTCATTAGGCTTCATAATGGGTCATTAAAGCACTTAAGGCCCAAGTGGGCTTTTCCCTCTCATGGGCCATCTAGGTGAGAGAGTCTGATAAGTGTCCATTTTCTATAGTAATTCATTGCATGTACACCATTTTATGTGCATATAATTAGGTAATTATGCATATTTCATAGTTAACCTCAACTCCGCATTTAAATTAGAGCTTTCACGTAAATTGATTAATTTGGTGATATTATTTGATAAATTAAAGTTGAGGGTCATGGGCATTAATTCTCCATTACATAACTATGAGCATTTGAGATTTATGTGCACATTATGGTAATTTTTATGGACTAGATTGTAATTATGTGTGTGCAGGACACCGAAGGTAATTGCAAAAGAAGCCAGGGGCAAAACTGTCATCACAACTTTGACCAAGTCAAATAAAGAATTCAAAATATTTTGGTTGGAGGGAAAAGAAAGTTCAAAATTTTGAATTCAAAGTTTGAAAAGGAGGAATTCAAAGTTTAAGTTTGAAAAGGAGGAAAAGGACATTCAAAGTTTGAATTAAAGGAGAGACATGATGAGTCTTGGGAAATGGGGTGCCTAAAGTCCAAGAAAGGGGGTGCCCACCTACTTTTTCTCTTCCCCATGCATCATATTCTACCTAAATCTCAGCCATCCATCTCCTTTTGATACAATCTTCACCCTCTATTTACCCAACTTTCCCTATAAATAGCCTATGACAAGGAGGAGAAAGGGAGTTATTCTTTTGGCAATTTTTCTCTCCCTCTCCCTCTCACAACTTCTTAGGCCGCCGAGTTTGCCCTCTTCCGTCCCTCTTCTCCTCTTGCTGTCTTCATGAAAGTTCTTTTTTTTTAAGTCCTCTACAACTTCTTCTTCTGCATCATCTTCTAATTTCTCCTAGTTTTTAAGGTATTTCGTATTTTTCACTATGCTGTCATGTTCATCTCCGAATCAGTCTTTCTCTCTGTTCTTCTCCTTATTTCTCCCCCTTCTAGTCATTTTTCTCTCTTACTATCTTCATAAAAGTTCTTTGTTTTTAAGTGTTCTACAACTTCTTCTTCTACATCATCTCCCAATTCTTTCTGTTTTGAAAGTTATTTTCCGTTTTTCAACTTGCTGTCCTGTGATTTCACTGTTCATCCGAGGTGCTAGCTTATGTTATTTCTCTATTTTGAAGCTCTTCTGCTCTTCTTTTCTATCTGAGTTCTTCATCAAAGTTCTTCCTCTCTCCCTCCTCTTTAACTTCGTCTTCTTGGGCATCCCCTAATTCTTATTGGTTTTAAAGTTATTCACCCTCTAAAGGCGGCTTCAATGACGAAGGTGACTTCCTCCCGGCGTAGACGACATCTTCCGCAAGGTGGTTCGTGATCCAAGGCCAAGAGAGGACGGCGTTGTCATCACCATTGCTGCTACCATCTTCATATCTCAGACTCCTTTTATTTTTATTATTTTAGTTTCAATTTACTTCATTGTAATCTCGTCACATCCTTGTTGTAAGCTTATCTTGCACTTCATGTACTCTTTCTTTTAAGTTAATAAAAATAGTTATTCCTTTGATCTAGTTCTTGATCTTCTTCCCTCTCTACATCCTTCTTCTATATCTTCTCTTCACTTCATGTCATTATTTTCTATAGCATAGGCGCATAGTCATAGGTGTTTTTAATTAAGTGTTTGGTTTGTTCATCACTTCACAATTTTCTTTAAGCAAAACAAAATCACAAGTGTTTTCTAAAGGACTCCAAAGTTTTTAACTCTAAAAATCTCTTCTTCCCTGTGGATTCGACCCGTGCTTGCCATAGTACTACGTTCTCTTTTGATCATTTTTATGCGAGTTCGGTTTTAAGATTGTTATACGCGTATTTTAAACGACGAACTTTCGCGTTATCAATTTTTGGCGCCGTTGCAGGAGAGGAATGATGATTTTTGATTTAAGAACTTTGTTTTCCTTGTGTTTATAAGTGTACTAATATCTCTTTCTTTTTCTTATTTCCGCAAGGTGAAAAAAAAAGAACGAGAGAACGCACTTCAAGAATTGAAGCTAAAAAATCAAAAAAAGAAGAAAAAAAAAGAGAGCAGTTAAGAGGTAAGCTCTCCTCCCTTTCCTTAGTCTTTTTGTCAGTTCATTTCAAAAAAAAAAGAGAGAGAGAATGAGGGATTGCGCATCAAGTAAGTCTTCAAACTTATTCCTCTCATTTTGTGTCATTTCCTTAATGTTCTTGCATATTGTGGTTAGATAGGTTCACAAAAAAAAAAAAAAAAACTCTTCACTTGAATTCGATAAAAATCTTCATTCCAAGAGTAGAAATCATACTTCCATGTTTTAGGTCATGCATCATTTAGGATAGTATTTATTTTCTTCTTGTTGCTTAATTGTTGTTAATTGCATTGTTGAAGATTGCGGGAGGCAAGGTGAGTACTCTAACTTTTCTAATAGCATGCTCATGCACCTCCATGCTTGCATAGAACCCCTTGTTTGAACTTACTTTGTTGCATATCATTTCAAAGTATCTTAAGGGCAACACCCATAAGCAAGATAAGGTGGAGATTTCATCACCCTTCCTTAGCCCACAAACTACAATTCTCTTGCATCTTTACATCACCTAGACCTTAAATAAAATCCAGTAGACGTTGGCCCTAGGTTCACACTGTGGTTCTTGTGTTATTTGGGCTTACCCTCTTATGAAAATCGGTGCCTAAGGCAAGACGGTCGGACGGCAAACGCCTTAAGCGGGCTAGTGGTTTGACATAATTAGGTCCCTACGAAAGTAGGGGGAACCTCCCACTACCCCACCCCTTACCTGGCCAGTGGAAATATTGAGGGTAAACTTAAGTTTCACTTTAGTCATTTTGTGAAACCCAATTTGTAGGTCTAGGTCACAACTTGGTCAGTAGGTAATTTGTGTGACAACTTGTTTGTGTTTGCATACAAAAAAAAATTAAAAAAAATAAAAAAAATAAAAAAATAAAAAAATTCTCCTCTTATCTCTCTTCGTCCTTATTTGAGTCAAAACAAAAAAATAAAAAATAAAAATAAAAATCATCATAAAATAATTCTCTCATCTCTCATCTTTAACCTTGGTTTATGCAAGGGAGAAGATCTCAACACCTTGACTTAGTTGAGCCCATTAGTGAGATTGAGCGATTCATTTTTAATCCGGCTCAAAATTAAACCCAACTTATAGCTGAACAACACCAATTAGGGGTGCCCAAACAGATGAAGGAATATTTCATTCCTTCGAATTATCAGCCATCCACTTGTATCCAACTACCTAATGTCCCTGCTTTGCACTATGAGATCAAATCTAGCACCATTCAGATGCTCCCATCCTTTTATGAGAAGACCAATGAAGATCCCTATAAACATCTAGATGAATTTCTAAAAATTTGTTCCACTGTGAAAATTCAAAATTTCACAGATGATGCTCTCCGCCTGACCTTATTCTCTTTCTCACTTAAGGACAAAGCCAAATACTGGCTAGGGACCTTAGAGAAACCTATTGGCACATGGGCAGATATGCAGCATGAGTTCCTTAAGAAGTTTTACCCCATCGGTAGAACGAACACCATGAGGCGGGCAATCACAGGATTCGCGCAACTCCCAAATGAACAAATGCATGAATCATGGGAGAGATTAAAAGAACTCCCAGAAAATGCCCACATCATGGGCTCTCCAAATGGCAAATAGTGCAAGCTTTCTATGAGGGCCTAGATGATCAAGTTAGGTAGATTGTTGATGCATCATGTGGTGGGGCCTTTATGAGGAAGAGTGAGGATGAGGCCTATGCCTTATTTGAAATGTTGAGCGAGAATTCAATAAACCACGCTTCCTTATCCTCATATGAGAGAACCATTGGGCCATCTAAATGGGCCGGGATGTATCGTGTGGAACCTGAAGCTAGAGTGGATGTGAATTTCATCCATCAAAAATTGGACAAGGTGGATATCATGACCCAAAAGCTAGAACAAGTTGATATGTTGGCCCACAAGTTAGACCAGCTCCTGGCCCAAAACAAACAAGAAACCACCATCTTACCTACGTCCAACCCATACTCGGACCCAACACACCATGAGGTGTGTGCTTTATGTGCTAGCCCGGACCATCATGTGTCCGATTGCCCAACAGCAACCCAGTACCACCTTTTATACAGGAGCAAGTCCAAGCAGCCCAGGGGTTCTCTAAACCCAACTATGACCCATTTTCTAACACCTATAATCCGGGCTGGAGGAATCACCCCAATTTCAATTGGAGAAATCAACAATCTCCCAATCAGCCCACTATCCCCTCTGCGTCTCAAACTCACAAACCACCCATCCAACACCAATTTCAAGCACAGCCACCATTTCAAGGAAATGCTGATGGTCGGGGACCGCAAGCCCAACAACCACTTCCCCGATTTAACCAGGGTCAGGTCCCATACCAACCTCCTCAGCCCAATTACGGGCAATCTTCCAATTCCCACCAAATCTATCAACCTCCTCCGCAACATCACCAGGACTCCCAAACTGATGATATATTCCATCAATTACAACAACTAATTCTGGCCCAAAACCAATCCTTCCAACAAACCATGCAAGCCCAAAATCAATCTTTCCAACAGACCTTCCATGCCCAACAACAAACTATTTCTAAGTTGGAAACCCAATTGGGCCAATTGGCTGAAGCCACCATGAGAAGGGAAATGGGCCAATTACCAAGTCAGCCTATTGCTAACCCCCACAATCAACAACCTCCAGGCTTCCCTCTAAGAGCTCCCATTCTTCCTCAACCCAATCAGCCCAATCAACCTCAACCGCCCCCTCCTGTAGGTCCTCAGTTTGAGAATGCCAAAGCCATCTCTACCCTTAGAAGAGGAAAAATTCCTAATGATCCTTATCAGGCTAAGGATGTGGGTAGTAGTTCGGGCCAAGACGCTCACAAGGAGAGTAATAGTGAGGATGAGGAGCCTATGATTGTGCAAGAGAAGAAAAAGGCAGAGGGTGGAGAGAAGAAGCTAGATAAAGGGAAGGCGAAAGTTGATGAAGGACCCCAAGAATATGTGCCTAAGGTCCCTTTTCCCGATGCTCTAAAGCCGAAAGCTCACAAGAAACCACTGGTACAACAGGAAGAATTAGTGGAATTGTTTAAACAAGTGAATATCAATATTCCACTCTTGGATGCAATCAAACATGTGCCGGCATATGTAAAGTTTTTGAAAGAGCTTTGTACTCCAAAGAGGGAGCCAAGGGCGGTGACTCAAAAGATCCGCTTGTCTGAGGATGTGAGTGCTGTTTTGATGAATCATTTGCCAAAAAAATTGAAGGACCCCGTAGTCCCTTTAATCTCATGTGATATAGGTGGAGTCACTTTTGATCGAGTATTGCTAGACTTAGGTGCTAGCGTGAATCTTTTACCCACCTTTATCTATGAGCAGTTTGATCTAGGGGAGTTAAAACCCACTTCAATCATCCTCCAATTGGCAGATAGGTCGGTTAAAACATCAAGGGGTCTGTTGGAGGATGTCATTATTAAAGTGCATGAATGTTATTTTCCGGTGGATTTTCTCATTCTTGATATGGCCTCGTCCCAAGATTTAAAGCACACACCTATTATTTTGGGACGTCCTTTTCTAGCAACTGCTAAGGCCAACATCAACTGTGCCACGGGAATGATGGATATATCATTTGGAGGTGAAAAAGTTTCTCTGAATCTTTTTAAGGCTTCTCAGTATCCGGATCAAGGAGATGAATGCAATGTCATTGATATCTTTGAGGATGTGATTCCAGATAACATTGAGGACACCCTAGAAGAGGGTAGCATGCTTCAGGATTCTCCTCTCTCTTCTGCACCCTGGTCTAGGGTGGAGTCACTTCCTCCATTACAATCCGAACCTACTCTTCCATCTCTGGATCATCCGCCTACTCTTGAATTGAAACCTCTACCAGACTCCCTTAAATATGCATATTTGAGACCTAATCACACTCTACCTGTCATCATTGCCTCCAATCTCACTTCTGCTCAGGAATCCCAACTCTTAACTATTCTTAAGGAGCATAGGGGGGTAATAGGTTGGTCGGTGGCGGATCTCAAGGGGATCAGTCCGGATGTTTGTATGCACCATATCTATTTAGAGGACAATGCCAAACCGAGCAGGGAGATGCAACGCCGGTTGAGTCCGAACATGAAAGAGGTGGTTAAGCAAGAGGTGGTGAAGTGGTTAGATGCCGAAATTATATATCTCATCTCTGATAGCAAGTGGGTCAGTCCTACACAAGTTGTTCCAAAGAAATCCGGGCTGACCGTGATTCAAAATGAGAAGGGTGAAGAGGTGCCGATAAGACTACAAACAGGGTGGAGAGTCTGTATTGATTATAGAAAATTGAACTCAATGACAAAGAAAGATCATTTTCCTCTCCCGTTTGTAGATCAGATTTTGGAAAAATTAGCTGGGTAAAGATATTTTTGCTTTTTGGATGGATACTCCGGGTATAATCAGGTTGCTATCTACCCGGAAGATCAGGAAAAGACTACATTCACGTGTCTGTATGGCACGTTTGTATTTAGAATAATGCCATTTGGGCTTTGTAATGCCCCTGCCACCTTTCAGCGGTGTATGATGGCAATCTTTTCTGAAATGGTGGGGGATTTTTTTGGAAATTTTCATGGATGACTTCTCAGTTTTCGGTGACTCATTTGATTGCTATTTGGAGAATTTGCAGAAGGTGCTGGCACGATGCATTCAATCCAACCTTGTGTTAAGCTGGGAGAAAAGTCACTTTATGGTAAGGGAAGGCATTGTGTTGGGCCATGTTATTTCTGTAAAGGGAATAGAGGTAGACAAGGGTAAGGTTGATCTGATTTCTAATCTTTCTCCCCCTTCGTCTGTCAAGCAAATCCGCTCTTTTCTTGGTCATGCGGGTTTTTATAGAAGATTCATTCAGAACTTCTCTACCATTACTCGTCCGCTCGCTAAGCTCCTAGCCAAGGACACTCCATTCCAACTAGATGAGTCTTGTCTTGAGGCTTTTCACTCTCTTAAAGCAGCCCTCACTCAAGCCCCAATCCTGCAGTCTCCTGATTGGTCGCTCCCATTTGAAATCATGTGCAATGCATCTGACTATGCCATAGGAGCTGTCTTAGGCCAGAGAATTGACAAGAAACCTGTGGTAATTTATTATGCGAGTCGCACCCTCGCCGATGCTCAATTGAATTATACCACCACAGAGAAAGAACTTCTGGTTGTTGTATTTGCCTAGAAAAATTTCGCTCATATCTTTTGGGGGCCAAAGTCATTATTTATTCGGATCACGCTGCATTGAAATACCTGCTCACCAAGAAGGATGCTAAACCTCGTTTGATTAGATGGATTCTCTTGCTACAAGAATTTGATCTTGAGATCAAGGACAAGAAGGGGTTAGAGAATGTTGTTGCTGATCACTTGTCTAGGATTGTGATTCCTGAAAGTGCTCCTATGTCTGATTCCTTCCCTGATGAGTAAATTCTTTCCATCTCTCACAACTCAACCCCCTGGTACGCTCACATAGTCAATTACCTGGCGGTAAGACAGATTCCAGGAGGGTGGTCTAGGCAGGAGAAGGATCGATTCTTTTCAAAGGTTAAGCACTACTTTTGGGAGGACCCCGAATTATTCCATGTTGGTCCGGATCAAATAATTAGGAGGTGTGTCCCCGAGGAGGAACACCAAAGTGTTTTGAACTTTTGTCACACTCTAGCTTGTGGAGGACATTTCTCAGGAAAGAAAACAACTATCAAAGTGTTGCAAAGTGGATTTTTCTGGCCCACTCTCTTCAAAGATGCCTATGAATTTAGCAAGATTTGTCTTAGGTGTCAAGCTGTGGGGAACATAAGCAAACGAGATATGATGTCAGTTAACCCCATTCTAGTGGTTGAAATCTTTGATGTTTGGGGAATTGATTTTATGGGCCCCTTTCCGCCATCATTCGGACATGAGTACATTATTGTAGCGGTCGACTATGTGTCTAAGTGGATTGAAGCCATTGCCACCCGAACCAATGATCATAAAGTTGTCATGAAGTTTGTCCGAAAGAATATATTTTCAAGGTTCGGGTGTCCGAGGGCGATCATTAGTGATGGAGGTTCTCATTTCACTCATACCCAATTTCGAGCTCTTCTCAAAAAATATGGGATCACTCATAAGATTGCCACCCCCTACCATCCCCAAACAAGTGGCCAAATGGAGACATCCAATAGGGAGATCAAAAATATCCTGCAGAAATTTGTTAGGCCCGATAGGAAGGATTGGTCTGAAAGACTAGATGACGCTCTTTGGGCCTATCGGACAGCATACAAAACTCCCATTGACATGTCTCCATATAGGTTAATATTTGGGAAAGCTTGTCACCTACCCGTTGAGCTTGAGCATAGGGCCTATTGGGCTATTAAGCAGTTCAATTTTGACTTGGCCCAAGCCGGATCTCATAGGGCCCTACAACTAAATGAGTTGGAGGAGTTGAGGAATGAAGCCTATGAAAATGCCAAGATTTATAAAGCCCAGACTAAAGCATTCCATGATAAATGCATTTCACGAAAAAATTTTCAAATCAACCAAAAGGTCTGGCTTTTTAACTCTAGACTGCGATTATTCCCCGGCAAATTGAAATCTCGATGGGATGGACCATATGTGATAATTAAAATATTTGACCATGGTGCAGTAACAATTCTTGATCTTAAAGCTGGTCAAACTTTCACTATCAATGGTCAACGTTTGAAACCTTACATTGAAAATCTTTCAATGCTGCAGGAGGACTCTCTCAGGCTGAGTGACCCATTGTGAGCTATATTGTGTCTGGCTGAAGACGTTAAACTTAGCGCTTCTTGGGAGGCAACCCAATTATCCTGTCTCTTTTTCAAAAAAAAATATGATTGATTTTCTTCTTTTGTCTAAAGAGCACAGAGCATGGAGCAATATTTCTTTGATGACGACATCTCTCTCTCAGGTCGTATCTATCCTTCCCTCTACTTTTTATGGCTTTATTTCATTTCTATATCTTATTCATGCCATTAGGGACAATGTCACCTAAGTTGGGGGGTAGCTTGAGCTCGAATTTTCTCAAAATAATTGCAACATTTCATCACACCTCTAACAAGTGTTTCATGTTCATATTTCATGATGATAAACTTTTCTTAGAATGATAGGACTTAGAGTCTTACACGTGAAAGTTACAAGTTAAAGGGATGAATTAATTGGTTATGTCTTTAGCCTTTTCCTCAGAATACACCTGAAAATTCTATTGAACTTGCACACAATTGCACAATAACAAGATCGGTGGATGACAAATATTAGGATGATGGGAATTTTACTTGACACTTAGGTGATGATGAATATTATGCCCATTCGTTGAACGTAATCGTGAGGAAAAAGTTACCTGCCAAAAAAAAATACACATGAAAAATGCCCTTGAACTTAGTAACCGGGCCTTCTTCTCCTAAGGCGAGAGTTGAGGTTCGCGTCAAACGGCGAAGGGATGTGCAGCACCGTGTGTCAAAAAAAAAAAGAGAAGAGAAAAAAGGAAAAAAAAAGAAGTATAAACTGGCAGATTGAAGTTACCTGTAATTCAAGAAGCTTAATTCAAGAGGTGGGCAGAATTGAAAATCATCTTTAAGTGAAAGGTAGAAGACTCATTCATCTAGATTGTTTGGTAGTCACTAGTCAAGTTATATCACTCATATACAAAGAGATATTTAATTTTGAGTGTATCCTGAGGAAAGGTCTAAACACATGGACTGATGAAATTTATACCAAATACATTCTACTTGAACTTGTAATACTCCAAAGTCTAAATCATTATGCATAATGTTCTTGCCATGATCTGTGACACATGAGTGTTTGCTAGTCCTAATTTTATAATTGTTTACATTGCTAAGGGACAAGCAATGTTCAAGTTGGGGGGTGTGATAAGTGTCCATTTTCTATAGTAATTCATTGCATGTACACCATTTTATGTGCATATAATTAGGTAATTATGCATATTTCATAGTTAACCTCAACTCCGCATTTAAATTAGAGCTTTCACGTAAATTGATTAATTTGGTGATAGTATTTGATAAATTAAAGTTGAGGGTCATGGGCATTAATTCTCCATTGCATAACTATGAGCATTTGAGATTTATGTGCACATTATGGTAATTTTTATGGACTAGATTGTAATTATGTGTGTGCAGGACACCGAAGGTAATTATAAAAGAAGCCAGGGGCAAAACTATCATCACAACTTTGACCAAGTCAAATAAAGAATTCAAAATATTTTGGTTGGAGGAAAAAGAAAGTTCAAAATTTTGAATTCAAAGTTTGAAAAGGAGGAATTCAAAGTTTAAGTTTGAAAAGGAGGAAAAGGACATTCAAAGTTTGAATTAAAGGAGAGACATGATGAGCCTTGGGAAATGGGGTGCCTAAAGTCCAAGAAAGGGGGTGCCCACCTACTTTTTCTCTTCCCCATGCATCATATTCTACCTAAATCTCAGCCATCCATCTTCTTTTGATACAATCTTCACCCTCTATTTACCCAACTTTCCCTATAAATAGCCCATGACAAGGAGGAGAAAGGGAGTTCTTCTTTTGGCAATTTTTCTCTCCCTCTCCCTCTCACAACTTCTTAGGCCACCGAGTTCGCCCTCTTCTGTCCCTCTTCTCCTCTTGCTGTCTTCATGAAAGTTCTTTATTTTTAAGTCCTCTACAACTTCTTTTTCTACATCATTTTCTAATTTCTTCTAGTTTTTAAGGTATTTCGTATTTTTCACTGTGCTGTCCTGTTCATCTCCGAATCAGTCTTTCTCTCTGTTCTTCTCCTTATTTCTCCCCATTCTAGTAATTTTTCTCTCTTACTATCTCATAAAAGTTCTTTATTTTTAAGTGTTCTACAACTTCTTCTTCTACATCATCTCCCAATTCTTTCTGTTTTGAAAGTTATTTTTCGTTTTTCAACTTGCTGTCATGTGATTTCACTGTTCATCCGAGGTGCTAGCTTATGTTATTTCTCTATTTTGAAGCTCTTCTGCTCTTCTTTTCTATCTGAGTTCTTCATCAAAGTTCTTCCTCTCTCCCTCCTCTTTAACTTCATCTTCTTGGGCATCCCCTAATTCTTATTGGTTTTAAAGTTATTCACCCTCTAAAGGCGGCTTCAATGACGAAGGTGACTTCCTCCCGGCGTAGACGACATCTTCCGCAAGGTGGTTCGTGATCCAAGGCCAAGAGAGGACGGCGTTGTCATCACTATCGCTGCTACCATCTTCATATCTCAGGCTCCTTTTATTTTTATTATTTTAGTTTCAATTTACTTCATTGTAATCTCGTCACATCCTTGTTGTAAGGTTATCTTGCACTTCATGTACTCTTTCTTTTAAGTTAATAAAAAAAGTTATTCCTTTGATCTAGTTCTTGATCTTCTTCCCTCTCTACATCCTTCTTCTATCCCTTCTCTTCACTTCATGTAATTATTTTCTATAGCATAGGCGCATAGTCATGGGTGTTTTTAATTAAGTGTTTGGTTTGTTCATCACTTCACAATTTTCTTTAAGCAAAACAAAATCACAAGTGTTTTCTAAAGGACTCCAAAGTTTTTACTCTAAAAATCTCTTCTTCCCTGTGGATTCGACCTGTGCTTGTCATAGTACTACGTTCTCTTTTGATCATTTTTGTGCGAGTTCGGTTTTAAGATTGTTATACGCGTGTTTTAAACGATGAACTTTCGCGTTATCAGAGTCCATAAGCTAAGCATGGTTGAATGGGCTTGATTGGATGGCCTTGGACTAGCTTGGCCCAAGAGAAGCCCATGAAGGGGGGCGCCCCCTTCTTTGTCTTATTAGGCAAGATAGGTAAAGTTTGAATAGAATTTGTATAAGTTTGATTAGAATTTGTTTAATGTGTTTTGACCACATGGGAGAAATATTTTCTTCTATCCCGTTAGTGCCCCTTTCAACCCTAGATCTGAGGTCATTTTGAGTCTTTTTACATTTTGTATAAATGCTTGTATTTCCACATTTTGTTAGAATTAATGAGAAGAAAAAATTGTTGTATGCATTGGAGCTTGGTGCGCCCCCTCCTCTCTCCCTCTGGTTCCTCCCTCCTCCTTCAAGATTTTAGGGTGTAAACCCCTTCTATCTCAGCCCCTCTACATCTAGATTCTATCTCTGGTGCCGCCGCCGCCGTTCGTGCCGCCATCGAGCCGCCGCGAAGCCGCTTCCGAAGTGCTGTCCAGATTCTATTTTGCTGGACAGAGGTTCACTCTGGGAATTTTAGATCCCAACTCTGACATCATTTGGAGCTTAGATTTTCAGGGTTGGTTCCTCTCTTGATTCCCAACCTCCAATAAAATTATCCCGTCATTTCACCTTTTTTTATATTTTTTCATTTTCATGTCTTTCTGTCTTCCTGATCTGTCCCTTTTCAGATCTGTGTAGCAGAAGCTTAGTTCTTCCCCCTTTCGACCCCCTTCTTGATTTTTGTTTGAATCCCCAAATTTATTGGAGGATCTGTCCACCATCCCCATCCACCAAAAAGTTTTTTCGAATTTCAAAAGCCCTCTACCTATTTTTAGAAATTGTGTCGTTTCCCTAACTTCAATTCTGTTTCTGCTATCCAGATCCGACCCCAAGTCAGTATAAACTACCCAACAAATCGAAACTTCCACCAAATCTTGCATAAGATATTCCGCTCTTCGGCCTCTACAACTTTCATGAAGGGCTCAAAGGCTGAATCTAAGGTCTACATCGAGGTCAACGCCAACTCTCAGGAAAACTTAAATCTGCCCTGAGTTTTCAGATCCTGTGAGTCAGCAGCTTGGAAATTCGGTCAAGGCCAGATCTGAGATAGCCATTTTTTTCTCTCTGACCATAGATCGAAGTATTTTGAGTTAGCTTTCCATTGGTACCTCTTGTGCGTCGATCCGACGTCGGGAGTGACCACAGCAGTAGATTTTGTCAGGACGCGCGGGTCTGAAACAGCAGTTCAGATCCGTGGGCAGCAACTCCGACGAGTGAAGAACGGAGCCGCACGGCCTCCGGCCGGCGAATCAGCGTGCCGCCTTCCCAGGGAGCGCCCCTCCGGGCTTCCCCACCACAGTGGTGCCACCCCGGTCCCACACGGCCCCACTGACCAGCACGTGGGTCCCACGGTCGTGAGTACGCGTGTCGCCGAAGCTCCACAAGAAGCTACCCGTCAACCCGAACCCGCTACTCCCGGGTCCCATTGTGTCGCCTGTTACCTCCCTGCGTGGGGTGGACATTCATATTCATTGCTGTAATATCTGTGTAATAATTTTTTCGGGAGTATCAGTTCGGCCGGGGTCGTCTTCCCCAAGCCGAGAGCATGGAGGTATCGTGTTCGCTCCTTACTCGGCATTTTGCTTAGTTCGTATATGCTTTATATGCCGCTACTAGAGAGCATGATAGGGTAACTTAGCTTGCTATTTATTGTTATTCACTGCTGCGAGCGAGAGATTGTGAGTTGACCACCCTAGCTCATTGCCGGTTTCTCAACCGTGCACGTCCGTACGCTTCCCTCGTTAGGGACGATCGCGAGTTTGCATAGAGTCCAAAGATCGCATTTCCATTGGTCTCGAGTCCGTGGTCCGTCCCGCATCACCTTGTCAGGCCGCAGCCAGCAGTCGGCTACCCAGCAGCAGGGCTCTTTTCAGCACGCGGTGGGTGGTTCAGGAACGCCGACACCGGCGGCGTTAGTGACAAGATTTGTGTCTTTTGACTCGAAGGTCAAGAAGTTTCTCAATAAGAGTTTCTGTAAGAAGTACAAGGATCAGAAGCAGGCGTCATCGGGTAGTGTACAACAGCCGATTCCTTTTCAGCGTCAGGGATCAGTGGGTGGATCGTGAGGACCGTGTTCCCGGTGTGGCGAGTCCCATCCAGGCAGGCAGTGCACAACGCCGGTAATTTGTTTCAGGTGTGACCAACCAGGGCATATGGCGCGTAACTGTCCTCAGAGGCAGTAGCAGTAGTAGCAGTTTCCTCAGTAACAGTAGTATCCCCAGCAGCAGAGGCCACAGCAGCAGCAGCAGCAGGGGCAGTATCCGCCGCTATCCAAGTCAGCGAGTGTGGGAGGCAGGCAGAGAGCCCATGGCCAGATTACACACATGACCAGGGCAGAGGCAGTGACGTCGCAGCTCGTAGAAGGTACCATTTAGATTTTGGGTTGTGTGGCTCGGGTTTTGTTTGATTCTAGCGCATCTCATTCTTTTATTTCGGAGGATTTTGCGCTGAGTATCGAGGAGCCGGTGACACAGTTGTCTTGTGATTTGGCAGTGGAGTTGCCTTCGGGTGATTTTATGATCACTCCGTATTGTTTCGATGAGGTTCCGGTGTGGGTTGAAGGGCGGAGTTTACCGGCCAGGCTTTATGCGTTGCCGCTTCAGGACTTCGTTGTGATTTTGGGCATGGATTGGCTCGAGGCACATCATGCATTGGTGGATTGCGGCTCGAAGAGGGTTTATTTCCGGCGACTTCGTGGACCCACCTTCTATTTCTAAGGTATCAGGTCTTCCTCTTCCCGCTTCCTTATTTTGGCTATTCGGGCTCATCGTTCACTTGACGCGGGTTGTCAGGGTTTTCTCGCTTCTGTGGTCGTGGCAGACCGGATGGAGCCGGATATCGAGGACATTCCGGTGCTGTGCGAGTTTTCTGATGTTTTTCCGGAGGACTTACCTGGATTGCCTCCTCAGTGAGAGATTGATTTTGTGATTGAGCTTGTGCCGGGTACCGGACCTTTGTCGAAGGCTCCTTACCGTATGGCTCCCGCTGAGTTGAGAGAGTTGAGGGCGCAGTTGTAAGAGTTGCTGGCCAAGGGGTATATTCGTCCCAACTTTTCCCCTTGGGGTGCGCATGTGTTGTTCGTGAAGAAGAAGGATGGTAGTCTGAGGCTGTGCATTGACTATCGGCAGCTGAACGAGGTAATCGTTAAGAACAAGTATCCGTTGCTGCGGATTGATGACTTGTTCGACCAGCTTCAGTCTGCTCGAGTGTTCTCGTGGATTGATTTGCGGTCTGATTATTATCAGTTGCGGATTCGAGAGTCTGACGTGGACAAGACTACGTTCAGCTCGAGATATGGGCATTATGAGTTCTTGGTGATGCCGTTTGGGCTCACCAATGCCCCCGCAGCGTTTATGGATTTGATGCATAGGGTGTTTCGTCCCTATATGGACCAGTTCATGGTCGTGTTTGTGGACGACATCCTTGTTTATTCACGGTCTGCGGAGGAGCACACGTACTATTTGGGTGTGGTGCTGCAGACGTTGCGAGATCACCAGTTGTATGCGAAGCTCAGTAAGTGCGAATTCTGGCTTCGTGAGGTGCACTTTTTGGGGCACGTGATCTCTGGTGATGGTATTTCCGTGGATCCCGCCAAGGTCGAGGTAGTAATGCAGTGGCCGAGGCCGAGGTCTGTGACGGAGATCCGGAGTTTCTTGCGGCTTACAGGCTATTATCGGAGGTTCATTCAGGACTTTTCTCGTATTACGGCCCCGATGACCAGACTTACGCGGAAGGCTGTGCCTTTTGTCTGTACTGATGAGTGTGAGCAGAGTTTCAGGGAACTGAAGAGATTACTTACCTTGGCTCTGGTGTTGGTTTTGCCTTCTGGATTGGGAGGTTTGGTGGTGTGTACAGATGCTTCCGGGGTCAGATTGGGTGCTGTGTTGATGCAGCATGGTAGAGTGGTGGCGTATACTTCATGACAACTTAAGTCACATGAGGAGAACTACCCTACCCATGACCTGGAGTTGGCAACGGTGATCTTCACGTTGAAGATCTGGAGGCATTATCTGTACGGCGAGAAGTTCGAGGTGTTCACTAACCATCAGAGTTTGAGGTATGTGTTCACGCCGAGGGACCTTAACCTCAGGCAGAGGCGTTGGATGGAGTATATGAAGGATTATGACTTCACCCTGTCTTATCAGCCGGGCAGGATGAATGTCGTCGCCGATGCCTTGAGTCGAAAGGTCGCTGTCAGTGCCTTGATGTTGAGGAAGTGGAGGCTCTGGGAACAAGTGCCCCAAGTGTCATTCAGGCTCAAGATTCCCCGAGAGCCAGGGTTAGTGGTGCTCTCGAGTCTGACTGTTACCCCTGCTATCCGCCGTCAGATGACAGAGGCTCATCATGCAGACCTTGAGTTGCCCCGAATTTTGGCCATGGCTGATGTGGAACTCAACGAGGACGGTGCTGTGAGATTTCATTGTAGGCTGTACGTCCCCGCTGAGAAGCAGGTTCGTCGTGCGGTGTTGCGCGAGGCTCATGGGAGTAGGTACACCATACACCCGGGTGTGACGAAGATGTATCGGAACTTGCGGAGGCAGTTCTGGTGGCCTGGCATGAAGAGAGATGCTGCCAAGTTCGTGGATAGGTGCTTGACCTGTCAGCAGGTGAAGGCGGAGCATCAGTGACCAGGTGGTGTGCTGTAGCCCTTTGATGTTCTCGTGTGGAAATGGGACCACGTGACCACGGATTTTGTGGTGGGATTGCCGAGGACTCCGAGTGGGCAGGACAGTATTTGGTTGCTGGTGGATAGGCTGACGAAGGTAGCTCGGTTGTTACCGATCAAAGCTAGCTGGAGTGTGCCCAAGTTGGCTCGTCTCTATGTGGAGCGGATCGTGCCTTTGCACGGAATTCCCATTTCCATTGTGTCAGATCGAGATCCGCATTTCACTTCTGGATTCTGGAGGAGTTTCCAGTGAGCCCTTGGCACGGAGTTAGCATTTAGTTCAGCATATCATCCTCAGTCGGACGGTCAGTCGGAGAGGACCATCTAGACTTTGGAGGACATGTTGAGGTCCTGTTGCCTGGAGTGGCAAGGGAGTTGGTTTCACCACCTACCGTTGGTGGAGTTTACCTACAACAATAGCTATCATTCGAGCATCGGCATGTCTCCTTATGAGGCATTGTATGGGCGTCCGTGTTGGACTCCACTTGACTGGTTCGAGGTTGGTGAGCGTATTTTGATGGGACCGGAGTTGGTGCAGCAGTGTGTGAATGTCATGCACCTGGTTCGTCAAAACATGATGGTGGCCCAGAGTCGACAGAAAAGCTATGCTGACCGGAGGAGGCAGCCTCTCACTTTCGCCGTTGGCGATCGTGTGTTCTTGAGAGTTTCTCCGATGAAGGGGGTGATGCGCTTTGGACGGCGTGGGAAGCTGAGTCCCCGCTATGTCGGTCCTTTCCTCATTGTGGAGCGCATTGGTGAGGTAGCCTCTCAACTACAGTTACCCTCTGAGTTGGCGTCGGTGCACGACGTGTTCCATGTCTCGATGTTGCGAAAGTATATGCCCGATGACTCTCATGTGCTTGAGGATTCTGTTTGGCCCGAGCTGACTCCAGATCTTTCTCTCCCAGAGTTTCCCGTCCACATTAATGATAGGCGAGAGCAGCACCTGCGGAACAAGGTCATCCCCTTGGTTAAGATGGTGTGGCAGCGGCACTCTGGTGGTGAAGCTTGTTGGGAGCGTGAGGATGAGATGCGTCAGCAGTTCCCTTACCTGTTCGAGTGAGTCCCCTCTTCTTCCCCTGAGCTTTGTTCTTAAATTTCGAGGATGAAATTTATTTAAGGGGGGAGGGCTGTAATATCTCGGACCTTTCAGATCCTTCTTTTTGGGTCTCGAATCTACTTTCTCAGAGCGCCGGGCTCCGTTGTGTCTGAAATTTCATTTCGGACATATTTCGTGTTCGGATCGGCGCGATCCGGAGTCGTTTCGGAGGCCCGGAGTGCGTCTGCGACTTTTTCGCGCGTGTTTTCTGATTTTCGGTGCGGGTTTCGGCAAATACTTTGGAACCTCGTTGCGGGTGAACCGGGTTGTTCACCTAGACGAGAGTGGTGCCGCTCGTGGAAATGTGATTTTTAATTTTTTGATATTTTTCAGAATTTCCAGATTTTTTATAAATACCCCCCTCTTTTCTCTCTCCCCCACCTTTTCTTCTTCTTCTTCCTCTTTCTTCTTCCTCCCCCACCGTGAGCGCCCCATCCTCTCTCTCTTCGGCCAACGGCGACCGCGGCGAGCTCCCCTCCGGCTGCAGACGGCGGTGGGCGACGGCGCGACGACATAGGCGGCGGCGAGACGATCCCGGGGGCGTGCAGCATTCGTGGGAGGCATGGAGGAACGAGGGTTCTAAAAGCATCTTCCTTGATTTTGGCAACGATTCAGCGGAGCTTTCACTCCATTGAGGTAGGGGGACGAATCCCTATGCTCATCCCGTCATTCCCCGCGATTTGTTGGCCGAATGGGAGCCGAGAGGGGCGTTTTTGATCGGGTTAGGGCAAAATCATGTTTTAGGGAGAGTTCGCTCGATCTATGGATTCGAGCCGCGATTCGGCGTTTTGATGGCATAGAATCATGCTAGGGGTCCCTAGGAGGCTTCCCCCATGATTTCCCCCTCTCCCATGGAGGTATGGGGGCGTGGTTGCTTTTTTTGGTGCGTGTCTACCATTTCACCGTCGGGGCGCTGTGGCGGTCGTTCCAGTGACCGCCACAGGGCCCATGGAGGTGCGTTACACTTCGTTGGCTTTTGGGCATGGTGTTTGTGGGCCTGACGGTCCCACGATAGACCGCCGTAGTGCTGTGACGCCCTCGTGTTAGACCGTTACAGTGATTCCGACCGTTGATTTATGACCATTGGGGGTCATAGACACCTGACGCGCCCAGGGTGGGGCATCAGGGTAGTGTGATGCCCCTGGGTAGGAGCGTTAGAGTTAACACATCCACCCCCCCTAACGCCCTTGGGTAGGTGCGTTAGAGAGCGTGACGCACCGAGCGGCATGTGTCACGGCCTATGTTATTCTGTGACCGAACGCACCAGCATGGTCCGTTAGGTTCCGTAACGCCCCTAGAGGAGCGCGTTACGTTCAGTTTTCACTCGTGCCCTGACGCACCTGTTTAGGTCCGTCAGGTGCTGTGACGCACCAGTGTAGGCGCGTTACAGTTCGTTTCACACCGAGTGTCTGACGCGCCTGAGTTGGTCCGTCAGGTTACCGTGGCGCACCAGGGTTGGTCCGCCACAGCCTGTGACGCACCAGAATTGGTCCGTCATGCTCTGGACTGCACCGGTGGTTCATAGTCTTGTTTCTTCTCCGACCGTGCTCACCGTGCGACGGTGTTGGTACGTGGGACGGCCCCCGTACTTCATCGGGTTCGGACGTTGTTTTCCGTTGACTTGAGAGTCTACTCCGTAGTGACCCTCCACTCGTTGTAGCCTGCTTACACGTTTAGTGGTCCCACCCGGGAGTGGTGGAGAGGCTACCCTGAGGATGATTTTAGACTGGTGTCCGTCGGGCCCCGCGTCTAGCAGCCAGAGTCCGGCTGAGGGGAAAATCGGTCAGAGGGCCAGACTAGGGACGGACGGTTTGTATGTGCACACGTGGTTGGGGGCGGTTGGACCCATGCTGATGGGCGTGACCCCAGCTAGTCACTTGTTTCGTGGTTACTTGTACGGTGTCCTTACCTCCGCCGGGGACTATCATGCCAGGCTATCGTGCCAGGCGGACACCTGCGGTGCAGTGTAAGACGTCAGGGGACGCTATCGACTGTGCTTCTAGTGGGAGGTACTCCTGTCGAGTCGGGAGTGACAGACTGTCAGTCAGTCTTTGTGGCTTCGACCTTCAGTTTTTTGGTCATGTTGACCGATGAGTTCCGGTTGTCTCGCCGTGGCGCATGTGTCAGTTTTTGTGCTGTGAGACCGGTGTTTGTAGTTGCAGGGCTTTTCACTTCCGAGGTACTCGCTTACTGTTAGTGTAGCGGTTCTCCGTTTTACGAGGTAGGGTTCGAATAATCTCTACTTAGTCTTATTCTGAGACTCATTCCCTGCGTGTTTTCACTGTGTTTCAGGTGAGACGCGGCTTCTGGGGAGCGCATCTGAGGTTCAGCGTGGCTCAGGTGCCCAGCGTTAGTGTCAGAGGTCAGAGCCGGGGTATGTCCCGTGTAGCTGTATTTTTCTTTCTTGTCTCTGTACTAGTTGTTGACTACTGTTATTTATTTTGTTATACCTTGTGGACCATGTACCATGTTAAATGTTAATTTGTTTCTTACTTAATCATATAAACTGTTTAATTTCTGCAATTATTTGTGATACTTGTGTAGTCTCCACATCATCCTTCTAACCCTTCCGAGTCTTCGGACTCGTGGGTGGCGGTACGAGTCTCGGGTTATTGGGCCTTCCCGGTAATCGGATTCTCGGGTCGTTACACCGGACGTCTTCACCGGCACACTCGTCCAGTGCCCTCGGTGGCACACCCCTAGACGTCCTGCCCGGCACACCACCGATTGCCCCTTCAGCAGCACGCCTAGGTCGGCCTTCCAACGGCACACCCTGCTACCCCTCCTAGCGTCACACTTCTCCAGTCTTCTAGCGGCACAGCCTGCCAGCCTCCTCAGCGGCACGCCCTGAACTCCCTTACCCGGTGCGTCCGGTAGACAAGATCTTACGCCCACGCCATAGAGGATCCTTGGCGCGCAGTGGGCTGTCCGAGGTGTCGCCCGGAGAGGAGGGCACGCAGGCTACTCCTCTGCCAATGGGAATGGAAAAAAAAATCAAATCCCCATTAATGCCCGTCATTTCCCGCGGCCACCGTTCGCATTCGAAGACTCCCGCCACTGGGAGTATAAAGCCTCGTCTTCCTCACCGAGCAGGGAAAGACAGACACACACCAGCGGAGGGAGCCATGACGGTGCTGAAGGAGAAGAAGAGAAGAAGAAGAGAAGAAGAAGAGAGGAAGAGGAGGTCCCTCCGGTGACTACCGGAGGACGTGAGAGAGAGTAAGAGAATGAGGGAGAGGGAGAGTGAGAGCTTGTTGTAACGTGGGAGAGAGGAGAGCAGGGTGCCCTCGCCCCTGCTCGACCTTGCCCCCCCCTCCCCATTTCCTCTTCCTTTCCCCTTTCTTCCTCCTCTCATCTTTGTATCTTCCACCCCGATGTTCTTGATGTATTGGGCCGATTACGGCTTCCACTTTTTATGAATGCAAATCCCCCTTTCTTTGGGTTTCTCACTGTCTCTGGTCGTTCCGAGTCTTTGTGTGCATTTGTTCGCTCCCCTCCTCTCTTCCGGTGATCTGGCCTCTCGGCAGGGACCCATAACTTCACCCTTGCCCTCCTAGCCTCTCCGAACACCCAGACCAACCTTCCCCTTTCCCCAACTGAAGCATCCCCTTTGGACAAGCCAAACCAGGACCCCAGGTTCTTTCCCCCCTTTTGGCTCCGTCCTACTTAGCTACCCTTTAGTCCAGCCTCCCCAGCCCTAAGGCGATACACCTTGCTCAGCCTCCCACCGGTGCACCCTCAGCTCGGTGCAGCTTCCCCAGCCCCCAGCGGCACACCCATTCCAGCCTCCACCGGTACACTCCTTCACCGATATAGCCCCTGGCCGGTGCACCCTCAACCCCTCTGAGCCTTCCCCGACACACTCTCAAGAGCCTAGCCCGGTACGCCCTTGAGGCACCAGCCCGGTACACCTCCATCCCGGCACACCCTGGCCTCTCTTAGCCCGGCACGCCTCTCCTACCCCTGTAGGCTCCCTGGCTGGCACACTAGTCACCAGTCCCCCCCTCTTGCCCGGTGCGCCCCCAGCCAGTCCTAGAGAAGTCTCCGGTCCGTCGTTTCTCCTGGGTTTTCTGAGGTTTTATCAAAGGTGTTGTCGCCCTTGGCACGCACCTCCAATCGTCAGGTTCCGCCACTCCATGTGGGCGCGTTCCCTTTATCTCCCTTACCACTCAGGTCAAGGGGAGATGCTGCCGAATTTTCGTTAGAAATAACAACATGTTAAAAGACAAAAGGAAGCAACAAACAAATGGAACAATAACATGTTGCGAGAAAAGGAAGCAACAAACTAATAAAATGAACAACGGTAAAACGCTTCAACCAAGGCAAGAGAACGGCGGATAACGCGAACAGAACTGGACTGAATGATAATCACACGGCTTGAACACTCGTCATGCGAAGAAGAAAGAAGAGAAAATGATTAAGAGAAAGGAATAGAAACCCACACAGACTGCATAAAATCAAGAACGAGAAGAAGAGAAAAGCACAAGAAGTCGAGGAGGAGTGGGCCCCTCGCTGCCCTTGGCCCGGCACACTTCCTTGGTGCCTGGGCCGGCACACACCCCCAATGCCCTTGGCCGGCACACTTGCCCTTGCCTTTCCCCGGTACACCCCCAACCTCCGCCGGTACACCCTGCCTTAAAGCTTCCCCGGCACACTCAACCCCACCTCTTTGAACCCTCCAGCGACACAGCCCCTGTGCCTCTTCCCTAATACACTCCAGCCATCCTTGGCCGGCACGCCCTAGCCCACCTACCCCTTGGCACCCTAGCCCGGCACACCTGGCCAGGCCTTCGTCGGCACACTCCCCAGCCCCCTCTCCGGCACACTCCTCCTAATGCTCTCTCCGACACACCTCTCCTTAACCCCTAGCGGCCCATTCCTCCTTCAAAAAATTATATAATGATAATGATAATAAGAAATTTTACAATAAATAAATAGATCTGAATATATAATAAATAAACAAAAGGGGAAAGATATGTAATCAAAAATAATAATAATAATAATAATAGTAATAATAATAAAAGCAAATAGAGAAAATCACCCAAAGGATGCATAAAGGGAAATAGACAGCAAAAAAAAGGAAGAACATATAATTAAAATCCCATATAAAAAAATGCTAAGGCCCACATTGCAGCCCTGTCTCTCCTCGTGACCCGGTGCGGAAGGAACATTAATGTTGCCCTCGCAGGCTGGGCCTGAGTCTTGGGAATTGTCCCGACATGGCCAGGCCCCGACCTTGCCTTCGGCCGACATTCCGATTAAACCGGACCCGTTCCTCAGGCCGGATTCCTTCCGAGCCATTATTAAAATTGCCGTACATTCGGCAGACATTTGAACGGGTCCACCCCAGTTTCCGTCGCATTTCTATCACGGACCTGTGTCCGAACATGAAAAGGTCCGTGAATGACCAACATGGCCGATGGCTCTTATCCCGATGCGGATCCTTAGTGTGATTTATTCCTCCTCACCACTGCGCAGTTAGTATTAATTCATTTAGGCCGTAGGGCCCTTGGTTTCGGCAATTAATCAAGGGTGTTCCCTCGTATGGGGGATGTAAATGACGTTGTGACCTTTATGGCACGATGGGATTTGGTCCCGACCCAAACCACACAATCGTCTGACTGAGTCAGATCGAGCGCACCCGTGGCTCTTCGGAGCCTAAATAAATTGTCACTTTGTGACTGGCACACCCACGCACTTAATAAACCAAACAAACCCAATAAATGAATGAACAACTAATTAACGAAATAAGTGCGTCCACAAGTCTGGCACGCCCGGTGGGACCGATCCACCCTTCATCTCTTTATCAGAATTAGGGGCCCCGTGGTCCCCTTCTTGTAATACTAATTGCCCTATTTTTGAAAATGCAGGAAAATCGCACTTTGACATCGAGGATGGCGACCACCTTCGGTTCCCAGCCCGTCGAGAGTCACGTCAGGGGTGGCTATCTCACCGTCCCCCTCAACTTCGGGAGCTTCCCTCCCGTGGTTGGCTTCCCCAACTTCCTTGGGATGGCCTTTGTCAACATACTGGACGTGGAAGCGTCCGACAACCCCGAGACCGACACTCCCACTCAGGGAGTCACTGAAGCTACTGCCGACCGAGCCCCGGCTAGAAACAACAACACCGTCCTGGCTGGGATGCTAAGCTGCAACGTGCACCATGTGCACCAGACTGTCGGCCCACCTCACCAGGGATCGGCATCTCACCGGAGGAGGCTCCGAAGGAACAATGCTGGGGCGACTCCGGGACGCCGAATCTCCAGCTCCGGAAAGTCCATGACCGTCGGGAGCGTCCGAGTCCACCTTAATGGCAGAGGTCTGAAGTGATTCCGAACCGCATCGTGCCAACTATTCCAGTCCGCAACTCCTTCCAAGGGCTGGAGAAGATGAAAGAAAAGGCGGTGCCCACCGTCCCGACCGCAGCATCGAAGAACACGCCGGTTCACAAGCCGGCTAAGCTCAAGCAAGTCTGGATCCCCAAAGAAGCCCATACCACTACATGGCCCAGCTGCATCCGCCCGAGAAGGGCCCGACGAGATGAAAGGGTCGAAGTGACGCCCCCGGTCTACCAGTCGGCATCTGCTACACCGATACTACCAGAAAATATCCACCACCAGTACCACAGGCGTCGACACCAAGCTGCCCACCCAAGGCCTGCGGATTACACTCCTGTTGCTGCCATCGGCACGCGATCACCGGCTTCTCCCCCTGACCAGGAGTGGGAAGGGATGGAGCAAGCCATGAGGAATTACCTCCGAGGCCCAGGGAGCACCCCCTTGGGTCGCCAAAGACTGCTGGGGGCAGTGGCCTCCGCCTTTCAAGAAGAAGAAACCCGACCTGTGCCCAGCGCAGAATCGAGGAACCACTCTGAGGAGCTCCGTCAGTCCCTTTGCGGAAGAAAGCGGAGCCTCGAAGATCGGTCTTCGATAGACTGGTGTTCCCAGGCAGGCCATCGAGGAGGATGGCAAGAAGAAACAGAAATTGGAGAGTCTACACCTGCAGCATGGCAGGAGTGTTTGGTCGGTATGGAGCTCTACCTACCGACCCCGAAGAGGTGGCAGACTCGCCGCGAGACCCGGTCCACTTACCAGAAGAGAGAGAGCAGCAAGCGAGGTGGCGCAGGTGGGCGTTGAAGAGACCTCCTATGATGAACCCTCTACGGCTCTGACCTCCAATGTCATCACTACCAGAGGCACCAGCAGCGGGCCGTCTACGTCATCAAAAGAGATGCCGGCTGAAGGAGCAGGAGGTATTCCTAGTCTCCTCACGAATGATCCTGCAATGTTATATATGGTACAACAGTACCAGCGGGAGATCGAACTGTTGAAGAAGCAACTGAATGAGAGGAGTGCACAACCCTCGGCATTCGGGCAGACCGAGGCTTTGCTCGAAGCGCCCGGGGGCAACGGGCAGTCTTCTGAAGCGCCTCCGCAGGGAGCGACACCTTCGCTGATACCTGGCTACACTGGAGGCGTCCCCCAGCAACAGGCACAACATACAACACTGGCCCCGCCGCCAGTCTTGTCCTTCCAAGGGTCTCCTATGGCCCCGCAGGTGACAGTGCTGACTACTCCGAGGGCGCAGCCCGCCCACTTTTACCCAAATATTGTCGACCCCGCAGCGGTCATCCAGTTGATGCTTGAACAGATGATTGACATGAAGCTGGCGGAGAGGGGCGACAGTGATCAAACGCCGTTTGACGTCTACCGAGTGCCCTACCTGGCTCATTATGCTGCCAAGAAACTGTCGGTCGGCATCACCAAGCCACCGAAAATTGAAAAGTTCAACGGGCAAGGGTCTCCCAGGGAGCACATCGCCTATTATGTGAATGTCATGGGAGATCTGGATATTGATGAGGCTTATCTCCTCAAATTCTTCGGCTCAACACTCACTGGGCTTGCTTTTGAGTGGTACTCGAGCCTACCCGCTGGGTCTATCATTGACTGGCCCGATATGCAGAAAAAGTTTAAAGAAAGATTCTACATTGCTGAACGGGAGGTCACTGTGGCAGAGCTCTATGCCACGAGGCAGAGGAATAATGAGTCGGCACTCGACTACATTAAAAGATGGAGTAACCTCAGTATGAGGTGCAGACGTCCCCCACATCAGGAGGACGCAGTGCAGATCTACAAGTAGAACTTGAACAAAGAAATTCTAGAAAGGATGATCGGCACTGAGGTCAAGACATTTGACCGCCTGAACAACATAGTGGCTGAGATTGAGGCGTTCCTTGCCCGGTACTCTTCCACCCCGGCCGCATCATGCCAGAGAGCTAGGCAGATCGAAAAGAAGTCAGTTCCCCCGGAGGTGCATGCACTGGATTTCCAGACCTTTGAGAAACAAAAGGAAAAAGCTAAAGGGGCTGCCAACCCTCCCCCGCCTAGACCTACGGAACGGCGGGAAGGTCCCTCGCTGAGGGAGAAAATGAGAAATAAGCTATACTCTTTCTCTCGAGACAAGTCCAGGCTCCTGTTCGAGTGGGCAACCAGCTACAATAAAATCATGTTGCCAGAACCGAGGAGGCCTGGTGACCTGAAGAAGAAGGACGACCCGCACTTCTGCCAGTACCACCAGATGCTCGGGCACACCATTGAAGATTGCTACATCTTCAAGGACATCATTGAGTCCTTAATCAAGAATGGAGAGCTGGACATGGGGGAGCACAAAGTAGATCCTCCACAGCCGCATGAGCTGCCCAACTTGGCTCCCGCCGTCAACATGGTGTCGTTGTACCAGGAGTTGCCTGAAGAATGGGCGGAGGCCAGTACCCGCGCCATCTATGAAGCTTTTGTCGGGGGACCAGCTCAAGACCATGGGGGCTGGCAAGCTGTACCTAAGAAGAATAGAAGAAGACGGACCCCTCGGCCCACCCCAGAAGTTCATGTAAGGGGCGTCACACCCCAGCTAGCACCGCCACCGGTGAACCCCGTCTGGCATGACACAGCCCCCCGGCTAGTCATGAGGCGGCAGACTCACAACAAAAAGAAGCACATCCCGATGCGGATGCACAAGGAAACCAGCCCGGCGGTTGAAAGACTCCAGGCTATTATTGATGGGCTTGAAGACTATGAATAGTCCGAAATCCAACCCGTGGAACTGAAAGAGTATATCCCCTGGGAGGAGTTCAAGTCACTCGAACTGGCTCCAGGAGCAGAAGCTGAGGCAGAAACGAAACCTCCGATGTGGGGTGAACTTCCCCAGGAGCGACCACCGGCCATTGTAGAAAATAAGAAAAAGAACAGAAGGCCCAGGAATAAGAAGAAAAAGGAGGTTATCGTTGCCTGCAACACCCTCTCGGCGCTGTTTGACACCGCCCTCTCCCTAGAAGAAAAAGAAGAAGAGCTACCCCATGAACCAGTAGGGGCGAATCATGCTGAAACATCTACTTCCCAACACGCCACCAGGTCGGGAAGGAAGTGGGGATGCCCTCCTCAGGCTAACCATAACATCATGCTCAGGGGAGAGCAACCATACCAAGTCCCCGAGCCTAAGGTTCGAGACAGGAAGATCCCTCCTCCATCGGGTCTCTATCCCGAAGAACCCAAAAGCCGGGGCACTCCTTCATTCACTGAATTCCTGTTGGCCCAGACGGAGAGGTAGGCACACCCCAAGGGTCCCGATCCACCAAAGAAGTAAGCAGCCTCCTGGCTCCACCAGTGGCAACCCCTCCTCAGCCAGGGGAGGAATTTGACGGCTTCCCGAACCTTGCCGAATTCATGCAAGAAAAGGAGGAAGCCCAACAGGCCCCACAGGCTCAAGAGGCCGCTGTAGAACTAGCAAGGAGGCACCCTCTGATCCAGCACCCCAGGTCCAAGGTGGGGGCAGGCGTAGCAAGCCCGAAGAGATGAAGCTACTCAAGGTGCGGGCTAGCGACCGAATAGTCAGACATCTCAAGAAGATCCCAGCCTGGTTCACCATATGGGAGATGTTGTCCTTAGATGAAGAAACACGACAAGCCATTATTGCCACACTCCAGACGCCAACACAACTTGAAGCCTGTCTGGCGGAGGTGTCACCTGAAGTGGCCGTGGCCTTCACAGAGGATGACTTGCTTCTGCCCACCTGCAGTCATAACAGGCCGCTCTACATGAAGGGGCAGCTGAATGGGCAGCCTATCAATAGGGTCCTGATCGACCCAGGAGCGGCAGTGAACATACTTCCCTACCGAGTGTACCAGAAACACTACTTTGATGTACACCTGGTCGAGGTCAAGAACGTCAAGATTGCTGGCTTTAACCAGAAATGCGAGGTACCCATGGGGGTCGCAGAATTCAACTTGACCTTCGATGACTTCACCACCAAGGTCCAGTTCCACGTCATCAACTCCAACACCTCCTACAAGGCATTACTCGGCCGGCCTTGGCTACACCAGAACAGGGTGGTGCCTTCCACCCTGCACCAATGCATCAAGCACCCTTGCGAAGGGAAAGAAGTCAGAATCTTCGCCGAATCACCACCCGTTCGAGGTGTTCGAGTGTCATTTGTCAGATGCTAATCTGTACTTAGAGAAGGCGAAGCAAGCTCCTCAAGTCGCCCAAGATAGAGGTGGAGTCGGGTGGTTGGTTTCCTCCACCGCCCCCAGGCTATGTGGTTCCCCCACATGTACCATTCATTGCAGAAGAAGGAGGGGTATTCAAGGTAGCTCCACTCGCCATCTATCCTAAACCGGGGATGCCCTGCCTCGAAGACCTGCTAGAGGATGTTAGAGTCTTGCCAGAGATCATCAAACCCATAACAGAAATCGACTGCCAAGTAGCCGAGCAACTGAGAATTTTTGAGGTACCTAACCCCGAAGGGCCACCCACTATCTTCTATGTGGCCGGGGAAAAGCCAGTCAGAGGAGATGATGATTGTCGACTCTCCGACGAACTGCATGACCCGCACGTCCCTATCTTGGGACTTCCCCACATGACTGACCGGGCAGTCGGAGTGGTTAGAAAACAAATGATCCCCCTTTATCAACCCTCCAGTCGGAAGGAAATGTTTGAAAGGATGTGTGATGAGGGCATCTCACAGTGCCCTCTTTGGCTCGGATCACCTGCATCACTTTGAGGATGTCCGGCTATAATGATCGCATATTATCTTCATTTCTTTGAAGTCTTATATATGTATTTTCTTTATTGAGTCATGTGGTCACGAGTCCAATTTCACTTGTTTTGTATTAATTGGGCTTTTGTATCCTAGTCTGAGCCCATGTTGGTTGTTTAGGATAGCTTTGGTCTTTTGTGTAAATGCTAAGGGCATTTCGGTCATGTAAAGAGTTAGGCGCCAATTAATAGGAACCAACCCCCTCCCATTTGTAACACTTGATGCTTGAGAGATTGAAGTCCATTTGAGTGAATCCTTTCTCCCCTCTAGTTGGAGTGTGACTCTCCTCTCTCTCTCTCTCTCTCTCTCTCTCTCTCTCTCTCTCTCTCTCTCTCTCTCTCTCTCTCTCTCTCTCTCTCTCTCTCTCTCTCTCTCTCTCTCTCTCTCTCTCTCTCTCTCTCTCCACTCCCCTCTCCCAAGACGAATTTAAATTCAAATCTCCCTCCACTCCCACTTCCCAAAACGAATTTAAATTCGATTCTCCCTCCACTCTCACTTCCCAAGACACTTTCCCTCTTCCCAAGGTCTCCTCCACCCTTCCCTAGGCACCCACTAACTCCCCACCCCATCCCCAACTCAAAATTTGAATTTGTATCTCCCTCTATTCCCGCTCCCCAAGACCCCTTCCCACTTCCCAAGAGAACCCTCCCTCTTCCCAAGGCATCCTCACCCTTCCCTAGACACCAATTAAATCCCCTCCCTGTCTCCAATTCAAATTTGAATTTCATCCCCCACACCCCAAGATAGAACCCACCAATTCCCCCAATTCCCCCCCTCTCTAGTGCACACCCAGCCCAGCCCCCTTTCCAGCAACTCTAGCCCCCTCCACACCCTCCACACATCCCCCTCTGGTCCCCCCTCCACCCCCTTCACCATTTGGCATCATCCCTCCACCCCCTTCTTGGAGATACACCGGAGGCCTGCTCGCAGCTGTGGACCTACAGAGAACTAGTCACTTGCAGCTCCAGACATGACATCATCTCAGCGTTTCTAAAATCCCAAGAGGCACCGTTGGAAGCGTCTCCCTATCTTCTTCGCAACGGCGGTGGTCTTGTCCCGTTCTGAGCTCGTGGCTGCCCGATGGATGTGATCTCTCCCGACTGCACTTCTTTCTCCAGACTGCTAACCTAAAGCTGCTTGCAGAAGCTCCCACAGCCGGCCATCTGAGGATTTGGAGGCAGGGCTTGGCCGAGATCTTCTACGATGAGTCACCTTCCAGTACCAAGAAGCGGCTTCATGATTGGACCCCGGACAAGTGAGTTCTTATTTTTCTCCCCAGGGTGCGCAGTTCTGTTCCCTCTGGGACTAAATCGACCCCAGTCCACGGTTCGGGCTCTCCCAATCTACTCCGACTTCCTCTGGTGTCCTCGCAGGTCCCGTTTCGAAGAGGACTTGACAACAGATCCAACGACTCTAGCCACGCCTGAATCAAATCCTAGCAGCACCCGGGGTGACCTTGTCTTCCTACTGCTGTGGTGCTGAAGCAGCCAGAACCAGAGCAGTCTAGCCCTATTCCAGGTCCTACCCCGACTAGCAACATCATCAGAGGAATTCAAGAAAATTCAGGCCTCCTCCTGGGTAAAGTACGAGACTTTCGGCACTAGTTTCAGCCCATTTTGAGTTCGGTGGAGACCGTGGCAGCGACATCTTCGACTGTCTATCCGGTGGTCCCAGAAGTTGGCAGCATCGGCGGAACTCGGCACGACGATTTCTAGCTTCACTTCCCCTCCCGCCTGGCCGGCTTACAGCCCCTCCCTGTGTGGAGGTAGTATTTGGTTGTAAATCTCTTAACCCCCACTCTGAGATCCCCCCCCCTCCTGCGAGAGTAGTAGTGTTGTAACCCACTTATTTTCAGGTCAAGCGCCATCGCCGCGGCGTGCGGGCGTATGCCCACGCTTCCCGGCGCGCCCTCGTCTCTGGTCGGGATCAGTGTTTTCACATCGGTCAGGTGAGCATCTGATACCCCCTTGTCTGGTCACAATCTTTGCTTATTTAGTATAGTCTTTACTTGCCATCGGTCGGTGAGACGAGAGCCCGGACTCGCACACCACCTTAAGTGTGCCCACCGCGGACCTTGCGTGAGTGCCTCCCAACCCACGCCCCGGCGTGCTAGCCGCCCACAAAGTTGGGAAACCCAGGCCCTTAGGGGTCAGCCTAAGCCGCTAGGTCTTTAGAATCGATTGGGTCCCACCTCGGACCCTCACCATCATCCCCCGGTCACCATCGGGAGATCGTGTGCGCCATGCGAGTGAGCCGCTAGCGTGAGTCCAACTTCTACTTTGTATGCTTGCGGGTCTAGGTCTTAGGTTCAACAAGTCATCCCTTATCATCCTTGGGCTGTGCCACATCAAGTGGTATCAGAGCGGTCATAGGCTTGTTCTCACATGTCTAGTCTTGGGGCGTCTTCACACTAGGTCATTCATAGGTGCCCACGCACACCCGTGCATAGCCCACCAAACTTTGCATGACCACTCATAGTGGAGCTCATTATCAATCCAATCCATCCTCTTCGAGTTCCACAATGAATCCCAATCCCCAAGGGAATCCCGCCCCAACGAGCATGAGCTTCCCGATCACATGAGATTCCTTGTGGAGGGTATGGCTTGTATCTTAGGGCGGCTTGATGACATAACGGCCCGGCTTGAGCAACTTGAGGAGAATAGGCCCGCCCCAAGGGTGGATGATAGAAGGGCACCTCCTCCACGTGAGGGACCAGCCATAAGAGAGCTCAACCGTGACCACCCACCCGAGCCGGAAAGGGACCCACCCCCAAGGAGAGATGACAGACCCCCCGGGATAATCCGGATGAACACCTTGTAAGGCTTGTGAAAGTTGATGCCCCCACCTTTGATGAGTCCCATCACCCGAGCATCTACTTAGATTGGGAAGCGGCTATGGACCAATATTTTGATTGGTACCCCATGACCGAGGATAGGAAAGTCCGACTTGCCAAAATGCAACTTACTAAGTTAGCAAAGACCCATTGGTTGAACGTTGAGGGATTGAGGATAGTTAGGAGGGAACCTCCCATCACCACATGGGGGGCCATGAAAGAACAACTCAAACTCAAATATGTCCCTCCCTCTACCATCAAAACCTCTAGATGAGTGGCAAGCCCTAACCCAAGAAGGGAAGACCGTGATGGAGTACATTGAAAATTTTGATTACTACCTTCTTAAGTGTGGAGTCCAAGAGGATCCCGCGGTCACACTGTCCCGCTTTAGGAATGGGCTTCAATTCCACATAAAGAAGGAGCTCTTCATGCGTCAAGTGACCACCCTAGAGCAAGCCTACCAAATAGCCCGGGATGCCGAGAAATTCTCTCGATATACCCGAATGGTTCCCCCTCGGGGGATGGATCCCAAATCCTTGGCACCTCGGACCAACACCCCACCTCCTCAACGAGGTCTCCTTCCCAACCCCATGGGAGCTCCTCCCACCCGGGCAGCCCCTCCTAGTGGCACCCTTCCCCATCGCCCCACAAATGGTCCTCCCAACCCCACTCCCAATAGACCCAATCCGGGACCCACCCCCCTTCACACTAGGGCCAACCCCAACCACCAAAGCGGGCAACAATGCTTTAGGTGCCTTGGGTATGGACACTTCGCCAATCAATGCCCCCACCAAGGGAGCATCTAGCTTGCTCATTGAGGAGGCTAATCTCCTACCCCAAGCTGGAGTTGAAGAAGAGGTTGAGGTGTATGAGGCCTCTCCCGACTGGGAGGAAGAATATGAGACCCACTACATGGAGGCCAATCAAGAACAACCTCCTCCACCCACCGACCCTCACCTTGGAGTGGTTAGGTGTACCCTCACTCAAGCCCAAGAACATGATTGGAGAAGAAACACCATCTTCCATACCTACATCCGGATAGGGAGTCATGCTAGGAAGGTCATCTTGGACAACGGGAGTAGTGTGAATGTGGTGTCCCCCGGCACCGTCAAACTTCTAGGCCTCACCATTTCCTCACACCCGAAACCTTATCGGGTAGCTTGGATTGACGCTACATCCATACCCGTTAGCACTCGTTACCTTGTCCCCATCACATTTCAATCCTACCAAGGCCAAGTTTGGTGTGACATTCTACCAATGAAAGTAGGGAGCATACTCCTAGGGCGGCCTTGGATCTATGATGTAGATGCCACCTTCCTCGGGAGGGCGAACACTTGCATTTTCACCCATGAGGGAAAGAGAATCCAACTCAACCCTTCACCACCCCGCTCCCTCACCAAGAAGACACCTCCTCCCCTAGAGGAATCCTCAACCCCTCCTTCTACCCCACACCCCACCCCATCAAATCCTAGCCCTAGTTTGACCATTGGGACTACTAGGAGCCTACACCTCATCACTAGGAAAGAACTTGAGGAAGAAGTCAACCAAGGGGGACAAGTGTGTGCCATTGTCATTTACCTTGGGGAATCCACCCCAACCGACCCACACCCAATAGAAATCTAACAAATCCTTGAGGACTTCCATGATGTGTTCCCCGATGAGCTTCCGGATAAGCTACCACCCATGCGCGATGTGCAACATGCCATCGACTTTGTGCCCGGAGCTACCTTACCCAACCTCCCCCACTACCGCCTCAACCCCACCGACCATGCCGAGCTTAGGAGACAAATTGAGGAGCTCATCAGGAAGGGCTTCCTCTGCATTAGCAAGAGCCCATGTGCCATCCCGGCTCTTCTCACACCCAAAAAGGACGGAACTTGGCGCATGTGTGTGGATAGCTGAGCCATCAACAAGATAACGGTCAAGTATAGGTTCCCCATTCCTTGGCTAGATGGCATGTTAGACATGTTTGCTGGAGCCACCATCTTATCTAAGATTGACCTCAAGAGTGGCTATCACCAAGTTCGCATTAGGCCCGGGGACGAGTGGAAGACCGCCTTTAAGACCAAGGACGGTCTCTATGAGTGGCTTGTGATGCCCTTTGGCCTTTCCAATGCACCAAGCACCTTCATGCGCCTCATGACCGAGGTTCTCCGACCCTTCATGGGCATCTTCCTTGTCGTCTACTTTGATGACATTCTCATATATAGCCAGTCCAAGGAAGCCCACCTCGATCACCTCAAACAAGTGTGCACCGTTCTTAGGAAAGAGAGCCTCTTTGCCAACCCCGGGAAGTGTCATTTCTTGACCAATCAACTAGCCTTCCTAGGATTTATTGTCTCATCCCAAGGGGTATCCATGGACCCCGAGAAGGTCCAAGTCATTCTTGAGCGGCCCGAGCCCAAGACCCTCCATGAGGCCCGAAGCTTTCACGGGCTAGCCACTTTCTATAGGAGATTCATCGTGGGTTTAGCACTATCACCGCTCCTATCACTGATTGCCTCAAGAAGGGCACTTTTGTGTGGACTAGGGCAGCCTCCAAAGCATTCCTAGAGCTCAAGGAAAAGATGACCCAAGCCCCGGTCCTTTGCCTACCCGACTTCTCTAAAGTCTTCGAGGTCACTTGTGATGCATCCGGGGTAGGGATTGGAGGCATTCTTAGCCAAGAGGGTCACCCAGTAGCCTATTTTAGTGAGAAACTTTGTGAGGCTAGGACTAGGTACTCCACATATGACAAAGAGCTTTATGCCGTGGTTCAATCCCTTCGGCATTGGAGGCACTATCTCCTACCCAAAGAGTTTGTGATCTTCTCGGACCACGAGGCCTTGAAGTACCTCAACACCCAACAAAAGCTCAATGCCCGTCATGCCCGTTGGGTAGAATACATTCAGGCCTATACCTTTGTCCTCAAGTACAAGATGGGTAGTGAGAATCGCGCCGCCGATGCGCTGAGTAGGCGGGTAGCCTTGCTTTCCACTGTCCAGGTGGAAGTCACGGGGTTTGAGAGAATCAAAGGGGAATATCCAAATTGCCCCGACTTTGGGACTCACTACAGCACCCTCTCCACTCAACCCCACAGGGAACATGAGGGATTCATACTCCAAGAGGGGTATCTTTTCAAGGGAGCTAGGCTATGCATACCCCAAACTTCACTTCGGGACTTCTTAGTTTGGGAGTTGCACAGTGGTGGCCTAGCTGGTCACTTTGGGGTCCAAAAGACCATAGAGCTAGTTGAGAGGTAATTCCATTGGCCCAGTCTCAAGAAGGATGTGGCCAACATTGTGGGACAGTGTCGCATTTGTGCCTCGGCCAAGCAAGTGAGGCAAAACACTGGGCTTTACACACCCCTTCCCATCCCAGACCGACCTTGGGAGGACTTGAGCATGGACTTTATCCTTGGCCTGCCTAGGACCTTGCGCAAACATGATTCAATCTTTGTAGTTGTTGATAGGTTCTCTAAGATGGCCCACTTTATCCCATGCTCCAAGACTTCAGATGCTTCTAGGGTCGTCCGTTTATTCTTTGATAAGGTAGTCCGACTCCATGGATTACCTAAGACCATTGTGTCCGACCAGGATGTGAAATTCACCAGTTACTTTTGGAAAACCCTCTGGCATCTGATGGGAACCCTCCTCAAATTCTCCACTGCTTACCACCCTCAAACCGACGGCCAAACTGAGGTCGTCAACTGAAGTCTTGGGAATTTGCTCCGTTATCTAGTTGGGGATCACCCCGGGAATGGGGATCTCCTCTTGCCCTAGGCCGAGTTTGCATATAATGATTCCGTCAATAGGTCCATAGGCAAGAGTCCATTTGAGGTCGTGCATGGTTATAGGCCTAGAAATCCTTCAGATCTTATTCCCCTTCTCCCACATGCTAGAGTGTCAGTCTCAGCTGAGTCCTTTGCACAGCATATCAAAGAGTTACATGATGACATCCGCAAGCATATAGGGAAAATCAATGAGGCTTACAAAAGGCAAGCAGATGCTCGACGGCGTCACTGTGAGTTCCAAGTGGGAGACTCGGTGATGGTGAGGACGGAGCGGCTGCTTCCGGGGCCTGCCTCCAAGTTGAGGGCACGAGGTTCGGGACCCTTTCAAGTTCTGAAACGACTAGGCAGTAACGCTTATGAGCTGAACCTACCAGAGAGTTTTGGGGTACACCCTACCTTTAACGTGGCAGACCTGGTACCCAACAAGGGCCCTGCGGTGGGACCCAGTAAGGAGCTTGAGCCTTTACCCCCCCTTGAGAGAGACACCCACGGTGGGACACCACTTCCTAACTTGAGAGGCCGACGTGAGTAGGTAGAGGCAATACTGGATGAGCAGAGTACCATTACCAGGCACAAGGTGTATCAGCGCTACCTGGTGAGGTAGAAGAACCGTCCCCCGACAGAGGACACTTGGGTGAGCCGGGAGGATCTGCTGCACCTTGACCCGGACATTTTGGAGTGCTACCATAGCCAGACGGACCCATACTCGACGGGGTCGAGTTCTCCCCACCCCGGGGGATTTGATAAGGGCATCTCACAGCGCCCTCTTTGGCTAGGATCGCCTGCATCACTTTGAGGATGTCCGGCTATAATGATCGCATATTATCTTCATTTCTTTGAAGTCTTATTTATGTATTTTCTTTATTGAATCATGTGGTCATGAGTCCAATTTCACTTGTTTTGTATTAATTGGGCTTTTGTATCCTAGTTTGGGCCCATGTTGGTTGTTTAGGATAGCTTTGGTCTTTTGTGTAAATGCTAAGGGCATTTCGATCATGTAAAGAGTTGGGTGCCTATAAATAGGACCCAACCCCCTCCCATTTGTAACACTTGATGCTTGAGAGATTGAAGTCCATTTGAGTGAATCCTCCCTCCCCTCTAGTTGGAGTGTGACTCTCCTCTCTCTCTCTCTCTCCACTCCCCTCTCCCAAGACGAATTCAAATTCGAATCTCCCTCCACTACCACTTCCCAAGATGAATTTAAATTCAAATCTCCCTCCACTCCCACTTCCCAAGATGAATTTAAATTCGATTCTCCCTCCACTCTCACTTCCCAAGACACTTTCCCTCTTCCCAAGGTCTCCTCCACCCTTCCCTAGGCACCCTTCTCTCTTCCCAAGGTCTCCTCCACCCTTCCCTAGGCACCCACTAACTCCCCACCCCATCCCCAACTCAAAATTTGAATTTGTATCTCCCTCTATTCCCGCTCCCCAAGACCCCTTCCCACTTCCCAAGAGAACCCTCCCTCTTCCCAAGGCATCCTCACCCTTCCTTAGACACCAATTAAATCCCCTCCCTATCTCCAATTCAAATTTGAATTTCATCCCCCACACCTCAAGATAGAACCCATCAATTCCCCCCATTCCCCCCTCTCTAGTGCACACCCAGCCCAACCCCATTTCCAGCAACTCTAGCCCCCTCCACACCCTCCACACATCCCCCTCTGGTCCCCCCTCCACCCCCTTCACCATTTGGCATCATCCCTCCACCCCCTTCTTGGAGATACACCGGAGGCCTGCTCGCAACTGTGGACCTGTAGAGAACCAGTCACTTGTAGCTCCAGCCACGATGTCATCTCAGCGTTTCTGAAAGCCCAAGAGGGACCGCTGGAAGCGTCTCCCTGTCTTCTTCGCAACGGCGGTGGTCTTGTCCCATTCTGAGCTCGTGGCTGCCCGATGGAGCTGATATCCTCCGACTGCACGTCTTCCTCCAGACTGCTAACCTGAAGCTACTTGCAGAAGCTCCCACAGTCGGCCATCTGAGGATTTGGAGGCAGGGCTTGGCCGAGATCTTCTACGACGAGTCGCCTTCCAGTACCAAGAAGCGGCTTCCAGATTGGACCCCGAACAAGTGAGTTCTTAATTTCCTCCCTAGGGTGCACAGTTCTGTCCCCTCTGGGACTAAATCGACCCCTGTCCACTGTTCGGGCTCTCCCAATCTACTTCGACTTTCTCTGGTGTCCTCGCGGGCCCCATTTCGAAGAGGACTTGACAACGGATCCAACGACTCTAGCCACGCCTGAATCAGAGCCCAGCAGCGCCCGGGGTGACCTTGTCTTCCTACTGCAGTGGTGATGAAGCAGCCAGAACCAGAGTAGTCTCGCCCTATTCCAGGTCCTACCCGACTAGCAACATCGTCAAGGGAATTCAAGAAAATTCAGGCGTCCTCCCGGGTAAAGTATGAGACTTTCGGCACTAGTTTCAACCCATTTTGAGTTTGGTGGCGACCGTGGCAGCGACATCTGTGGTCCCAGAAGCTGGCAGCATCGGCGGAACTCGGCACGACGATTTCTAGCTTCACTTCCTCTCCCGCCTGGCCGGCTTACAGCCCCTCCCTGTGTGGAGGTAGTATTTGGTTGTAAATCTCTTAACCCCCACCCCGAGATCCTCCCCCCTCCTGCGAGAGGAGTAGTGTTGTAACCCACTTATTTTCAGGTCAAGCGCCATCGCCGCAGCGTGCGGGCGTATGCCCACGCTTCCCGACGCGCCCTCGTCTCTGGTCGGGATCGGTGTTTTCCCACCGGTCAGGTGAGCATCTGATACCCCCTTGCCTGGTCGCAATCTTTACTTATTTAGTATAGTCTTTACTTGCCGTCGGTCGGTGAGGCGAGAGCCCGAACTCGCACACCACCTTAAGTGTCCCCACCGCGGACAGTGCGTGAGTGCCTCCCAACCCACGCCCCGGCGTGCTAGCCGCCCACAAAGTTGGGAACCCCAGGCCCTTAGGGGTCATCCTAAGCCCGCTATGTCTTTAGAATCGATTGGGTCCCACCTCAGACCCTCGCCATCATCCCCCAGTCACCATCGGGAGATCGTGTGCGCCATGCGAGTGAGCCGCCAGCGTGAGTCTGACTTCTACTTTGTATGCTTGCGGGTCTAGGTCTTAGGTTCAACAAGTCATCCCTTATCATCCTTCAGCTGTGCCACATCATTGTGGAACCCGCCGAACCTAGATCGGAGACTATTGCAAATTACCAAGCACCCCGGTCTGGGCTTTTTAATAGAAGATTGTTACGAAACTGACGTTATATCGATTTCAGCCCCGTCCGGCGATGACCCCGCCGAAGCTGCAGGCCCGTGGGAGGCCCGCCGCGGTATGTATCCCATGCCTCTGGCTGAGGAGGTGCAAGATGAAGAAGTGTTCCTTTGGAACCCTCTCCGCCATGGCTGCACGGGGAAGACTTCCTCCTTTTCCGAAGGGTCGACCTCAAGGGATCACACCACCAGGGCACCCTCGCCCCAGCCTGTCGGCGAAGCAAGGAGCGGTAGTGTGGGCCATGCCTCAGGTCCTCCCAGATACGATCCCGTCTTGTTGGCTATGTATCACAGGCAACAACGGGAGATCGAGATGCTGAAGGCTCGACTGGCTGAATTAACGGCACTCGTGTCCGAGCTGCTCAAAAGCTCTTTCCGCCCGCGAGATGAAGGCACATCCCGGTCCCGGAACATCAGTCCTGGCACCTCCATTCATTCGAAGAGGGAGCTAGGGAACTTAGCCGGTTCTCCAGCCAAGCGACTGATCGAGGAAGGCTTTACACTACAAGAGAAGCTGCGGAAGCCCTACTCCTTTCCAAGGGAAAAGACTCGAGGGATCTTCGACTGGGCTTGTCACTACGGCAAAGTCTCCCTCCCGAAGTCCAAGAGGCCGCAAGATACCCGAAGAAGCAGCGACCCTCTATTCTGTCCCTACCAGCAGATATTGGGTCACCCAATTGAAGACTGCTACGTCTTCAAAGATATTGCTCAGGACCTGATCAACAGGGATGAGCTCAGAATGGGAGATTACGTGGTAGCCCCGCCACGCCCTCATGTGACAGGCAGCCCCAGGAGGAAAATTTGCACAATATCAATCCAGCACCAGGAGTCTGAAGATGCAGCAGAAGATGAACAACCCCAGCCATCAATGGCGGAGCGGCCCCAAGCATGGTCAGCAACCACCTCGGCCCCCATCGAAGCTATCTATGATGATTATTCAGAAGATCCCGGAACGGCCCCGTGCCCCTCTGTGCCGGGGAGCCCCTCGGGCCCATCAACTCCAACCCAAGAAGGTTGTGAAGTGAATGCGACATCCGCACTGTTGGGAATCGACGCCGAGCATGTACATTTTATTTTGCATTTATGTCCTTTAGTTTATTTGTATATCTACGGGAAAGTATATGCGCAATTGTACGGCTTTATAAGCCAATGCGTCATTCCCACGGATTGTTTGGATTTTTTTGTAATTTGTCAGTAGGACCAGCAAGGGGGCCCTCAGCCCTTTCCCATTGGTCCATGTCACTCATGTGGGGCTGGTCAACCATCCTAGGTGGCCATCTAGAAGGGTTGAATGCCATTTGACCACATGGGAGACAAGTGGCTTAATTAGTCCAAGGTGGGTTACCTACCTCACCTACCCATTCAACCCCATTAACCATGGTCAAGGGGGCGCCCCTCTCCCCTTAATATTTTATTATTTTTTATGTGTTATTCACATCCAATCTAGGCCCTCCATTCCCCTCCCCTAGATCTAATGGTGTAGATTAGATTTGACACATAGCATATAAAAGGTTATATTTTCCATTTGTTAGCATTAATGAAGAGAAAATTGTTGGAAAATCAAGAGTGTTCTTGAGCCCCTCCTCTCTCCCTATGGTTTCTCTCCTCCAACCTCCAGTTCTAGAGTGATTTATATCTTCTATCCCCTCCCCTCTATCTCCGGTGATCATCTGTGCCGCCGCCGCCGCCGTTCGTGTCGCCATCGAGCCGCCGTCGAAGTTCTGTCCTTGACAGATAGTAGCCTCTTCTCAAAATTTTTGCTATCCGCCACGGCCTCTTCGTGGTATGAAATATTTATGGTGTATTCCTATCTTCCACCCCATCATCCACAAAAAATTTCAGGTCCAAAATCTCTCGTTTAGTATTTTCCCATTTTCATGCATCTTTCATTCCCAGATCTATTTTGTCTCTATCTACAGTGACAGCAGCCCTGTGTTTCCCACCTCTGGCCCTCTTTTTGATTTTTCCAAACCCTCCCAATTTGAATGACAGTTCTGTCCATCATCCCCTACATCCAACATTTTTATTGATTTTTGATTCGCCCTCTATCCATTTTTCAAAATTCATGTTCTATCTCAGCTATAGTGCTTTCAACCCATTTCCAGATCCGACCCACTGTTATAGAAAAACTCCTATCAATTCGTAGCCACATCCAAACTTGTCCAAACTAGCTTTTCCGTTTTCCTAGCTCAATTTCCCACAACTTTCATGAAGAGGTCGAAGTCTGAATCCAAGGGTTTCATAGCGGTCAAAGGCAGTTCTCAGAGAATAGCCCTGCAGATCTGAGTGTTCGGCTACTATACAATAGTAAGTTGTAAATTCATTAAAACCCAAATCCGTGCGGATCCAGGCCAGATCTCCTAGCCTACGTTGAATAATTTGAAGTTGTCTTTCCAACGGTGCCAGTCTCGTGTCGATCCGACATCAGGGCTGATCGCAGCGCTTGTTCTCGCCGGGACGCGCGCTGAAAACCAGAAGCTGCAGATCCATGGCCAGTTATTCCGACCGGTGCCGAACGGAGCCGCCCGGCCTCCGACCGGCGAACCAGCATGCCGCTAGCCTGGGGAGCGCTTCCCTAAGTGTCCCCACTATAGCGGTTCCATCGGGTCCCACACGGCTCCTCCGGACAGCACGTGGGCCCCACAGCCACAAGTTCGGGTGCTGCCGAAGAGACGCGAGAAGTCGCCCGTCAACCCGAATTCGGTCCTCCCAGGCTCAGTTGTGTAGCCCTTTACCTCCCTGCATGGAGTGGGCGATATTTCATTGCTGTCATCATTGTGTAATATTTATCCCGGGAGTATGAGTTTCGGCCGGGTCCGTCGTCCCCACGCCGAGCCCGTGGAGGTATCGCATTCGCTACCTTACTTGGCATTTTGCTTACTTCATATATATTTGTCTATGCCGCTGCTAGAGAGCATGTGTAGGGATAATTAGCTCGCTTTATATTTATATCACCGCTGCTGCGAGAGAGAGCGTTACCGTCCCGTGACCCGATCCGGGCACAAGTGAGAGCCGACCACCCTAGCTCACTGCCGGTTTCTCAACCGCGCATGTCCGACGCTTCCCTCGTTAAGGGGCAGTCACGAGCTTGTCGTGTCCGTGGTCTCGTCCCGCATCAATTTGGTATCAGAGCAGTTGAGTCTAGGGTGTCAAAAAAAAAAGAGTGTCATTTAAGTCTAAGTGTCTAAGTCGGTCTTAAGAGTTGCATTTGCATCCCTTTACTCGGTATATCAAAAGGTGTTATCCGAACGTTAGGCTACGTCTATCGGGAAGGCCGCACAATTGCGCGAGTGTTCTTCGGATCACTTATCTCCGCCACGTACCGAGTCTTGGTTTACGTCTAGGGTCCTTAGTGTGCATGCATTCCAAACTTGCGTAGTCGGTCTAGTGTCTTATCACCGTGTGTATGCATGTCCATGACCGCTACCCATGGCCATTCCCCAAGACCATGTGTCCGAAGGGACATCCTTTGTGGCCCAATCCAACGCCTTCATGGCCCGACCATTAGCTTTCACTCATCTTGTTACTAAAGCTACCCTACCCAATGGGTCCACAACGAGACTCCATTTTGCTCATAAGGATTCAGATAATTGGGTTTCTCTTGATATCGTGGAGTATCTCTCCAAGGTGGGTAAGATTATCTGCGATGGGGATTTTGCTTTTGTCAAGTTTGAAAGGATGATTGGCTCCACTCTTTACTGTGATGGTGCATGGTGCAACCTTGGTACGCCCACAGGCCCATACATTATGCTAAGGCGACCTTGGTTGGAAGAGAGGAGAGCGATCTTTGACCGGGATACGAGGACCTGCACCTTATATCCACCTCACCTACCCGGCAAGTTCGTCTTTCCTGACATCCTTCGGCCGATCATCTCCGTGTCACCACCCGTCCGCTCATATCAGGCCACTCCGCCTACGGACCCATGCTCACCACCCTTTCTTTCCGAACTTGCTTCGGAACCTTCTCATTTGGAACCACCCAAGCCCGAGCCACCCGTGTTTCTGACGGGTACGCTTTTCATAGCCGAGCCGCTTCTTAGTTGGCTCAAGGATGGCTTGGTCCCACATCCCTTCCCCTTCAGGGACCCCACCTTACCTTTAGTGCCAGTCAACTCATTCCATACCACATTTCAGTCTAGTCACCATGTTGACACGTTAGACGATCTTGCCATGGGATTAGATTTACAATGGAAGTTGACGCACCTACTGGCCCGAGGCTTTGACCAACCCGCTAGTCTTAGCTTCACCCATCTGGCATTAGGGTCCATTACCTCCGAGTGCACCGTGGGTTGTGTCACCACGGAGGTCCTCTTACTCCTCCCCTTACCGGACGAGCCCGAATTCATACTCTTTTGTCCGAGGGAGGAATCATACATCTTGCCTACGATCCCCGTCCCGCCCGTTACAATTCAAGAAGGTGACTACCCACACCTTCAAAACTTCTACATGTGGGACCGTGACTTATGGGAACCCACCACAAGGGGTCATACCTTCTTTGACCCTTTTGACCCCTTCACTATTAGGCTTCCCGAGTTACCACCCGTACTCCCCTTCTTCCAGGAAGCCCACTTTTATGCCCCTTCCCCTCGGGATGGGCCATCTACATCCACCAACCCCGACCCACCTACACCCAGCCCTTCTAAACCACCCAAGTCGCCCACATTCAAAAGACCATCCACGCATAACCACACCCGACGTATAGGTTTTCCCCATGCCATCCATTCCCAGTTGCACAACATGCATGCATGGCACATATTCGGGTGTCCGAGTCCGCCGTCGCCCATGTACGGGTCGGACTAACATTAGGTGTGTCTAGGGTCATAGATGAGTCCGTGTGTTTTCCTTGTGTGGTTTGTTTTGTGTGATTTATTTGCATGGTTTGTGTGTCGTTTGTTTGTCTGCATGTGTCTTGTGCAAGCTCGTTGTCGTTCTATTATGAGTAAGAGGCGAGTGGACTCATTCGATGAGTATGGGATCGGTTCTACATCTATACCCGGATCAGTCACCTACAGGGACTCAGCGGTGATTCCTAGTGAGTCTTCGAGCTGCTTCCTTCCCTTTGCGAGTGCCCCACCCGAAGTGTCAACCTCTAGCCCATGGCAGCTTGTGCATATCGAGTATATATGGAATGAGCAGGTGCCAATCACTTGGAGTGGAGCATACCCGCGCTACTTGGCACGGTGACGGATCCGCCGGAGTACTCGAGCATCTATACGTCTACTCGACGGGGTCGAGTTCCTCCCACCCGGGGAGAGTTGATGGGAATCGACGCCGAGCATGTACATTTTATTTTGCATTTATGTCCTTTAGTTTATTTGTATATCCACGGGAAAGTATATGCGCAATTGTACGGCTTTATAAGCCAATGCGTCATTCCTACGGATTGTTTGGGTTTCTTTGTAATTTGTCAGTAGGACCAGCAAGGGGGCCCTCAGCCCTTTCCCATTGGTCCATGTCACTCATGTGGGGCTGGTCAACCATCCTAGGTGGCCATCTAGAAGGGTTGAATGTCATTTGACCACATGGGAGATAAGTGGCTTAATTAGTCCAATGTGGGTTACCTACCTCACCTACCCATTCAACCCCATTAACCATGGTCAAGGGGGCGCCCCTCTCCCCTTAATATTTTATTATTTTTTGTGTGTTATTCACATTCAATCTAGGCCCTCCATTCCCCTTCCCTAGATCTAATGGTGTAGATTAGATTTGACACATGGCATATAAAAGGTTGTATTTTCCATTTGTTAGCATTAATGAAGAGAAAATTGTTGAAAAATCAAGAGTGTTCTTGAGCCCCTCCTCTCTCCCTCTAGTTTCTCTCCTCCAACCTCCAGTTCTAGGGTGATTTATATCTTCTATCCCCTCCCCTCTATCTCCGGTGATCATCTGTGCCGCCGCCGCCGTTCGTGCCGCCATCGAGCCGCCGTCGAAGTTCTATCCTTGGCAGATAGCAGCCTCTTCCCGAAATTCCTGCTATCAGCCACGGCCTCTTAGTGGTCTGAAATGTTTATGGTGTGTTTCTATCTTCCACCCCATCATCCACAAAAAATTTCAGGTCCAAAATCCCTCGTTTAGTATTTTTCCATTTTCGTACATCTTTCATTCCCAGATCTGTTTTGTCTCTACCTATAGTGACAGCAGCCATGTGTTTCCCACCTCCGGCCCTCTTTTTGATTTTTTCAAACCCTCCCAATTTTAATGGGAGTTCTGTCCATCATCCCCTATATCCACCATTTTTATTGATTTTTTATTCGCCCTCTATCTATTTTTCAAAATTTGTGTTCTATCTCGGCTATAGTGCTTTCAGCCCATTTCCAGATCCGACCCACTGTTAGAGAAAAACTCCTATCAATTCGTAGCCACATCTAAACTTGTCCAAACTAGTTTTGCCATTTTCTTAGCTCAATTTCCCACAACTTTCATGAAGATGTCGAAGTCTGAATCCAAGGGTTTCATAGCGGTCAAAGGCAGTTCTCAGAGAATAGCCCTGCAGATCTGAGTGTTCGGCTACTGTACAATAGTACGTTGTAAATTCATTAAAGCCCAGATCCGTGTAGTTTTAGGCTAGATCTCCTATCCTAGGTTTAAGGATTTGAACTTAGCTTTCCAACGGCGCCAGTCTTGTGTCGATCCGACATCAGCGCTGATCGCAGCGCCTGTTCTCGTCGGGACGCGCGCTGAAAACCAGAAGCTGCAGATCCGTGGCCGGTTATTCCGACCGGTGCCGAACGGAGCCGCCCGGCCTCCGGCCGGTGAACCAGCGTACCGCCAGCCCGGGGAGCGCTTCCCTAAGTGTCCCCACTACAGCGGTTCTATCGGGTTCCACACGGCCCCTCCGGACAGCACGTGGGCCCCACAGCCACAAGTTCGGGTGCTGCCGAAGAGACGCGAGAAGTCGCCCGTCAACCCGAATTCGGTCCTCCCGGGCCCAGTTGTGTAGCCCTTTACCTCCCTACGTGGAGTGGGCAATATTTCATTGCAGTCATCATTGTGTAATATTTATCCCGGGAGTACGAGTTTCGGCCGAGTCCGTCGTCCCCACGCCGAGCGCGTGGAGGTATCGCATTCGCTCCCTTACTTGGCATTTTGCTTACTTCATATATATTTGTCTATGCCGCTGCTAGAGAGCATGTGTAGGGACAATTAGCTCGCTTTATATTTATATCACCGCTGCTGCGAGAGAGAGCGTTACCGTCCCGTGACCCGATCCGGGCACAAGTGAGAGCCGACCACCCTAGCTCACTGCCAGTTTCTCAACCACGCACGTCCAATGCTTCCCTCGTTAAGGGGCAGTCACGAGCTTGTCATGTCCGTGGTCTCGTCCCGCATCACGCACCCAGCAAGGCGGAACAAGAGGAGGCCTATGGCATCCTCGATGCCGAAGATGGCGAAGATCAAGACTTTGTCGACCTACTGCTGGCACCGCTGGAAATTGAAGATGGCGGCCAGGCCACCGTCGACGAACTCGTCGAGGTCAACCTCGGTACCGAAAGTGATCCCAGGCTGACCTTCCTGAGTGCCCTTGTACCTCCTCAAGAAAGGGACCAGTATGTGAAGCTGATGCAAGAATTCCGGGACTGCTTTGCCTGGAATTACAAAGAATTGCTGGCCTCAGCCCCGATGTAACTCAACACATTTTGGCTATTGACCCCAAGATGGAACCGGTGAAGCAGTCTACCTGGCGCATGAGGCCGGAACTGATAAATCAGATTTTCAAGGAAGTTGACAAGCTCATAGATGTCGATTTTGTAACGGAGAACCAATACACCACCTGGCTGGCCAACATCGTGCCAGTGAAGAAGAAGAATGGACAGATCAGGATTTACGTGGACTTCCACGACCTGAATAAAGCTTGCCCAAAGGATGACTTCTCGGTGCCCATCACCGAAGTAATGATTGATGCGACCACTGGCCACGAGGCCCTGTCTTTTCTGGACAGATCATCCGGCTATAACCAAATCTGGATAGCCGACCACGACCGGATTCACACAGCCTTCAGGTCACCTAAAGGGATATTCCACTACAAGAGGATGCCCTTCGGCCTCAAGAACGCTGGCGCCACATCCCAGCGGGCGATGACCAAGATATTCGATGAACTGCTGTATAGCAAGGTCGAATGCTACATTGATGACCTGGTCGTCAAAACCAAGAAAAGGGGCGATCATCTGAGTGACCTCAGAATCGTCTTCCAGAGGCTCCGACAGTACGGACTAAAAATGAACCCCATGAAGTACGCCTTCGGCGTCTGTAGCGGGAAGTTCCTCGGCTTTGTGGTCCAACATAGAGGGATCGAGATTGACCCTTTTAAAATAAAAGCCATCCAGGAACTGCCCCCTCCGAAGAGCCTGGGGGAGTTGAGGTCTCTGCAGGGTCGGCTAGCTTACATCCGCAGGTTCATCTCCAACCTATCAGCACGCTGCCAACCCTTTCACAGACTGATGATGAAGAATGCGCCCTTTAACTGGGGGCACGAATGCCAGCACGCGCTCGACCAGCTGAAAGATTACCTGAAGACCCCGCTAGTCCTGGGGGCACTTGTCAAAGGCAGACCACTCATTCTTTATATAGCGGCCACCGAATATTCACTAGGGGCAATGCTTACCCAGAATAATGACGAGGGGAAGGAACATGCTCTCTACTACCTCACCCAAAGATTGGTGGGAGCGGAGGCCAAGTACACCCCGATCGAGAAGGTCTGCCTTGCCTTGGTCTTCGCAGTCAAGAAGCTGAGGCACTACATGCTATCCCATGAAGTGAGTCTAGTATCCAGAGATGATCCTATCAAGCACATTCTCTCCCAGCCAGTCCCGAAGGGGCGTCTTGGCAAGTGGGCCATACTGCTGATGGAGTTTGACATAACCTATGTGCCGCAGAAGGCCATTAAAGGGCAAGCCGTCGCGGACTTCTTCGCGGCACACCCTGTGCCCGAAGACTCCCCGTTGGCCACGGAGCTACCTGAAGATGAAACACTGGAAGTGGACCAGGTCCAACAGGTCGTCTGGAAGCTGTACTTTGACGGGACCTCAAGAACAGAAACGACCCCGTCCGGACGTACCAAATTATGGGCTGGAGCCAGCATCGTCCTCAAATCTCCAGATGGGGAAGTAGTGCACACTTCCTACTGCATCAACAAGCCCTGCACAAATAATGAAGTAAAGTATGAAGCTCTGATCATTGGCCTCCAAGTGGCCCTCCAAATGGAGATTAAAATGCTGCAAGTATTTGGCGATTCACTGCTAGTCGTCAAGCAAGTCCAAGGACAGTTTGATGTCTGGAAACCCGAGCTACTCCCTTATCACACTAAGGCAAAAGGGCTCATGGATCGATTCTACTTCATTGAGATAGGCCATGTCGCCAGAGGGGAAAATGCACAAGCCGACACCCTGGCAAAATTAGCAAGCTCGTTGGCGGTGCTGCCAGATGGATTGCTCAATATCCAGGTGATAAATAAGCGCCAAGTGCCTAGCATGATAGAAGAATTAGAAGAAGAAGAACTGGAGGTCGCTGCAGCAGAAGCTGTCGGCCTACCTGACTGGAGAGACCCTCTTATGCAGTGGTTCAAATACCAGCAATTGTCCAAGTAGAGAGAAGAAAAGATCAAGCTAATCAGAACCAAGGACTCTTACGAGCTCCGAAACAGAATATTGTTCCGAATTGTGGCTGACGCCAAATAGAAGCTACTCCTCAGATGCTTGTCCACTGAAGAGGCCTGGAGAGTTATGAAGGAAGTCCATGCCGGGACAGCTGGTGCACACCAAGCGGGACCGAAAATGAAGATTGAAATAAAGAAGCCTACTACTGGCCGGTAATGTTTGACGACTGCAGTAAATACGCTAAGTCGTGTCAAAAGTGTCAGGAGCATGCCACTATACCCAGAAGGCCACCCGTGCCGTTGCATCCAACAGTGCCCAGTTGGCCATTTGCCCAATGGGGAACAGACGTCGTGGGTCCCTTGCCCGCGTCATCCGCTGGCTGCAAGTACATTCTGGCGGCCACTGATTATTTCTCCCACTGGGCAGAAGCTGTCGCCCTAAGGGAGGTCACCGGGGAGATCATGGTCAGATTTGTCCGCCGCAACATCATATTCCGATTTGGCACCCTCGACTGAATTATCTCAGATAATGGCAACCACTTCCGTAATCAGAAGGTCTACCGACTGGCAGAAAAATACAAAATTGACTGTAGGACGTCAACTCCCTACAATCCACAGACCAATGGCCTCGCTGAAGCATTCAACAAAACCTTGTGCACTCTCCTAGCCAAAACTGTTAGTTCCAACAAAAGGGACTGGGAAGAGAAGATGTACGAAGCGCTATGGGCATACCGGACCGTATACAAGACCCCAACAGGTTGCTCGCCTTTCTCCGTAGTATACGGCTCGGAGGTAATTGTCCCCATCGAATTGGAGATACCCTCCCTCAGGGTCGCCATTCAACACAGGCTTGTCCGTGAAGGGCAGACCAATGTCGAGCGAAGACTCGAAGAGCTCTCCAGTTTTAAAGGAAAATGGCTCCAGGCCCAACAGAACATCAAGGTCTATCAGGCCCGAATAGCGCGTGCCTTCGAAAAACTTGTCAAGGAACGCGAATTCTAGAGAGGCGACCTCGTCATGGTCAAGAGAAGAGACGTCATGGCCGCCAACCCGAAGGGCAAGCTGAATGAAAATTGGCTCAGACCCTACGTAGTCCAAAAAGCCTACGAGGGCGGAGCCTATGTAATTGTTAACCACCGTGGGGAAGTTCAATTCCCGCCCCTTAATGGAAGACACTTGAGATTGTATCACGCTCCAGTGCCTCCATTCGATGAATAATATTATCCTTCACCCTATTTTGGGTGGAGTTGCACGATTGTTGTCCGAATGGTTTGGTCACTATTCATGTTTTCTAAAATAAAAGAGAAGAGGAAAAAGAGAAGAGAGAAAAGAAAAAGGGGAAAGAAAAGAAGAAAAAAAAAGAAGAAAGAAAAAAAAGAAGAAGAAAGAAAAAAAAGCTGACGATAAAAAATGACAAATGATAAAAAGGGGGGGGGGGAGAAGAAAAGAAAAAAAAGAGAAGAAAAGAGAAGGGAAAAGGGGAGACGATCTCCCATTTCGAATCATTGTCCCATGTCGGCGGGGATACCAAGAATCGAATAGACCACGTCAGCTCCGCCGCCCTATTGGCACCGATGAATATTCCCTTTGACTTGGACCTCCCGTCCAGATCATTGATTAAAAAAAACTCTTCTCTCCGTCCCTTCGGGCGATGATTACCCCTTTGATTTGGACCTCCCGTCCAGGTCATTGATTAAACAAACTCTTCTCTCCGTCCCTTCGGGCGGTGAATATCCCCTTTGACTTGGACCTCCCGTCCAGGTCATTGATTAAACAAACTCTTCTCTCCATCCCTTCGGGCGGTGATTGCCCCTTTGATTTGGACCTCCCGTCTAGGTCATTGATTAAACAAACTCTTCTCTCCGTCCCTTCGGGCGGTGATTACCCCTTGATTTGGACCTCCCATCTAGGTCATTGATTAAACAAAACCTTCTCTCTGTCCCTTCGGGCGGTGATTACCCCTTTGATTTGGACCTCCCATCCAGAGCATTGATTAAACAAACTCTTCTCTCCGTCCCTTCGGGCGGTGATTACCCCTTTGACTTGGACCTCCCGTCTAGGTCATTGATTAAATAAAATCTTCTCTCCGTCCCTTCGGGCGGTGATTACCCCTTTGATTTGGACCTCCCATCCAGGTCATTGATTAAACAAACTCTTCTCTCCGTCCCTTCGGGCGGTGATTACCCCTTTGACTTGGACCTCCCGTCCAGGTCATTGATTAAATAAACTCTTCTCTCTGTCCCTTCGGGCGGTGATTACCCCTTTGATTTGGACCTCCCATCCAGGTCATTGATTAAACAAACTCTTCTCTCCGTCCCTTCGGGCGGTGATTACCCCTTTGATTTGGACCTCCCGTCCAGAGCATTGATTAAACAAACTCTTCTCTCCGTCCCTTCGGGCGGTGAATATCCCATTTGACTTGGACCTCCCGTCCAGGTCATTGATTAAACAAACCCTTCTCTCCGTCCCTTTGGGGTGGTGAATATCCCCTTTGATCTGGACCTCCAGTCCAGGTCATTGATTAAACAAACTCTTCTCTCCATCCCTTTGGGGTGGTGAATATTCCCTTTGATTTGGACCTCCCGTCCAGATCATCGACTAGACGAACTCCTCTCACCGTCCCTTCGGGTGACGAATAACCCAATCTCTGACCGAGGCCCCCGCCTAAGGCTAGTGTGCAATTCCGACGCCGTGGCGAGACCGGTAATCCTCCCGTTTGGCATGGTGGAATGGTCCCCTCGTCCTTCTTCTGGAAGGACGAGCACTCTCCCGTGCACTAACGCGGACCCCTACCTGGTTCTCCGTAGGCAGACTACCGTGAAGACTTACACTCTACCGACATGTTCCGGCACTACGAAAAAGAGAAAAAAAAATAAAAGAACAAAAATATATAGAAGAGAAAAAAAGGGGGAGAAATAAAGACAAAAAAAGAGAAGGAGAAAGATCTCCTAGGGTGAATGCCAGGCGTGCCAAAAAGACAAATATGAAACGGTGGTGTTCTATTCCTTTCAAAAGAGATTAAATTACATGTGCTTCGGGGTATACTCTTGTGTTACATTTCAAAAAGGGGGGGAAGAATAGAAAAGAGAGGAGGGGAGTGGCGCTCAATCTATGCCCCGGAAGATCTCCTCGAGAGGAGGATCCCGACGCAAGGGAAATCCACCATGTCCCGTAGTCGGCTCCTTTGTCCCTCAAGACGCACTAGCTCGATCCCCACGGATGTCGTCTCGACCTTGGTGACAGCTAGCTCCTTAGTCTCTCTCGCCACGGCCGCCTCGGCCTCGACGAGATCGGACTCGGCTGCGGCGAGTTAGCCCTTCAGTTTCTTGATTCTGCTCGTGAGGGCGTGGACACGGCGGTGGCCTTCATCCAGGGCCTTTTCATGCCGCTCCTCGTTGCCCTTCCGCGTCTCCAGGACCTTTATGTACTCATCCTCCTGGGCGCTGATGGCGGCAAATTCCCCGGGGGCCTGCATCTCGAGAAACTCACGACGATTGACATATTTCAGCAACAGCAAAACCCGCCGCGACCATTCCTCTAGCGGGCAACCCATCACCTGCAGCGCCCCGGTCAACTGCATGACCACGGTGTGCACCCCCCGGTAGGTGAGAGAGGGGTCGGCGAAGATCATCGACCTCAGCGCCAGCAGCGTCTGCCCGACTGGCATGTCTGAGGTGGCATGACCTATTGAGGGTAAGGCCGAACTCCACTGCGCTGTCCACCGCCGCCCACAAGTCTGCATTTACCGCAGCTGAGGAAGACGGAAGAGTGGCAGCTAGGTCGCTCGAGTGTCTGACTTCGATGGACGACCCCCGGCCGGCCACCCGCCAGAGGAGCAGGCAAGACCATGGCTGAATCACCCGACGCCGTTATCAGAAGAGCCTGCTCCACCTCCTCCGTCGGGACGGAACCAGGGTTTGCCGCTACTGCCAGTGTTTTCAAAATCACGCCCGTCGCTCCCGAAAGACTCGCTGCCTCTTGTGCCCGGGAACCTTGCGAGAGCGCAATGAGGCCCGCCAATATCTTCTGTAGAGCCGGGTCTTCTGCGAGCGCCAAGAATTTTCGGATGGGAGGAAGTGGGACCGCAAGCTGTGGCTCAATTCCTGATTGCACGGGAAAGGCAAAGGACTCCGCATTTGCTCCCCAGAGCGAAGTCAGCCTCTCCTTCACCAGCTGCCCAAAAGACAGTCTCCGCTTGGCGATGGCCTTGCGAGTCCGACCGGCAGATGCTTCCCGGGGCGCCGGTGTTACCTGGCCATGCAGAGCAGGGTTGGACACTCACCACCTGAGGCGAATTGTCAAAGTATGGAGAGGCAAATAAGAGCTGAGAGGTCCCCATGCTTAGCTCAACCACCGAAACTATGCCACTTTCCGGTGCTATCTCCCCTTCCTCCAGAGGCTCGTCCGTCGATGCCGCAGCTTTCGCAGCCACTTGGGGAGCATCGCCCGATTCAAATCAAAAGCAAATTAGCATTCCCCAGGAAAATCCAAGGAAGAGGAGCCAATGTTCATAATTATTTCTGCCCCCACCTGTGGCGGCACTCCAATCTCCGGTACGGAAATATCAGAAGTCCCTGCGGTCACCTCCTGCCGCAAAACCTCGACCAGGGAGGCCAGCTTCTCCAAGCCTGTAGTGGCTATTTATGGTGAAGTGTTCGGCACGCCCAGGGTATGCGTCTCTGCGACCTCGGTTGAAGATTGCTCCTGGTTTTCAAAACAAAAAGAACCAAAGAAGTAAGAGCAGTGAATGGCCGCGGGGGAAGCCCCGCATGAATAGACGTATACTTACAAAGGCCCTCTCCACTAGACTTAAAGAGGCGGTCAATAGGGGAGCCTTCAACATCGGCTCAGAAAGCCCGGGCCCCCGAGAGGAGCCCTCGTCTGAAGCTACCTCGTCGGAAGAGCAGTCATAATCTACCTTCTCACCCGACGAGGACTTGGTCGGGGCAAGCACCTCTCTCGCTGGCGAGGAAGCCTCCACCTTGAGGTCGATGATCGGCACACCCTCACCCAGGCTATGCAATGATGATATGCCGGATCTTGACTTCCTCCTCGCGTATGTACGCGTCACCGAGAGATGCAGACGGGCCCCCAACAGTCTGATAACCGCTACGCCGATGTCTGCCATATAGGAGAAAAGGTGGATCATGTTAGAACCATTGAGTTCCTGAAAGATGAAAGAGATCAGTTGAGCTGGCAAGGATGACTACCTCCTTTGACTTCTATAATGGGGAGTGGTTCATGGACGGTCTCCTTGACGGGCTGCGCTGTCCCAGGAGCTGTAGTGATGTGAAACAACCCCTCGGACATAGAATTGCAAGCAATACAATGATTTTGGCAACGTGACACAAGCGGATTCACTCGCGTTGGCACACTCGGGTCTGTAGGAGGGCCAGCGATGACGGTGAGGGTCCGATGTTGGACCTCAATGTTCCAAGGGTATGGCCAGCTAAGGATGGACCCCAATGGGCCAGGGATGCCCCAATTCCGTGGGCGGCCAGCACGCCCAGGGCGTGGGATGTAGTGGTTCTCTCTCAACTCGCTCCGCGGTGGCACTCAAATCGATGATATTTTGAGATCGGGCGCTCACTCACCGACCGACGGCACTAAGCAGCAATACTAAACAAGCAAAGCAATTCCAGTAGAGTAGGGCAACCCGAGGCTCACCTGATCGGTGTGAAGACACCGATCCCGGTCGGAGACGAGGGCGAGCGGGGAAGTGTGGATTCCCCGCACACTGCGCCGATGAAGCTTGACCTGTTTAAAGATTACAATAACTACACCTCACACAGGAGGGTGGACTTGGGGTGGGGATTTTTGTATTACAAGTCAAACACTACCTCCGCATAGGGAGGGGCGCTAAGCCGGCCAGGCGGGGAGGGGAGATAAGCTCGACTGCGCCGACGGAGCACCCGGCCGAATCTGCCCGGGTCTGGGACAGCAAGATAGGGGGTCGATGTAGTCACCGCTGTGAGCTCCCCTGGACTAAGAACTTGATGAGACTTACGCCAAAATGTTGCTGATGTACCCAGGTACGACTGTGATTTTTAGTGGGTGGTCCTGAGGTCGTCGCCGGCGGGGACGGGCTCTGGAACAGGTCCCTTGCGTGCAGAAGCAGACTGTTCCCAGGGACAGCAGCGGATGGCCGAAGTCACCACGGCAGCTCCCGAAGTCCGAATGAGGCGGGACCAAGTCAAGGACGTCTGTGGATGAGTCTACTTCGCAGCAAAATCAACGGGGAAGCCGGATGAGGTCGGTGGAGACCGGGGGACCCAAAAAGGTGCTGACAGGTTGTAGCAGACTTGGGGAAGCAGCGGGGAGCAGTCGGAGGATAAATTTGATAACTCTGTCCCACGGAACCCAAATGCAGTTCTGTTTCCTGATCCTGGAAGAGGACAGGACTTTGAGGAACTTTGATGTAGAAACCTCGGCTTGGTTATGATAGGGTCCGCCGTGGCACAACTTCATTTCAGGTTCAGGTACTCGGTGGCAGTAACTCGGCAGCAGCTATCTGATACGAACAGTGACTTGCAGAAAATACCCCGGCCGTTCCCGAACTCTAAATCACAAGCCGTTGGAGTTTCTGGAATCGTGGTCGAGTCTACTTCGCAGAAAAATTGACGGGGAAGCCGGATGAGGTTGGTGGAGACCGGGGGAACCAAGAAGGTGCTGACAGGTCGAAGCAGACTTGGGGAAGCAGCTTGGAGCAGTCGGAGGAGAAACTCTATAACTCTGTCTCACGGAACCCGAACGTAGTTCTGCTTCCTGATTCTGGAAGAGGACAGGACGTGGAAGAACTTTGATGAAGAGGCCTCGGCTTGGTTCTGCTAGGGTTTGCCGTGGCACAGCTTCAAAACCGGTTCTGGTACTCTGCAGGGGGAGCCCAGCGCAGTCAGGGGAGAATGGCTCTCCCGGACAGCCCCGAACTCGGAATGGGATGAGATCACCTCGCTTGCGAAGAAGACTCGCAGACCTTTCCGTCAATGTAGGAAACGCCCCCAGGAGCTTCGGGAAGAGGTCGTGGGTAGCACTGCAACTGGAGGCTGTTCTGCAGGTCTTCAGCTGTATGCAAATGAGAAGGGGGAAAAGGGTGGAGGGGTGGTTCCTTTGGTGGAAGGAGAGGGGAAATGGTTGCTTTGGTGATGGGGAATGGTTGGGAGGTGGCAAGGGGAGGTGAGGGAGGAAGGAGGGGCGGAGCTAGCAGGGGAGGGGGGTGATTGCGCAAATGGTCAAGGGGGGGTGGAGGTGGGGAGATGGGGGCGCAAGTGGCTTGGGGAAATGGGGAGGGTTCCCTTCGATTTGGGTGGAGGGTTAATGGAGGTGCTAATGGGGGCCTAGGGAAGGGGAAGAGTTGCTTTGGGAAGGGGAAAGGGTGTGTAGGAGAATGGATTCTCCCTTGGGAATGTGAAGGGGTTGTATGGGGAAGGGGAAAGGTTGCTTGGGAAGAGGGAGAGGTGCCTAGGAGAAAGGGGTTCCACCTAGGGGTTAGAGGGGTAGTAAATGGAAGGTATGGGGAAGGGGGAGGGGTCTTAAATAGAGGTGAATAGGGAGGAGAGAGAGTGAATTTCGAATTTGGAGTGAGGAGGAGAGAGAATGGAGTTCGCCCCCTTTAGGGAGAGAGAGAAGAAGAGAGAGAGAGAGCTAGAGAGAGAGAGAGATGCACAAATGTCTTGGAAAATTTTTACTCAAATATTCATTAGCTTCCAACTGAGGGATTGGGGTCCTATTTATAGGAAACCCACTTTTACATATAAGACCCTGACTTTTAACATACTAACAGATAACCAAGGAAGGGGGGTGCGCCCATGGGCCTAGCCCAAAGAAATAGGCCCAATAGCAAGCACCATAGCCTAATAAGACTCGAACTTAGGGAAATGACTTAATAACCTAGGTACAAGACTCAAATAAAAGGCAAATTACATGAGTAGAAAATGAAAATTACATCATAAAACTCGAAATAACGTGGTGAACAAGATGTAGCTTAGGCGGCGAGTATCGGGATCCTCGATCATATGAAATTGCTGGTGATGTCCTCATCATATCCTCGGGGTGCGAAAAACTCGACTCTGTCGAGTATGGGCCCACCGGGGAAGTGGTACTCTCCAGAAACTCAGAGTGAGCCTCAACTTCCAAACTCAACCCTGCGTCCGCAACCAGGGGATGGTCCCTCATCCTCTTGAGGTGGCTCAGGCGCACCCTCTTGCTGGTGATGGGACCCTGCTTGCCTAGTATTGCCTTCGTGTGCACACGTCGGACTCTCAGGCCGTTTTTTGGTGGCTCTCCCAGGGTGTCCCTCTCAAAGGAAGATAAAGGCTCGAGGCACTCACTAGGATCCACCGCGGTGCCCATATAGGGTGCCGGATCCACCATGTGGATAATGGGGTGAATCCCAAAACCCATTAGTAAGTCCAACCCGATGGCCGGGTTGCCAAAATCACTTGGAACTTGGGAAGGTCCAAGTCCACGTGCCCTCGAATTGGAGGTGACCCTAGGGTAGAGCCACTCCAAAGCCATCATCACCAGATTACCTACTTGGAATTCCAAGTGGCGCTCGCAAACTTTTGCCCGCTCTTTGTGAACCTCACCGCTCGTTGTTAGATGCTTGCATGAATGTGTATGCCATGTACTATGATGCGGTGTGGGTGTGAAAAGCTTGGTGTGTAAAGGTGGACCGGGGCAACCGTAAATTGACCTATCATGTTGTGATGCCATGTGGACCTTGATGCACTTAGGTGGACCGGGGCAGCCACAAATGGCCCTATCATGCCTGAGGTGGATGAAGAGTGGGGGAGGACCAGCATGTCCAAATGTGGCTCTATCAGGTATGGGTGCAATGAATGCCGGAGGACCTGGACTTCCATGTAGACTCCTATCATGCATAAGATGGATGATGAATGGGGGTGGACCTACATATCCAAATGTGAACCTGTCATGCACCGGACCTAGTGTGTATGAGACACAAATGAGATGACTAGCCCTACCAGGTGGGGCAAAATGTTGTGGCACATGCATTACAATCAAGATGGTCCCATCTTTAGGTGGGGGTGGATTTGGGGGTTTCCACTCATAGGGGTCGAAGGGGTCCAAGAAGGTGGATATTTTGGGATAGGTCACTTCCTCATTTCCTAGGTGGACGTCACCCTCGGTCATGGCTCTCATAGTGTGAACTAAGTAGTGGAATGGGTGGGTTGGGTTCAACATGGTGGGTGAGGGTAGGAGGGAGTGGGTGGTGGGTAAGGCGGCTAGGTCCCATGGGTTCAATGTCTTCCATAGGGAGGGATCAAAGGGGTCATGGAATGTGTTACCAAGGAAGGGGTATTCTATCTCCTCAAGGTCTTCAAATGATGGTGAGTTCTCCTTCTTAAATGAAGTAGTTGAACCGAAATCCTTGGCGGGTTGGTTGGCCATGAATGGAGGGCTTGGCATCCTACCCGAAATAAGCAACTCTAATTTGCGGATAGCATCGGGCTCTTCGGGTGTTGGGAGGAATAAAAGAAGGTCGCTAGTGTAGCAACCCACAGTGTATATCGAGGAGATGGACCCGACACATAGGTGTAGGAGGTCAAAGCTCCTAGGTTGGTCGGCTACAGTGGTCAACATGCTAGTTAACTCCATTTGCCAAGATAGACCCTTAAGAAAATCCCCTAATGTTTCCACCTGATAGGATGATTGGATTGTGGTGTAATAGGTGGGTAAGGGTACTATAGGGAGGTTTTGTTCCATAGGAGGGCAAACATGGGCCATGAGATCTCTAAATGGGTACTCCTTTAGCCAACGTGAAAGGGGTTCTCCTAAGATGAGCTCGGCCCCTACTAGGGAGGGTGGTGTAAGGTGAAGTCCACCATGTGAAGTTTCTTCTTCTTCCTGGACATGGGTGATCTCCATGGCGGGGGTTGGGTCCAGAGTATTCACCACTATGGGGTCGGGTATGGGGATCATGGTTTCCTCTACCAAGGAGGTGAGTAAGTCCATTGTTTGTGGGGTGATGATGACTGGCATATGGCTCTTTTGGGGTGGTGGGTAATGGGGGACTTGGGATAGGATGGGGAGGGGTAGAAGTGGAGGCCTAGGTTGGGCATCTTGTAATTCATGGGGGAGGGTGCACCCCATTTGGCTCAATGGGTCTTCTTTGGGTAGGAATGAGTTCTCTTGACCTATTTGGGCCTCATATTCTTCTTCCCAATCTAGGGGAGCCTCATAGTCTTCGGTCACCTCCGTAAGTTCCTTTTGGAAATGGGTGGGATGAGGATTTGTGGAAGCTTGTGGGGTGTGGGTTTGATGGGGAATGTTAGGTTGGGTGGTGGCCAATTTGGTTTTAATGGTGGTGGTGATCGGGATTGGAATCATTTGGGGTGGTGGAGATTGGACCCTAAGGGAGGTCTTGGGTTGACGGGGAGGGAAAGGGGGAGTGGGAGTGCTCCTCGGGTTATGGTTCTCAAGGTAGGAGTGGGAAGGTCGGGGAGCGTAGTTCTTCCTAAGATGAAGGTAGGAGTGGGAGGGTCGGGGAGCGTAGATCTTCCTAAGCTCAATCTTCATCTCTTCCCATGATCCTATGGGTTCTTGCCTCCAAATCCTTCTTAAGCTCACTATGCGTTCCCACTCCTTCTGGCTTGTCCCCGAAGCCACCCTGTGGCCCTGCGGACCCTAGCATGTCCATAGACCCTAGTCCTATCAAAGTGTTTATCCATGGTAGCCTCCCACTTTAGGTAGGCATTAGGATTGGATCCGTCAAAACTAAGGTCTCCTTCTAGGATGATGTCCATGAGGAGGGGGTCAATCGGACTCTTGTGGACGGCCGTGTTGAGGGGACTTAACCAATGTGGAGTGTACATGATGATGCACTGGGTGGCCCGAAAATGACGCTAAATGCGAATGCGCCCTAGGACCAACTTGTAGAGAGACAAGTTATGAACTTGCTCTGATACCATTTGATGTGAAACAACCCCTCGGACCTAGAATTGCAAGCAACACAATGATTTTGGCAACGTGACACAAGCGGATTCACTCGCGTTGGCACACTCGGGTCCGTAGGAGGGCCAGCGATGACGGTGAGGGTCCGAGGTTGGACCTCAATGTTCCAAGGGTATGGCCAGCTAAGGATGGACCCCAATGGGCCAGGGATGCCCCAATTCCGTGGGCGGCCAGCACGCCAAGGGCGTGGGATGTAGTGGTTCTCTCTCAACTCGCTCCGCGGTGGCACTCAAATCGATGATATTTTGAGATCGGGCGCTCACTCACCGACCGACGGCACTAAGCAGCAATACTAAACAAGCAAAGCAATTCCAGTAGAGTAGGACAACCCGAGGCTCACCTGATCGGTGTGAAGACACCGATCCCGATCGGAGACGAGGGCGAGCCGGGAAGTGTGGATTCCTCGCACACTGCGCCGATGAAGCTTGACCTGTTTAAAGATTACAATAACTACACCTCACACAGGAGGGTGGACTTGGGGTGGGGATTTTTGTATTACAAGTCAAACACTACCTCCGTATAGGGAGGGGCGCTAAGCCGGCCAGGGGGGGAGGGGAGATAAGCTCGACTGCGCCGACGGAGCACCCGGCCGAATCTGCCCGGGTCTGGGACAGCAAGACAGGGGGTCGATGTAGTCACCGCTGTGAGCTCCCCTGGACTCAGAACTTGATGAGACTTACGCCAAAATGTTGCTGACGTACCCAGGTACGACTGTGATTTTTAGTGGGTGGTCCCGAGGTCGTCGCCGGCGGGGACGGGCTCTGGAACAGGTCCCTTGCGTGCAGAAGCAGACTGTTCCCAGGGACAGCAGCGGATGGCCGAAGTCACCACGGCAGCTCCCGAAGTCCGAATGAGGCGGGACCAAGTCAAGGACGTCCGTGGATGAGTCTACTTCGTAGAAAAATCAACAGGAAAGCCGGATGAGGTCAGTGGAGACCGGGGGACCCAAAAAGGTGCTGACAGGTCGTAGCAGACTTGGGGAAGCAGCGGGGAGCAGTCGGAGGATAAATTTGATAACTCTGTCCCACGGAACCCAAATGCAGTTCCGTTTCCTGATCCTGGAAGAGGACAGGACGTTGAGGAACTTTGATGAAGAAACCTCGGCTTGGTTCTGCTAGGGTCCGCCGTGGCACAACTTCCTTTCAGGTTTAGGTACTCGGTGGTAGTAACTCGGCAGCAGCTATCTGATACGAACAGTGACTTGCAGAAAATACCCCGGCCGTTCCCGAACTCTGAATCACAAGCCGTCAGAGTTTCTAGAATCGTGGTCGAGTCTACTTCGCAGCAAAATTGACGGGGAAGCCGGATGAGGTCGGTGGAAACCGGGGGACCCAAGAAGGTGCTGACAGGTCGAAGCAGACTTGGGGAAGCAGCTTGGAGAAGTCGGAGGAGAAACTCTATAACTCTGTCTCACAGAACCCAAACGCAGTTCTGCTTCCTGATCCTGGAAGAGGACAGGATGTGAAAGAACTCTGATGAAGAGGCCTCGGCTTGGTTCTGCTAGGGTTGGCCGTGGCACAGCTTCAAATCCGGTTCTGGTACTCTGCAGGGGGAGCCCAGCGCAGTCAGGGGAGAATGGCTCTCCCGGACAGCCCCGAACTCGGAATGGGATGAGATCACCTCGCTTGCGAAGAAGACTCTCAGACCTTTCCGTCGATGTAGGCCACGCCCCCAGGAGCTTCGGGAAGAGGTCGTGGGCAGCACTGCAACTGGCGGCTGTTCTGCAGGTCTTCAGCTGTATGCAAATGAGAAGGGGGAAAAGGGTGGAGGGGTGGTTCCTTTGGTGGAAGGAGAGGGGAAATGGTTGCTTTGGTGATGGGGAATGGTTGGGAGGTGGCAAGGGGAGGTGAGGGAGGAAGGAGGGGCGGAGCTAGCAGGGGAGGGGGGGTGATTGCGCAAATGGTCAAGGGGGGGGTGGAGGTGGGGAGATGGGGGCGCAAGTGGCTTGGGGAAATGGGGAGGGTTCCCTTCGATTTGGGTGGAGGGTTAATGGAGGTGCTAATGGGGGCCTAGGGAAGGGGAAGAGTTGCTTTGGGAAGGGGAAAGGGTGTGTAGGAGAATGGATTCTCCCTTGGGAATGTGAAGGGGTTGTATGGGGAAGGGGAAAGGTTGCTTGGGAAGAGGGAGAGGTGCCTAGGAGAAAGGGGTTCCACCTAGGGGTTGGAGGGGGAGTAAATGGAAGGTATGGGGAAGGGGGAGGGGTCTTAAATAGAGGTGAATAGGGAGGAGAGAGAGTGAATTTCGAATTTGGAGTGGGGAGGAGAGAGAATGGGGTTCGCCCCCTTTAGGGAGAGAGAGAAGAAGAGAGAGAGAGAGAGCTAGAGAGAGAGAGAGATGCACAAATGTCTTGGAAAATTTTTACTCAAATATTCATTAGCTTCCAACTGAGGGATTGGGGTCCTATTTATAGGAAACCCACTTTTACATATAAGACCCTGACTTTTAACATACTAACAGATAACCAAGGAAGGGGGGTGCTAGCCCAAAGAAATAGGCCCAATAGCAAGCACCATAGCCTAATGAGACTCGAACTTAGGGAAATGACTTAATAACCTAGGTACAAGACTCAAATAAAAGGCAAATTACATGAGTAGAAAATGAAAATTACATCATAAAACTCAAAATAACGTGGTGAACAAGATGTAGCTTAGGCGGCGAGTATCGGGATCCTCGATCATATGAAATTGCTGGTGATGTCCTCATCATGTAGCTTCGCCAGCATCAGGAACAGGGGCAGGTGCCGACTCCTCCACGGTGGCTGAAATTATATTTTTCATGACGTAAGGCGCCTCATAGGAGTTGCAAATGGGTGTCAAAGAGCTCCAATGGTTAAAGGGTCTGACCCGCGGGCTGGCTCGGCTCGGCCCAAGCAGCGGCAAATTTTTCAAATGAAGGAATTGAAGGCATCGGAGAGGCGGCCGTTGAAGCTGAGGTGGCCTCCACCTTTCTTCGCTCGATCACCTGCCGCACGGCTACCTCGGCTGCAGCCAACGCCTTCTTTACAGGTGATTTCGCCCGAGATTTTTCTTTGGCCTTGGGTAGGGGAGTCGCAGTAGGAGTCGGCTCTGCTGCGACCGCGGCCTCACCCACGTTAGGAATAAGTACGGGTGCCGACTCCTCCATGACAGCTGGGAAAGAAAAAAAAAGTGTACATATGTAAGGGTCTTGTCCCGAGATGAAAACAAGTCCTGAGGGGCACCAATGGCAAAGAAACCCAACCTGCAGGCTGGCTCGGCTCAGCTTGGGCAGCTTCAAACTCCTCAAAAGATGGGATCGAAGGCACCGGGGGAATGGTCGACGAAGCCTTGGTAGCCTCCGTCTTTCTCCGCTTCGCCTCCCACTGTCCAGCCGCCTTGGCGGCGTCCACTGCCTTCTTCACAGGTGATTTCGCCTGGGACCTCTTCGCAGCCTTGGGCAGAGGAGCCGTGGTCGGGGCTGGCGGTGCTGCATCAAAGTAGGGGGGCTTCTGGACATGCCGAAGAAGATTCTGGTACGTCGCCATCTGGATGCTATCGGGATGGTCTGTCAAAAAAAATCTGATCAGCATCTAGTACCCTACAAAGGTCGCGACGATAAGGTATGAAAATAAAAGGAAAGGGAGAGATCAAATACCATGAGGACCAGTATACAGCCGAAGTGTTATCGGCCAGTAGCTCAGGGATGGCTCCTTGTCCCGGCGTGCTGCCTCTCGGACTAACCAACACACATCCTCGATCTTCTGGCAGCGGTCAGTGTGGGCAGCCAGGTCCACATGCTTCTTGGACGCAAGGTGGCAGAAGAGGTTAAAGTGGTCCATACCCCACCCGTCGGCGTAATAATATGAGATCTGCAAACGCTTGCCCAGGATGGCAGCCGCCTGATCATCGATCTTTAGCCCATTTACCCAGAGAAGGACGTACAACCATGTGGTGTCCTTGTAATTTTTGGGCTTCCACTCCTCCCTCCTCATGAATGTGCGGTGCAGACATATTAGGTCCCTCTCTAGACGCTAGCTCTTCGCGGGGGTGCCTTCCTCTTCTATGGGGAGCGGGTAATTGATATGCTCCAAACGGTCACCCCCGATATGGCAGAGGTCCCTCAGGGTCTTCTTAAAGTCATCCCTTGCCACCGGAGGTAGCTTGACTTGCGGTGTCGGCCTGGCATCTTGAGCTTCCCAACGCGCGGCCAGATACACAGCCACCTCCTTATCTTTACCATTTCTCAACCGAAGTAGGTGCTCCGGGTCAATGTCAAGCACGGGCACTGACTGCTTGCTCAGAAACTTTCTCTCTGCCCCATCCCAGCAATCGGTCTGACACGACCGATAAAAGGCCGTCCGGGCGTTCCACCATTTTATGTACTCTGCGGTCACATGCGGAACTCGACCAGGGGTCAGCACCCTGAAGGTCGCAGTGTCTACCCGGTGGAAGAAATCCCACTAGGACCTGGCGTGCTCAGCAGTCGGGCTTCCCCGGAGGCTCCATATAGGCAGGCCGAATTGTGCACTATATACGGAAATATGTTGGTCATATCCGAAGTTCCGCCCAAAGCGAAAGGGGTAGTATGGCTCCAGCAGCAGAGTGTCCCCCTTCTTGAAAGCCAACACGCTCGGGCGGATGGACAACGCCCAGTCTCTGAGCTCCGGCTCTAGCAATGGGCGGACAACAGTCTGCTGGCTGATCAGATGAATATACTTCTCCACCTGGTTGTCTTTGCACTCCCTCTTATTGTTTACCAGGGGACTCGAATGGGTGGCTAGCATTCGGAAGTGAATGATGCCTACGGCGTCCTGAGGAACCATCGTCAACCGGCCTCGAATACTGTACAACTGCCGGGAGGTCGTTCCCGGTTCTGCACTTGCAAATTCCAGCATTTGCGGAAGCAGTCCCCAGCCCTAGAGGGTGCGCGGAGCAAACTTGGGGAACAATGAGCAGACCCACGCGTTGAAGAAGTGTAGTGGGCAGACATACCGAGCTTGCCTCAAGAATCGATGAACTCTCACGTCCCTGAGCGCCTTGTAGATCAGACAAAGGGCTGCTGGGCACAGAGCAAATTTAATTCCCCAGGCCATCTGGCAGGTTGGGTAGATTGCATCCGGCCGGATGACTGTTTCATCTCCGTATGGCATGGCGAAAGAGCACAACCAATACGTCAAATAGGCTGCGCAGTGTGTCAGCGGATCAACCCCTGCCGGATTGGCACCGCTCCGGCATCCTCTGGAGGAGATCTTCACATCAGTATTGGGCTTGGCGCGCTTCTTACGGGCAACATCGGTGCCGATGCATGGAAAGTCCTCGTACTGCTTCAGCCCGTCGTAAAAATAATGTAGCCACAGGGTCATGCGGACCCTCTTCCGGTCTCCACAGGGAGGCTGCTTCCCACCGTGTGCCAGTTGATACAATTCACGGTACGCCTTCATCAAGTACCGGTATGAATATCCAAGGGAATAATAGCCGTCCCCGTTGGTTTCATCTTTGATCATGTCGGGGAGGCATACTTCTTCATAAGGCTCCCCATCGACGGGCAAGCCGCTAAGCTGACTGAGACTCCACAGGTCCAATGAAGTCTCGCCCTCTGCCATGTAGAAGGTGTTGGTCTCTACGCTGAATACTTCTATCATGCCGCAGCAGAGGCCTTTGGAGATGGGGTAGCTGTAGCAGGAGGCGTAGACGCTGTGGTAGACGCCAGCCCGGATGAGTATTGGGGAGTAGTTGAATAACACGTATTCGGTAAACTCCACTGCCCCCTCCCGGAAGGTGTGTGCGTCTTGGAGCTTCAACTCTGCAAACCAACCCAAAGCCAGCTCGTGTTTGAAGCGGATGGCCAGGCAGTCCAGCAGAAATGGCTCTTCTCTGTACCCCCACTTTAGCAGGGCCAAGAACAAACCAAAGTAGGGTTGCTCACCCGGGACCCGCCCGGCAGCCATATCCCACCGAGCCGGGGTGAACTGAGGTGCTCGCACTAATTTGTCTTCTGTCGACAGCACGGCTTCAATCCCCAATACGAGTTTCCATTCTCGGGTTTCTCCCACCAGGTACATTGGAATGCTCCGCGGGACGCTGCATAGTAAACTGTCCCGGGACTGTAGGATGGCCCGTTTGGCGTCCCTCATAGCTCGGGGGTCCCGTCCCTCCCGGGAACGGATATGCTTCAGAAAATGGATGAGGTGCTTATCCTTTGGGTGGTTCTTCCTGTAATCCCCCGCGGCCTGGTCAAAAGAAAGTCCGCTTTCAGCCCAGACAAGCCTGTGAAAGTCCATAGTCTCGGTATCAGAACCCGACGACTCGGCCAATACCGCTATTTCGGCATGCTCCCTGTCCAGGTCTTCCACATTGAGCCATGTGACGGCTGGCACCGGAGGCGGGAGAACAAGTCCAGCACCGACAGTAGCAGGAACAGAAGAACCGCTTGGGGCAGCCATTTACCTACAAGGTGCAACAAATGCAAGATTAGAACAAGCCACAGGCAAAAAGAAATGAAAACTATAAGGGGACTCTACTACAATTGAAATGAACAAGACTCCTCTAATTTCTGATGAAATTTCAGCAGAGTTTTCCCTAGGCCAGAGGCATAAGGGGAAAACATGGATGCGCGTCCACAAGGAGTGACGGCCCCAACAAATTCACGGTGTGCCCCAAGGGCAACACCGGAAGTTTCTCAAGTTGAAGAAGTCCCTGCCTACCTGGCACACCCCCCCAGGTGCTCTTCCCCGGTACGCCCCTGGGTGCCCTTGCCCGGCACGCCCATACGGCCCTTCCCCGGCACGGCCCCAGCGCTCTTCCCCGGCGCGCGCCATGCCACTCTTCACCGACACACCGTCGAACGGCTACCCGGCACACTCCTCAGTGTCTCCTCCCCGGCACACCCCCTGGGCGCCTCACCCAGCACGCCCTCACGCCTCTTCCCCGCCACAGCACCTACGGCGCTCTTCTCCGGCACAGCACTCGTGCCCCTTCCACCGGCACACTCGTGCCCCTTCCACCGGCACACCCGTGCCCACCTAGCCCGGCGCGCCTGTACCCTTCAACCCTCGACGCACCCCCATCTCCGGCACGTCTGGCGCCATTCTCCGCAGAGGGGAGGAGAAGAAGAAGAAGGGAGGGAAGGAGGAAGAAGAAGAAGGAGGAGGAAAAAGAGAGAGGAAGGAGAATGGAGACAGGGAGCCTAGGGCTCCGCCGTCCCCCGAAGATGAAGAAAGGGAAAAGAAGGGGAGAAGAAGAACAGTGTGGAGCAAGAGAGGAAGAGAAGGGGGAGGGGAGACCCCTCCATGGTGGCCTCCTCACCCTGGCCGAGAAGACGATGATGACGATGGCGGCGATGGCGTTCGGCGATAGAGAAGAAGGGAGAAGAGGAGAGTGAGCGGGAAAGAGAGAGAGGGAGAGGGTTCAAATGAAGGGGGGTGGCTCGGCACGCCACCCCCGCCCCTTTTATATGACGGGGGAAAGGAAGAAGAAGAAGAAGAGAAAAAGAAGAAAGGAAAGAAAAAAGAAAAAGAAAAAAGAAAAAGAAAAAAGAAAAAGAAAAAAGAAGAAAAAAAAGAAGAGAAAGAAAGAAGAGAGAAAAAAAAGAGAGGGAAGAGAAAAATAAAATATATAGATAATAGTAAATAATATATATATATATATATATATATATATATATATATATATATATATAGTAATGTTATACGGTGATCAGCATATACATACGGGAACGTCCCGCCCGCATGTTGTCATATGTCGACGGGCGTCCCTGCGTATGTACACAGGTGCGAACAACAGGCGCAGGCTGAGACCGTCGTCTTCCCCCGATGACAGGCCTCGAGTACAACCCCGAACAACCAGTACACCGACGGGCACCGCCCGACTCATCCTTCGCCCGCGCTACCCGTGGGTGGGGGGCATTTGTGGACGTGTACACGTCCGTATGTCCCGACCAGTCCAGCATCAACAACAATTTCAACTGAAGAAGCTGCGGAGAAGATGGGCCATCCGGACTCTCCGAACAAACACACACTGCCGTGAAGCCATCTCCGGAGTCACGACAGCGAAGAGAAACCAACTCCCGGGAAGCTCACAATCCATGGGCCCCCGAAGAAAATCAAATAAACCACGGCTCGTGCTCGCAATGGGCTTGAACGTGTCTCAACGGTGCATTTTTCAGTCCTCAACGGCACGCCCTAGTGCCTTTTCTTCAACGTCACGTCTTAGTGCCTTTTCTTCAGCGGCACACCCCTGGCCGTCGCTCAGCGACACACCCAGCTGGCCCCCATCCTCAGCGGCACACCCAGCCCGTGCCCTCAGCGGCACACCTTGGCTGGCACACCCCCGAGGGCCTCGCCCGGTACACCCCATGCCCGACACACCCCCCTGCATGCCCTCAGCGGCACGCTCCATGAACCTCTGGCCGGCACGCCCCTATAATGCTTCAGCGGCACGCCCCCACCGGCACACCCGCCATGAAGCTTCACTGGCACACTCGTCTAGTGCCCCCAGCAGTACACCCCCCAGACGTTCTCACCGACACACTCATCCAGTGCCCTCAGTGGCACACCCCTGGACGTCTTGCCTGGCACACCGCCGATTGCACCTTCAGTGGCACGCCTAGGGCGGCCTTCCAATGGCACACCCTACTACCCCTCCCAGCGGCACACGTTGCCAGCCCCTCAGCGGCACACTTCTCCAGTCTTCCAGCGGCACGGCCTGCTAGCCTCCTCAGCGGCACGCCCTGAACTCCCTTACCCGGTGCATCCGACAGACAAGATCTTACGCACACGCCCTAGAAGATCCTTGGCGCGCAGTGGGCTGTCCGAGGTGTCACCCGGAGAGGAGGGCACACAGGGTACTCCTCTGCCAATGGGGGCGGAAAAAAAATCAAATCCCCATTAATGCCCGTCATTTCCCACGGCCGCCGTTCGCGTTCGAAGACTCCCGCCACCGAAAGTATAAAGCCTCATCTTCCTCACCAAGCAGGGAAAGACAGACACACACCAGTGGAGGGAGCCACGACGGTGCTGAAGGAGAAGAAAAGAAGAAGAAGAGAATAAGAAGAGAGGAAGAGGAGGTCCCTCCGGTGACTACCGGCAGACGAGAGAGAGAGTAAGAGAAAGAGAGAGGGAGAGTGAGAGCTTGTTGTAACGGGGGAGAGAGGAGAGCAGGGTGCCCTCGCCCCTACTCGACCTTGCCCCCCCCATTTCCTCTTCCTTTCCCCTTTCTTCCTCCTCTCATCTTTGTATCTTCCACCCCAATGTTCTTGATGTATTTGGCCGATTACAGCTTCCACTTTTTATGAATGCAAATCCCCCTTTCTTTGGGTTTCTCACCATCTCTGGTCGTTCCGAGTCTTTGCGTGCATTTGTTCGCTCCCCTCCACTCTTCCGGTGATCTGGCCTCTCGGCAGGGACCCATAACTTCACCCTTGCCCTCCTAGCCTCTCCAAACACCCAGACCAACCTTCCCCTTTCCCCAACTGAAGCTTCCCCTTTGGACAAGCCAAACCAGGACCCCTGGTTCTTTCCCCCCTTTTGGCTCCATCCTACTTAGCTAGCCTTTAGTCCAGCCTCCCCAGGCCTCAGGCGATACACCCTGCTCAGCCTCCCACCGGTGCACCCTCAGTTCGGTGCAGCTTCCCCAGCCCCCAGCGGCACACCCATTCCAACCTCCACCGGTACACTCCTTCACCGGTACAGCCCCTGGCCGGTGCACCCTCAACCCCTCTGAGCCTTCCCCGACACACTCTCAAGAACGTTGCCTGGTACACCTCCATCCCGGCACACCCTGGCCTCTCTTATCCCGGCACGCCTCTCCAGCCCCTGTAGGCTCCCTGGCCGGCACACTAGTCACCGGTCCCACCCTCTTGCTCGGTGCGCCCCCAGCCAATCCTAGAGAGGTCTCTGGTCCGTCGTTTCTCCCGGGTTTTCTAAGGTTTTATCAAAGGTGTTGTCGCCCTTGGCACGCACCTCCAATAGTCGGGTTCCGCCACTCCATGTGGGCGCGTTCCCTTTATCTCCCTTACCACTCGAGTCAAGGGGAGATGTTGCCAAATTTTCGTTAGAAATAACAACATGTTAAAAGACAAAAGGAAGCAACAAACAAATGGAACAATAACATGTTGCGAGACAAAAGGAAGCAACAAACCAATAAAATGAACAACGGTAAAATGCTTCAACCAAGGCAAGAGAACATCGGATAACACGAAGAGAACTGGACTGAATGATAATCACGCGGCTTGAACACTCGTCATGCGAAGAAGAAAGAAGGGAAAATGATTAAGAGAAAGGAAGAGAAACCCACACAGACTGCATAAAATCAAGAACGAGAAGAAGAGAAAAGCACAAGAAGTCGAGGAGGAGTGGGCCCCTCACTACCCTTGGCTCGGCACACTTCCTTGGTGCCTGGGCCGGCACACACCCCCAATGCCCTTGGCCGGCACACTTGCCCTTGCCTTTCCCCGGTACACCCCCAACCTCCGCCGGTACACCCTGCCTTGAAGCTTCCCCGGCACACTCAACCCCACCTCTTTGAACCCTCCAGCGACACAGCCCCTGTGCCTCTTCCCCAGTACACTCCAGCCACCCTTGGCCGGCACGCCCCAGCCCACCTACCCCTTGGCACCCTAGCCCGGCACACCCGGCCAGGCCTTCGCCGGCACACTCCCCAGCCCCCTCTCCGGCACACTCCTCCTAATGCTCTCTCCGGTACACCTCTCCTTAACCCCTAGCGGCCCATTCCTCCTTCAAAAAATTATATAATGATAATGATACTAAGAAATTTTACAATAATAAAATAGATTTGAATATACAATAAATACACAAAAGGGGAAAGATATGTAGTCAAAAAAATATAATAATAGTAATAATAATAAAAGCAAATAGAGAAAATCACCCAAAGGATGCATAAAGGGAAATAAATAGTAAAAAAAGGAAGAACATATAATTAAAATCCCAGATAAAAAAAAATGTTAAGGCCCACATTGCAGCCCCGTCTCTCCTCGTGACCCGATGCGGAAGGAACAGTAATGTTGCCCTCGCAGGCTGGGCCTGAGTCTTGGGAATTGTCCCGACATGGCCAGGCCCCGACCTTGCCTTGGGCCGACATTCCGATTAAATCGGTCCCGTTCCTCAGGCCGGATTCCTTCCGAGCCATTATTAAAATTGCTGTACATTTGGCAGACATTTGAACGGGTTCACCCCGGTTTCCGTAGTGTTTCTATCACGGACCTGTGTCCGAACATGAAAAGGTCCGTGAATGACCAACATGGCCGATGGCTCTTATCCCGATGCGGATCCTTAGTGTGATTTATTCCTCCTCACCACTGCGCAGTTAGTATTAATTCTTTTAAGCCGCAGGGCCCTGGTTTCGACAATTAATCAAGGGTGTTCCCTCGTATGGGAGATGTAAATGACGTCATGACCTTTATGGCACGATGGGATCTGGTCCCGACCCGAACCACACAATTGTCTGATTGAGTCAGGTGGAGCGCACCCATGGCTCTTCGGAGCCTAAATAAATTGTCACTTTGTGACTGGCACGATCACGCACTTAATAAACCAAACAAATCCAATAAACGAATGAACAACTAATTAACGAAATAAGTGCGTCCACAGTCACAAAGACATGATGGCCTCGTTTTCTCTGTGGAAACTCGTCCCGTCATGTCTCATTAGGCTAATCCGAGCAGGGGTTGCAAGTTGATGTGACCTAACTACACCGGTAGTAGTGTAACAAGAATTACCCAATCTCAAGTAATAATCTGGAGAACCCATATCCTTCCACATCATCCATGTTTATAAATTGCTTATTGATAAGCTCTTTTAGTCAAATATGGGTTCTCTTAATTTACAATTCTTTGATTTAGTTTAGCTCTTAATTATTACTTGTAAGACTATGCGTCCTTCGATACCTCGATGAGAATTTTCTAATCTGAACTAAATGGAATGCATGTAAAAAATTTAATCGAGCCAAACAAAAATATTTGGTTTCATTGGTTTAAATTGAATATTATGTTATATTAAGGGGAAACTACTTGTATACCCCAAAAATCTTCACGAATTACCCATATGCCACTACCTCTATGGTATTTTCCCCCAAACCCCTCAAATTTATTATCCACATTGCCATTATAAGGATCCAGACGGGGATCAAAGGAATGCATCGGAATAAAATTTTCTATGCCCATATTGATCGCTCATGCGTAATTTCTATTGAATATGTACAATGATTTTACCTTTGCGATATGTGGACCGCAATGAAACAAAATATGAACCCTCGTATCGATAATGAACCACACAAGTGTCTAGTCTCTAGTGGTATCCACACAGATGTAGACGACAGAATTCTCTCTACGCAACACTCTAGGAACAATCTCCTCCACAACACTCCAACAAGGTCTCAATGCTTAAGACAGGGCGGGAAGAGAGAGAAGAGGGGCACTTGGATTGAGAGGAGAGAGAAGAGGAGGCGGCCCGACTAAAGGAACTCTAGATACTTGGCTAGTATTCCCCCTGTTCAACTATTCATAGACTCCATCGGGGTTTTCAAAAAACCCTCATAAGTTTATAATTGTATAAATACCCACGTCATCCATAACTCTAATATGTGTGACCCTCTAGGCCCAGTGTCAGTCTGGTTTAGACCCATTAAGCTTAAGAACTCCTTAATTTTTTCGTGTTAACACTTAACACGAAATTAATTATTTAATCACTTCATGACTTAAATAATTAATGTATCATCTCATGATATATAATCATCTCATGATTAGTCTTTTATTGGACTTTCAGACTACAGTAAGCACCAAGCAATACTCTATGACCTAGAGGATAGGGAGTCAATAATCCACTCTGGGACATTTCCATCCACAGTTATCCCACAACTATAGTTAGGGTTGTTAATGGGATGGGCTCGGGCTGGGCTTAGGCCAACCCGACCCAAGCCCGACTCATCAATTGTCATGCCGGGCTCGACTTTTTCACAAACCCGACTGCGGCCTAGCCCGACTCGGCCCGAAAAATTAAATGAAAAATTAAAATAATAATAAAATTATATATAAGAATATAAAAATTATAATATCACTAAATTAATTTGAGTTTTAAATGTTAATTTATTTGAAAAGAGACTTCTAAATTTTTGAATTAAATAAAATTAGATATTTTTATTTTTATTTAAATAAAATAAAATTTTGAAGGGAGGAAAAAAAGACTGGGTCGGGTCGGCCCGTGAGCCAAACTCAAAGCTCAAGCCCGACCTGGGGGCCTAGTCTGGCTGGACTTTTACGCTGGCTGAAAAGGGCATGGTGGCCAGGCCCGTGGGCCTGTCAGGCCAACTCAGCCCATTGACAGCCCTAGCTATAGTCCTTCATTCACATAATGCCTCTGATAATAATTAAGAGTATGGTTATACTATCAAATCCTTCTTACTTACGGCCTGATGATGATGGAGGCATCATCCACAATTCCCTTTGGCTAGGGTCTTCTTCACCTTCCGGTATCGTTTGAGTTCGAGCCTCTCTCTCTAAAGGCCCACTTATCCTGCTTATGCTATTTACTTGAGTCATTTGATGTAATTTTCAGTTTATTTGAGTCATGTCCCTAGGTCTTGCATTTATTTTCCTAAGTATTGAGTGTCATTAGACTGTGTAATGTGCTATTGGGCCCAATTCTTTGGGCTTGGCCCATGAGCCCCCCTACCCCTTCGGTTATTTGCTATTGAGTCTTTTGTAAGGGACTTATTGTAAAATGTGGGTTTCCTATATATAGGGCCCCATTTCCTTCATTTGGAGGTAATGAATGATTCAATACAAAATATTTCCATTTGAGTGTTCAAACTTAGTTCTAGTGGAGTGAATCCTATAGTTGGGTGAGAAGCCCTAGGGGAGTGATTCCCCACCCCACCTCTCTCTCTTTCTCTCTCTTCCCCCAAGAGGGGTTCGCCCCATTCCTCTCTCCTCCTGTCTCCAACCACCTCCAACCCCCACCTACCCCATTAAAGCCACCCCACTTCCCATAGCCACCATTACTCCACTTCCCCCTAGTTCCAAGGAGATTCCTCCCCATTCCAACACCACCCTCCACATTCCAACACCACCTTCCCCATTCCAACACAATCACCCCTCTTCCCCACACAATCCCTCAACTTCCAAGGTCATTTCAAATTTGAAATCCCTTCCCTCCAAGCTTTGGCCGCCCCTCCCTCTATCCCCTTTAGCCTAGGTCGCCCCCCACCTCCCTCCATTCTTCATCCCCCCTTTCAATCCCCATTCCCCCTTACCTCAGCTGAAGCCTGCGGCCTCCCCCTCTTCCTCCATCTCCCCTCCACCATTAGACCCCCTCCACACCTCCCACAACCCCCCCTCTCACCCTTCATCCACCTCCCCTTCATCACATACCCCATTCTCCTTCTTCTTTCTAGGCATTGGAAGCTGTCCCTAGGTTGCTGCTTGCAGTCCAGAAGTTACAGGTGAACCAGCAACTTGCAGTGGCCACCACGACTTCCTCCAAATGAGTTTGAAGATTCAAGAGCCACCGTTGGAAGCGTCTACTGGTCTCCTTCGCAACGGCAGTGGTTTCATCTTTTTCTGATCTGTGTGCTGCGCAGAAGCTCCGTTCTCCCATGACTGCGCATAGCTGTCCCTGCTGAGTACCAGAACCGGATTAGAAGCTCTGCCACGATGAACCTCGGAGGAATCAGCCCACAAGCTCTTCTGTAAAGTTCTTCTCCTTCCTGTCTACTTTCATAATCAAGAAGCGGAATCCCGTTCGGAACTGGGTAGAAGAATTTATCATTTTTCTCCCTCAGCTCCATCATCCTGCTACCCATAGTCTGCAACGTCCAGTTGCCATTGTTCTGCATCCCCTAGTCTTCTCCGACATCGGTTGGCTTCTCCTCAGTTTTGCAGCGAAGAGGACTCGTCCACGATTCCAACGAGTCCGACGGCGCTTGATTCCGAGGTCGGGAGCTACCGGGGCGTTCTCTGCAATCTGCTGTTAGAAGTCTGTAACTGTAGGTCCAAGAATCTGAAGCTTTGTTCAAACCTCCATCCTGGTCAGCAGCGGCTCCAGAAGAAATTGAAGAAATTCTGAGGCATTCCCTTCCCAGCTACGAAGATTTCCTCACTAGTCTCATCATCAGCAAAATTTCTGAACGAATTCTACAGCAGCAACACCGTCTACCTGTCCCTGTTCGGAGAGAGCAGGCAGAACCGGTGACTTCATCGTTCCATGCTTTTAACCATAGTTTCCCCTCCCCGCTTGGCCGGCTGAAGGCCCCTCCCTGTGCGGAGGTAATTTTGGTTGTAATATCCCTTAACCCCCACCCAAAGATCCCCCTCCTGTGAGAGGTGTAGTGTTGTAACTTGTTTGGGCAGGTCAAGCTACCCCGGCGCGGCGTGTGGGGATCCACCCGCCTCCCCGCTCGCCCTCGTCTCCGACCGGGATCGGTTTCTTCAAACCGGTCGAGTAAGTGCTCTAACCTTCACTCCATTTAGTGCTTGTCTTTCAATATTTGTTCTTAATTCCGCTGGTTATGCGAGTGAGAGCCCAGTCCTCAAGCCCCGTTGTCTTGAGTGATCACCGTGGGAGAAGTACAACCGGTGCCTTTGGCACTTTGTCGGCCCCTTGAATTGGGCATCCATACCCATTGGGAATCCCATATTGGCCTTGCTGGCCCTCTACCAGCAAGGGCCCAACCCCTCAACCTCACCTTGGCATTGTCAAGTTACCCCGGGCTTGGGTGAGTGTCGATAGAGCGGTGGCCCAATTCGGCCCATTTGAATGCAATTGTGCTTGCTTGCATTAGGTCCGAGGTTGTGTCACATCAATTGGTATCAGAGCAAGTCTTTGACTTGTCTCTATCAAGTCTAAGTCCTAGGACCATTGCATTGTGTGTCCAACATCTTTGGCCCCTTGTCTTGCATGTCCACCCGTAGTGGTGCTAGTTACCGATCCGATCCTTCATCTTTAAATCCACCCATGGATCCCCATCCTCAACTCAATCAAGATGCTCCTAGGGAGGAACCTCAAGGTCAAATGAGTAGGGTAGATGCTGCCCTCACCAACATTCTTGCCCAACTTGAATCCCTTAACACTCGAATTGCTCGGCTAGAAGAGCATGAGTTCCACCCAAGGAACAATGAGCCTAGAGCCCACCCTCCACATGTTGATCCCCATAGGGAAGACCCTCATCCAAGGAATAATGAGCCAAGGGTTCATCCACCACATGGTGAGTTGCATAGGAATGAGTTCCACCCAAGGAACAATGACCCAAGAGTCCACCCTCCACATGTTGAGCCTCATAGGGAAGAGTTCCATCCTAGGAACCATGGACCAAGAGCCTATCATCCACATGCTGAAATTTATAGGGAGGACTTGGATCTTGACCCTTACCATGACCAAGAGAGACCCCGCCACCATCCAATTCATGAAAGGCGTCCACGGGATGACCCGGATGACCCTCTCTTAAGGATGATTAAAGTAGAGGCCCCAAACTTTGATGGTTCCCATGAACCAAGTGTCTACTTAGAATGGGAAACCGCCATGGACCAATACTTTGAATGGTATCCTATGTCCGACCAAAGGAGGGTAAGGTTGGCCAAAATGCATCTCATCAAATTAGCCAAAACTTATTGGTTAAACCAAGAGGGTCTCAGAAGGATTAGGCGGGGAGAGCCTATTGATACTTGGGAGGGTATGAAGAACCAACTTAGGAACAAATACCTTCCCCAATCCTACCATCAAATGCTCTTAGATAAATGGCAAAGCCTCACCCAAGAAGGGAAGACCGTGGTTGAATACATTGAGAAGTTTGACTCCTATCTTTTGAAGTGTGGAGTTCATGAGGACCCAGCCGTTACCTTGTCTCGCTTTAGGAATGGGCTTCAAAGTCACATCAAAAGAGAGCTTTTTATGAGAGATGTTGATAACCATGAGATAGCTTATCAAATAGCTAGGGATGTAGAAAGATTCTCTAGAATCCCTCGATTTGCTACTCCCTGACCGGTCGATCCCAAAAACATGGGACCACGGCCCATTCCGGCCACTCCCATGAAAGCCCATAATCCAAGTGGGAACACCCCATTAAGGCCTTACAACCCTCCTCCCACCATCACTCCAAACAAACCCACCCCTAGTCACCCCCTCCAACGGAGGGAAGACATTCCCAAAGGCCCAAATGTAGGAACTACTTCGGGTAGCGGGCTTCAACAATGCTTTAGGTGTCAAGGGTTTGGCCACTTTGCGGGGCAATGTCCATCCAAGGGATTATCTAGCTTGCTTATTGAGGAAGAAGCTCCCCCACCCCAAAAGGAACTTGAGAGTGTTGTTGAGGATCATGAAGCCTCCCTAGATTGGGAAGAAGAGTATGAGGCCCAATACCTTGAGTCGGGTCTAGATCACACCACTCCATCTACCAACTCCTATCTAGGAGTGATTAGGTGCACCCTCACCAAACCCCAAGAAGAGGATTGGCGCCGAACTTCAATCTTTCACACCTTTGTCAAGATAGGGAGCCATGTAAGGAAAGTGATCTTGGATAGTGGGAGTTGTGTCAATGCCGTATCACCCGATACCGTCAAGCTTCTTGGGCTAACTATCACCCCTCACCCAAGTCCATACCGGGTCTCATGGATCAACAACAACTCCATCCCGGTCAACACTCAATGTCTTGTGCCCCTCACCTTCTCTTCATACCATGGTCAAATATGGTGTGACATCATACCCATGGAAGTAGGTAGCATCCTACTAGGAAGACCTTGGCTTTATGATGTAGATGCCACCATCTTGGGTAGGAGCAACAAATGCACCTTTGAACATGAGGGTAAGACTATCCGTCTTAACCCCTCCCCACCTCGTCCCATGACCAAGAGGGACACTCCCTCTCAAGGACAACACCCCACCACCATACAAGTCTCGGGGAACTCCACCCCTCCAACCCCATCCCTCACCCAAACTCCCAAACAAAGTGGGACCTCGGGGTTGGCCAAGGGTCTTCATCTCATCACTAGGAAAGAACTTGAAGAGGAGATAGTTCAAGGAGTACCTCTATGTGCGGTGATCATTTGTCTAGGAGAGCCCACTCCCACCAATCCACATCCCATAGAAATCCAACAACTCCTAGAAGAATTCCATGATGTGTTCCCAACGGAGCTCCCGGACCAACTCCCTGCCATGCGGGATGTGCAACATGCGATTGATCTAGTCCCGGGGGCCACTCTCCCAAACCTTCCTCATTATCGCCTCAATCCCACGGAACATGCTGAACTTCGGAGGTAAATAGAGGAACTCATTAGAAAGGGCTTCATTCGCATTAGCAAAAGCCCATGTGCCGTACCGGCCCTTCTCACTCCTAAGAAGGATGGGTCATGGAGAATGTGTGTGGATAGTCGGGCCATTAACAAAATCACCGTCAAGTATAGGTTTCCCATCCCTAGGCTTGATGACATGCTTGATATGTTAGCCGGAGCCACCATTTTCTCCAAAATTGACCTTAAGAGTGGCTATCACCAAGTTAGGATAAGGCCCGGGGATGAGTGGAAAACGGCTTTCAAAACCAAAGATGGTCTCTTTGAATGGTTAGTCATGCCTTTTGGGCTTTCAAATGCCCCAAGTACTTTCATGCGTCTTATGACGGAGGTCCTTAGGCCATTCATTGGGATCTTTCTAGTGGTCTACTTTGATGATATCCTCATCTATAGTCAATCCCAAGAGGCCCACCTTGACCACCTTAGGCAAGTTTGTACCATCCTTCGACAAGAGAGCCTATTTGCCAACTTAGAAAAGTGCCACTTCATGACCACCTCCCTCACCTTCCTAGGATTTGTGGTGTCCACCAAAGGCGTCTCCATGGACCCCGACAAGGTCCAAGCTATTATTGGTTGGCCAGAACCCCACACCCTTCATGAGGTCCGAAGTTTCCATGGATTGGCAACATTCTATAGGAGGTTTATTCGTGGATTTAGCACTATCACTGGCCCAATCACCGATTGTCTCAAGAAGGGGACTTTTGTTTGGACCAAATCAGCCTCTAAAGTCTTCCAAGAACTTAAGGAGAAGTTGACCCAAGCCCCGGTCCTATGTCTTCCCAATTTCTCTAAAGTCTTTGAAGTCACATGTGATGCTTCCGGGGTAGGGATAGGAGGGATCCTTAGTCAAGAGGGACACCCGGTAGCCTTCTTTAGTGAGAAGCTATGTGATGCTAGGATTAGATACTCCACTTATGACAAAGAGTTCTATGCCGTGGTGCAGTCCCTCCGACATTGGAGGCACTACTTGTTGCCCAAAGAATTTGTCATCTTTTCCGACCATGAGGCCCTCAAATACCTCAACTCCCAACAAAAGCTAAATGCCCGACATGCCCGATGGGTTGAATTCATCCAATCCTACACTTTTGTCATCAAACACAAAGCCGGGAGTGAGAATCGAGCAGCGGATGCCTTAGTAGGAAAGTTTCCTTGTTATCCACTATCCAAGTGGAAGTGAGCGGATTTGATAGGATCAAGGATGAGTACCCTAGCTGCCCCGACTTTGGGAACATCTATACCACCTTGACCACCCATCCTAGCAAGGAACATGAGGGATTCGTCATAGAGGATGGGTTCCTCTTCAAGGGACCAAAGCTTTGCATCCCACGGACCTCACTCCGCGACTTCTTGATTTGGGAATTACATGCGGGAGGGCTAGTTGGTCATTTTGGAGTCCACAAAAATATTGCTCTAGTTGAGGGACAGTTTCATTGGCCAAGTCTCAAGAGAGATGTAGGCAAGATAGTGGGTCAATGCCGAACATGTGCTTCGGCCAAACAGGTGAAACAAAACACTGGCCTATATACCCCACTCCCCATCCCCGACCGTCCATGGCAAGACTTGAGTATGGACTTTGTGCTAGGATTACCCAAGACTCAAAAAAGGCATGACTCCATCTATGTGGTGGTTGATAGATTTTCCAAAATGGCCCATTTCATCCCATGCTCCAAAACCTCCGATGCCTCCCATGTGGCCCGATTGTTCTTTGATGAGGTTGTCCGTCTCCACGGGCTACCTAAGACCATAGTCTCCGATAGGGATGTCAAATTCACTAGTTACTTTTGAAAAACTCTTTGGCACATGATGGGTACCCTCCTCAAATTCTCCACTGCCTACCACCCCCAAACAGATGGCCAAACCGAAGTTGTCAATCGGAGTCTAGGGAACCTTCTTAGGTGTCTTGTTGAGGATCGCCCTGGAAATTAGGATCTCATCTTACCCCAGGCTGAATTTGCATATAACAACTCCATCAATAAGTCCATAGGGATGAGTCCATTTGAAGCCGTGCATAGATACAAACCAAGAAAGCCTTCCGATCTCATTCCCCTTCCCCAGCATGCTAGAGTGTCCATTTCAGCTGAGTCTTTTGCACAACATATTAGAGAATTGCATGAAGAAATTCGCAAACACATCAGCAAAAAGAATGAGGCTTATAAAAGGTTGGCCGACTCTCATCGGCGTCACCAAGAATTCCATGTGGGTGACTTTGTGATGGTAAGGACGGAGAGTCTCTCCCCGGGAGTCAACTCTAAACTGAGGCCACGTGGGGCTGGTCCCTTCCAGGTCTTGAGGCGCATTGGTGCAAATGCTTACGAGTTAGATCTCCCTGAGGAGTATGGAATAAGTCCCACATTCAATGTCGCCGACCTAGTGCCATATAAGGGACCCACGGTGGTACCTAGTGAGGAGATTGAGCCTACTTCTTCTATTGAGAGAGCACCCACCCGTGAGGAGAGGCCACCAACCAAAAGAGCCCAGCGTGAACAAATTGAACAAATATTGGATGTACAAGTCACTACCACTCGGAGCAAGGTATATGAGCGCTATCTCGTCAGGTGGAAGGATCGGCCTCCTTCGGAGGATTCTTGGGTGAGTCGGGAGGATCTCCAGCGGTTGGATCCGGACCTCCTCGAGCAGTACCACAGCCGGATGGACCCCTACTCGACGGAGTCGAGCTCTTCACAGCCCAGGGGATTTGATGGAGGCATCATCCACAATTCCCTTTGGCTAGGGTCTTCTTCACCTTCCGGCATCGTTTGAGTTCGGGCCTCTCTCTCTAAAGGCCCACTTATCCTTTTTATGCTATTTACTTGAGTCATTTGATGTAATTTTCAGTTTATTTGAGTCATGTCCCTAGGTCTTGCATTTATTTTCCTAAGTATTGAGTGTCATTAGACTGTGTAATGTGCTATTGGGCCCAATTCTTCGGGTTTGGCCCATGAGCCCCTCCTACCCCTTCGGTTATTTTCTTATTGAGTCTTTTGTAAGGGACTTATTGTAAAATGTGGGTTTCCTATATATAGGGCCCCATTTCCTTCATTTGGAGGTAATGAATGATTCAATACAAAATATTTCCATTTGAGTGTTCAAACTTAGTTCTAGTGGAGTGAATCCTATAGTTGGGTGAGAAGCCCTAGGGGAGTGATTCCCCACCCTACCTCTCTCTCTTTCTCTCTCTTCCCCCAAGAGGGGTTCGCCCCATTCCTCTCTCCTCCTCTCTCCAACCACCTCCAGCCCCCACCTACCCCATTAAAGCCACCCCACTTCCCATAGCCACCATTACTCCACTTCCCCCTAGTTCCAAGGAGATTCCTCCCCATTCCAACACCACCCTCCACATTCCAACACCACCTTCCCCATTCCAACACAATCACCTCTCTTCCCCACACAATCCCTCAACTTCCAAGGTCATTTCAAATTTGAAATCCCTTCCCTCCAAGCTTTGGCCGCCCCTCCCTCTATCCCCTTTAGCCTAGGTCGCCCCCCACCTCCCTCCATTCTTCATCCCCCCTTGCAATCCCCATTCCCCCTTACCTTAGCTGAAGCCTGCGGCCTCCCCCTCTTCCTCCATCTCCCCTCCACCATTAGACCCCCTCCACACCTCCCACAACCCCCCCTCTCACCCTTCATCCACCTCCCCTTCATCACATACCCCATTCTCCTTCTTCTTTCTAGGCATTGGAAGCTGTCCCTAGGTTACTGCTTGCAGTCCAGAAGTTGCAGGTGAACTAGCAACTTGCAGCGGCCACCACGACTTCCTCCAGACGAGTTTGAAGACCCAAGAGCCACCGTTGGAAGCGTCTACCGGTCTCCTTCGTCACGGCAGTGGTTTCGTCTTCTTCCGATCTGTGTGCTGCTCAGAAGCTCCGTTCTCCCACAACTGCGCATAGTTGTCCCTACTAAGTACTAGAACCAGATTAGAAGCTCTGCCACGACGAACCTCGGAGGAATCAGCCCACAAGCGCTTCTGTAAAGTTCTTCTCCTTTCTGTCTACTTTAATAATCAAGAAGCGGAATCCCATTCAGCACCCGGTAGCAGAAGTTATCATTTTTCTCCCTCAGCTCCATCATCCTGCTACCCACAGTCTGCAACGTATAGTCACCATTGTTCTGCATCCCCTAGTCTTCTCCGACGTTGGTTGGCTTCCCCGTCAGTTTTGCAGTGAAGAGGACTCGTCCACGATTCCAACAACTCTGACGGCGCTTGATTCCGAGGTCGGGAGCTACCGGGGCGTTCTCTGTAATCTGCTGTTAGAAGTCTGCAACTTCAGGTCCGAGAATCTGAAGCTCTGTTCAAACCTCCATCCTGGTCAGCAGCGGCTCCAGAAGAAATTGAAGAAATTCTGAGGCATTCCCTTCCCAGCTACGAAGATTTCCTCACCAGTCTCATCATCAGCGAAATTCCTGAGCCAATTCTACAGCAGCAACACCGTCTACCTATCCATGTTCGGAGAGAGCAGGCAGAACCGGTGACTTCATCGTTCCATGCTTTTAACCATAGTTTCCCCTCCCCGCTTGGCCGGCTGAAGGCCCCTCCCTGTGCGGAGGTAATTTTGGTTGTAATATCCCTTAACCCCCATCCCAAGATCCCCCTCCTGTGAGAGGTGTAGTGTTGTAACTTGTTTGGGCAGGTCAAGCTACCCCGGCGCGGCGTGTGGGGATCCACCCGCCTCCCCGCTCGCCCTCGTCTCCGACCGGGACCGGTTTCTTCAAACCGATCGAGTAAGTGCTCTAACCTTCACTCCATTTAGTGCTTATCTTTCAATATTTGTTCTTAATTCCGCTGGTTATGCAAGTGAGAGCCCGGTCCTCAAGCCCCGTTGTCTTGAGTGATCACCGTGGGAGAAGTACAACCGGTGCCTTTGGCACTTTGTCAGCCCCTTGAATTGGGCATCCATACCCATTGGGAATCCCATCTTGGCCTTGCTGGCCCTCTACCAGCAAGGGCCCAACCCCTCAACCTCACCTTGGCATTGCCAAGTTACCCTGGGCTTGGGTGAGTGTCGATAGAGCGGTGGCCCAATTCGGCCCATTTGAATGCAATTGTGCTTGCTTGCATTAGGTCCGAGGTTGTGTCACATCATATGAACCACGTACTCAAAGCCCCACTGGAAAAAGAGCTCACTAGAAAACTTCTTTTCCAGTGAACTGTGTAACCCTAGCCAGAGATTTTCCGGAGTATTGTTCATAGGGCATTCTCACCCATGCTATATTTGAAAGTGAATGATTTACTATTGTCATTCAGTTACATTTTCTTATGTTCCATTGTAATTGAATACCTAAGCTTCCAGAACTTATGATTAAAATCCCTTTGCTATGAATCAAAACACAGGATTCTCCCTGCAAAGTATCATTGGTGACTCAAGTCCAAAGAGCAACTGTGCTACTGTGATTGAAGAATCCCACGTTGACAGTTAGATATAATTACCATCTAGAGATTTGTAATTGAATTAGTTCAGCGAAACATATTCTTGTAATAGACACATGCACATATATCTTAATGTTTCCGCGCTAGTGATTATTAGACTAGTCATCCTCATCATATGAAAGTATATCATGTGCATTGGTCTATTCGGATTCTTTCATATCATGTCTCATAGTTTTTATAACTAAGAACGTTTCGGACACATACATCTAGAATATTGGTCCCATAATCTGATTATAATTCAACTTTCATTGCACGAATTAAATGACTTCATCACATCAAACGATAATACGCATAAATAAGTGAGACATAATGACAAAATGACCATGAATATTATTAATTTCAATGAGAATGTACATGAAATGATATCATCACTTTATAAGTGATTGACTTGTAGGGGATACACTTCATTCATTCTCCTACTTGCACTAAAGACAATCACCTCCTACTTGATCCCCATCAGTCTTAGGTGACGCTGAAACACACTTTGGGTCAATGACTTAGTAAGTGGATCTACAATGTTATCATTGAAAGAAACTCTTTCTTTGGTGACATCTCCTTTTTCTATGATGTCTCTGATCAAGTGGAATCACCGTAGAATGTGCTTCAAGTTCTGATGAGACCTTGATTCCCTATCATTCACGATAGCCCAATTGTTATCTCATAACAAGGGTACTAGATCAGAAATGTTTGGGACAACTCCTAACTTAGTAATGAACTTCTTCATCTACACAGCTTCCTTAGTAGACTCTACAGCAGTGTTGTACTCTGCTTTAGTTGTCAAATTGACAATTATCTTCTATTTGGAACTCTTCCAACTAATTGTCCCACCATTCAGAGTGAATACAAACCATGAAATCAACTTGCTATCATCTACATATACTAAGAACATATCCTTAAGTACTAGATCCTTAGTCCTTCTCAAGTACTTAAGGATATATTTCATAATATTCCAATGTTGCTCATCTGGATCTGCATGATACCTACTCATAACACATAGAGCATGTGTGATATCAGGCATTGTACATAGCATAGCATACCTGATTGATCCTATAGCAGAAGTATAAGAAACCCTACTCATATCCTCCCTTTCCTTAGAAGTGTTAGGCGGCATCTCCTTAGAGAGATAAATTTTGTATCTCATCGGTATGATGCCCCTTTTGAAAATTTTCATGCCAAACCTTTTTGACAGTGATGTCTATGTACATAGACTGAGTCAAGACAAGCATCCATATGGATCTATCTCTAGATCCTGATCCCCAATACATATGATGCTTCTTCCAAGTCTTTCATGGAGAAGTTCTTAGACAACCATAACTTTACTGACGATAGCATACCTACATCATTCTCAATGAGTAATATGTCATCTACATATAGTACTAAAAATGTGATTACACTCTCACTTATCTTCTTATACACATGGCTCATCTTCATTCTTAATGAAGTCATAAGATTTGCTCACTTCATCAAATCTTATCTACCAATTGTGGAAAGTTTACTTCAGTCCATAAATAGATTTTTGAAGCTTGCATACCTTATTTGGGGATTCAATGGAGGAGAAACCTTCTAGTTGTAACATGTACACTTCCTTATCAAGGTTACCATTGAAGAACGTCGTTTTCACATCCATATGTCAAATCTCATAATCATGGTATGCTGCAATGGTAAGTAAAATCTTAATGGATTTAATCATGACAATTGATGAGAAAGTTTCATCATTGACAATACAGTGCCTTTGACGACACCCTTAATCATGGCATCTTCAGCACCATTAAATGTGAGACCTTGTAATTATCAGATTCTTATCGGTATCGAAGTATGAAAAGATTCATGAGTTTAGAATTTTTATGGGCTTAATGGGCCTAGTTTAGTGGGCTTAGCCATTTTTGTAAGCTTTTAGTTGCTAGATTGGACATTTATCCAATTTTACTCTTTTTGATGCCTTATTGCAATTAAAGGTTTTATAACAAAAAAAATGATATCACAAATGCTCATTTGTTTGAACCCACGTAGGGAGGCTCCCTCCTCTCTCCCCACGTCCCTCTCCCCCTCTCTTGCTCTCCCGGTGGTGTGCTTACCCCGGAGCCTTGCAGGATCGGCAGGAGGTGTCCTTGGCGAGCCCAAGGCGTAGGAGGAGTGGTGTCGTCGTCGTGGAGGCGACCGTGGAGCGTAGAGGTGGGAAAACCTTGGGTGTAGGGCGCGGTTCCTTCGTGAAGAATGATGAAGAACGGCGTAGCAATCGGCAAAACAAGTAGGAGGATGGATTTATCTTCCTCTTTGGATGCTTTGCCTCCAATTGCATGCCCATTGCTTTATGTTTTGCCATGGTTTGAGTGAAAATCCATGAACATTGTCTTTATGTTTTAATCCTTCAAATGGCCATTGTATTATGTTTTTAGATGAGGAATGGTGATGGAATGGGCTTTGCAAGGCAGGGAATGCATTTTATGTTATTTCCCATCGATTTGAATCGATTGGGAGGGGTTCCATTTGAGTTCCCCACGTTTTGGGTTCTATGGAAGGATAGCGGTCCTTCCAGGGACCGTTTTATTAGACGTATAGGGCGGTGGACCTTGGCGGTCTCGGTCTGACCGTTTCTATTTAACGGCAGTCCTTTGTCTCACCGTCTATAGATAATAGCAGCCCAACAACCGACCGCCAAGCTCCTTTCACCCTGTTGAAGCGGTGCGAGCCTAGCGGCCTAGACAGGACCGTTTTTATCACTGGGCGGTCAGTCGCGCGACCGTCTCTTGATCAGAACGGCCTTATCCAGACCGTTTTTATTCTGTTCAATATATGAAGTAATCATAGCTAAGCGGTCAGGCTGAGGCCGCCATAGTCAGTGAAGCGGCCAGTCGTTCGACCGCTACCTGAGCTTTGCGGCCCTGACTAGACCGCCTAGTCCCTGCAGTTTATAAATTCAATTCTATTTATTTAATTATGCACTCAATATTGCATATTCGCCATGTTTAAATATTTTTATGAGCCCCAACGCATTATTATATTCCAATAGAGTCATTTTGTCTTTCCTTGTGATGAAACCATTAGTCGTAGCCCGACGACCTTTAGTGTCGGCCCACCTGGGAGAGGTGGTGGGGTAGTCCCGGTGTACGGTTTTAAGCTAGTTTCCGTGGGCCCCCTTGCTTGTCAGTAGCGTCCTACTGGGGGGGGGGAAATTAGCTAGAGGCCTGGCTCAAGGCATTGAGCCTATGTGTGCACACGTGGTCAGGGGCGTGGATTGACACTGACGAGTGTGACCCTGACCAGTACTTGACTCGGTTACTGTTGCGTGTCTCACTCACCGCGACCCAGGCAAGTGGAGATACCCGAGACGCAGTATAAGTCATCAGTGGACGCGTCTGGTCTTCTTTCTGGTGGTCTTTTCTTTCTCCTATCACTTGGAAATGTTGAACTTTAATTCTATTGGTAGATTATGATTCTCGTATTTAAGTCTTCGTACAAATTAACATGAGATTAATGGCGTTTATGTTTAGCTATATTTAATTGTTCTTATACCTGTACAGCTTCATTTAACTGCTTTTATGAGTTTAGCTGCGAGGTAGGGATCTGCGTGAACCCTACTGAGTCTATAATGTGAGACTCACCCTTCCTTTCCAGGTGAGACGGAGCAGCAGTCTGCGGGTTTTCCACGTGCTTTTGGCGGGTAGTCTTAGGTGCCAACAGTGGTCTCTTTTGCTCTTTTGACCGGGGCATGCCTTGTGTAGTTGTTTTCTTTTGACTCTTGTGCAGTGTTTGGACTTGTATTGGATGGATCTGGACTATTATATGAATATATCACTCTGATATTGTAAATTGCTTCCGTTTATCTTAAAAATGCGCGTGTAATTCTAGTTCACTATGCACCTTCTCAACCAATCCTCCCAACCCTTACGGGGCCTCATCAGCCTCTTGGGTGGCGTCTCTGAGTTCTTGATATCGATTTACTGGTATGCGAATCTCCGGGTCGTTACATTAAATATCCTTTTTTTCTAGTAACTTGCTTGACATGACATCTTTGAAATAGAGAATTAGCATGTCCTCTTATTAGTTAGACATGATGCCCCTGAGTCTCGAATAAATCGAATTCCATGAAATAGAGCTAAATATATATCAAGTAATCACCTATATGCAATTTATTGGAAACAACTATTCACGGGTACAGATTTTCTACTAGATCAAAGCATGGAAATGAAAGGGAATCAATCGATTAAGAAATGCAAACTCATGTCGAAGCGCGTAGTCACTTTCTTTAGAGTAGTTCCGCCCCTGCTCCGGTGCAGATAGACTTCACAATGGAACTTCCCCCAAGATACGACGACCCAGACCGATGGCGACGCGAAGGTGCACTTTAACTCACGTTGCCGAGGGTGAACACCACTGTGACATGAGGCTCTTACAAGAAAAAGAAGATGATGAAAGAGAGGAGCTCGAGAGAGATAGCCCTAGGGTGACAAAAAAACCCCTAAGTCGTATCTCTCACAAGAAATCGACTCTCCTCAAATATCCTAGTGGGAAGGGACTCTTGACCGAGTCACCCATCTACCCAAAGAGGGGAATCCGAAGAGACACGGAAAGAATCCAAGAGACGCTTGATCAAATGGTCAAAAATAAAAGAAAATAAAAATAAAATAATAGCTGGGAATCACACGCACAGCATAGCAAGACAAGGCAATTCACGCGTGTGTGAGAAAGAGGATAAGGGCCAAAGATCCCACTAGCTCAAATAGCCCAACCTCCATAGTCTCCTCAAAGGAGTACGCAATAAAGACAAGAGTCCTAACTAAAAGTAGATGGACACCTTTTTCATTTTCCAATATGGGATTAATCAACAAAGAGAGACTCAAGCCTTTTAAAATTTAAAGCATAGATTCCAAAAAAAATACATTTAATTTGCAGCAAATGACTTGCTATCATGGGAATGCAGAGTAGTTACACTATGTCTAAATTATTTGGACAATTCTTGATCCAATGCACCTCAGGTATTTTATAAATTTTAGTGCATGCTCTGGAATGGGTCTCTAACCACATATCCAAATATCACAATGATTCACCATGATTTGAAATCCATGGAAATTCTTCAACAGACTATATCATATCTCAACATGAGTTCCAAAAATAGGAAGCTACTTAACATGCTTACTCTACTCATAAGAGATAGAATTTGGTCAAAACCCAAAGTAAGGTTTTAGCTATTCAAATGAGGATTCCAAATATATATCATGCACACAAAATAGATCAGTATGGTGAGAGAAATAGAGTGAACAATGCACCTCTATCTAGAACTGAACTGACAGTTATAGGCACACACAACAGTCACCTTATCTATGAATCAAACTGAGGAGGGTAAAATCGATATGGCCCATGCGCGGCCCATTGACACCAGGCCTACGTCGGCCCAAGGTCCGTAACGCACATGATGGATCCCAACAGCCACGGCCAGCGGCAGATGACCCAATAAGGTCAGCCATCGGATTCACCAGCCCAAGAAGGGTATCGACTCGGGCATATCGGATGCCGAATGACCCTCCGGCAACCGAACGTTACTCCCGTCATCATCGGCAACGACTCCAATAAAGGTGAGCACACCCCACGAGTACTGTAAGACTTGCCTAAAGGTCGCCGGACTCCGGAGGAATGGATCCTCAAAGGCAAACTCCCCACGATCACGGGGAGACGTTACCCCACGACTCACGCCCTTCCCTGCTAAGGGATAAGCCTCCACCGCCAGGATAACCCCTATAAATGGACCTTCAAATAGGGACAGAGGGGGAGGAAAAAGACGAACACAACAAGGGAGACTCCAATGCACTCTAAGACAAGCCGACAAGTTCCATAGAGTGACTTCTACAGAGGAGAGCCCGGTCCATCTGCGATCACTCTTCCAGTCTAGCGAGCACTCTCCGAGCACCCGCTGTATGTGGCGAGCACTCCTCCAAAAGTCTGAACACCGCTCCAGGCTTCCACGGATGGACAGACGATCGTCCCCAACAAATAAATATTAAAAGTGTGGTATGGGGTTCGAGAGACTATTTTCTCATCTATACACTTTTTGGCACCGTCTGTGGCAATCTGATCGAAAAGCCATGGCAGCCCGTGGGAGCTACCGCAACACCAGCAACTGGGGTCGAGGGTCCCATCAGGGCCCTAGTTCCTGTCGAGGTTCACAAGAGGCATCTTCTTCTACCCGACCACGTCAGGAGGTCACCGTCGACGAACTAGCGAAGATGTGTCATCAACATCAGGCTTTGACAAATCTTTGCCAGGGCCTCCTTAACCGGCCAACGGGATAGGAGCGCGCCCCGACAGAGCAACCCTGAACGGGGGCCTCCTATTGTAGAAGACTCTCGCCGAGTGCGGGAGGCCTCCCATGCCTCCACCGCTAAGGCTCGACGTCCGTGCAACTCCCCTGCACCAAGGCCACACAGTTCGCTCCACTCCAATCCAAAGATGGCCCAGCGAATACGTCGCTATGAAGAGGTAGAGCGCGAGATAGAGAGCAAGGTCCGGTACTTGGACGATGTCTTGTACGCCATGAAGACCCGTGGTCTCATCGATAACAACACAAACTTCCATGCTCCCTTCTTCAAGGAGATCATGGAGGCCCCCATCCCTCTGATTTTCCAATTACCGTCCTTCACCCCGTACGATGACACCACCTATCCTGCCGATCACATGCACAACTTCGAGTCCAAGCTGGTGTTCCACCTGGCCTCGGACGCTGTGAAGTGTTTGGCCTTCGTCACCACTCTCCAGGAGAATGCCCGGACATGGTTCGAGTCCCTGCCGGCTGGGACCATCGCCTCCTTCCATCAACTGAAGAAGCTGTTCAAGGAAAACTTCATAGGTTGCCGGAAGGAGGCCAAATCTGCGGTGAGCCTACTCTCCATCAAGCAGGGATGAGAGGAGACCCTCTAGAACTACGTGTCCCATTTCTGGGTAGAGGCACTCCATATTCCCACCTGGACGTCAACATTGCAACCACCGCCCTGACGTAAGGAACTCAAGACTCCATCCTCCGATGATCACTCGGAGTCGAAGCCCTGGCAACTTTGATGGACCTCCTCGCCCTGGCCCAGAAGCATGCCAGCTGTGAGGAGAACACTACAGCCCTAGGTCACACAGTCGGGACTGGTCAACCTGACCGAAAAAGATCCACTGACTCCCCTGTGGACGCGGGATTTTTATCTCGCTTATTATTTTTATTTATTTGTTTATTTATTTATTTATTTATTTATTTATTTTATTTATTTTGGTTTGTTAGGCGTGCCAGTCACATGCATGACGATTTCATTGTGCGCTCGACTTGACTTGGTCAGTCGATTGTGAAGTCCGAGTCGGGACCAAAAGTCCACCATACCATAAAGGCTATGACGTTAATTACGCCCTTCCTAAGAAGGACAACCCTTGATTAAACGCCAAAATAGGAGGCCACTCGGGGCGATAATAAAAGAAGAATAACAACGCGTGATATTGAAGATATTATTATTCTGAGAAGGTAATTGAGCGAGCGATAGTTTATTAAATCAGCATGACCCCCCCCCCTTGTGTAGATCGTGCCGGGTGGAGATAAGACACCGTCCATGCAGCGGCGGGGCGGAGCCTGGACAGTCATCGGGGGCATATCCCCTTTCATGTTCCTCATCCAGCCAAAGGCCTCGCAGTGTTCATATTCCCCGAAGAATCGAGCCAGACGGGAGGCGTATGATGAGCACTTCCCGGGACTTATCGGGGATAAAACATCTGTCGACATTTCGACAGCATCTCCCCATGATCCGGATTATGCCCAGGGGAGGATAGGCTATCACCCACGGGGTGCCGGGATGAAAGCCGAAAGAAGGAGGGAGCGAACCTCCCATATTGCACATGTATACCCTGGGGCAATGTTTGACTCTTCCCTTATAGGAGCCGGTGACACTCATGCAGTGGCAGAGCTCACCTTAGCTAAAGGGGTTGCTCATAAAACCGGCACGGATCTATGGAACATAAGGGAGTCTGACTCCCTTTAATTTTATCCTCGGGACAGTTCTGGTGACTCATGGACATCCCTAGGTGGGTTTGATAGAAGTGTTGAAGGCTCATTGGGTGGCAGGGTAGCCTCTCGGCACACCTTAAAAGGGTGAAGAGGTTCCCGGCGCCACGGCAAGGAGAGGGGGGTTAGGCTCCCGGTGCAGGCAAGAAAGCCAATCAATTAGGACTCTCGGCGCCAGAAGGATGCCAAGGGTGAGGGTTCTCGGCGGGTTCAACATGGAGGGCCCTCGGCGTGATGGGGAAGAGGCCGGGAAATAGGCTCTCGGCGCAAGGGCCAAATGGCCAAGGGTGTGGCCCTCTCGGCGCAAGGGTAAAGAGGCAGGCTCCCGGCGCACTGAAGAGAAGGCCAGGAGTTCCGGCGCGAAGAGGAATTGCCCAAAGTGGGGGGTTCCCGGCGCGCAGCTTCCCGGCGCGATGGCAAAGGGGGGGATTCTCGGCGCGGCGAGGAGGAGGCCAGGGAGTAGGCCTCCCGGCGCGATGGCAAGCAATCAGGGGGGTTTCCCGACGCGGCCAGGCTGCAAGGGTTCCCGGCGCGGAGGTCAAGGGTCAGAACAATTCTCGGCGCCTGAAGGATAGCGCCGAGAGCTGTTCATCTAATTTACTATATGCGGGGCCGAGAGGTGTGAGGGCGCCGGGATGAGAAACAGAGCTTTACGGTACCCTGTTCTTGAATCTGTTGGGGATTCAGTGATTTTTTTGTTGATTTAGGCCAAGATAGACGGGCCTTAGGAAATCAAAGAGCTCAATTCATCGGATTACAGCTGACTTTGGCTTGGATTTCAAAGGGAAGGCCGGAGGCGGAGAGTGATTTGGGGAAACACGGTTTTATGATATCTCTGTCACCAGCGTTCCTGACGATCCGTGAGGATGGTTTTGATATACTCTCCATCATCTGGTGGCCAAGAGATGACTGTCTCTGGCCCCGGGGATGACTTCGGCGAAGCCGATGAGCATGACTGCAACATCCAAAACCGAGCGGTGGTTACTATGTATCCATGCTTTGCTTCAGAGGCCAAGGGATAGTCTGTCCCTGGCTCGGAAGCAAGCATGAGGAGCGTTCGAGAAACGGGCGAATAAACAGACAATCAATCGAACTGGGGATGGGGAACAGCATGCTATTGAGTCTTAAGAAGAAACATAAACATGGGGAGATAGCAATAGGGTCTCGGAGAAATAGACAGCAGGCCTCAACAGGAGCCTGTAGTTTTCATTCATTCGAACATAACGATTACACTCGCACATCAGGGGCAATTCATAAAAGAAGGTATAGGCAGACTATGCCTTGCCCTAGCAGAGTAAAATCGACCGTGGTATCACAGCATACATCAAAAGGGGGAAGAGACAGAAGCAATCGAAAATTAAAATAACGAACTACAGAAAAATGGGGAGGGGAGGGCGGAGCATTGACTCCTCTCCCTCCCCGTTGCCCACCTTCGATCAGGCTTCGAGACTCCTCTCTTCTTTTTCCCTTCCGCCTCTTCCTATCTCGGATCAGATCGCAGGCTCCACTCTCTTCTCCTTGTTTTTTTTGTTTATGGCTATCTATTCAGGCTCTCTGTCCTTGTTTTTTTTTTCTGCTCTCTCTTTCGAATCAGTGGGTTTTATAGGCCCCCTTGCCTGACCTCTCGGCCGACAGCAACCGGCGCGCTCTTGACGGGCTCCCGGCGCGCCAGGTGATGTCGAGGGCAGTTCCCAGCGCAGCTTTCAGAAGCCCACTGGACAGGCCCATTAAGACTGTTTAACTTCATATGTGATTCTTGGTCTAGGTTAGACCCTGGGGTATATTTGAATCCGAGAGGATCCTCTATTAGTGACACAATTTCTATTAGGGTTATTCATAACCTCTCATCAGTCTCATAGACTGGGATTTCATCAGTGTTGTCATTTGAATGACGACGACACCGGACATCAGCTTTAGCCCGAGGGGGCTTTAGCCGGGTAATAGCTTCAGTGGTAGCTCTTCCGTGGCTCTGACTTTACAGGAATCTTCACCATCTTCATTTGCTAGTTCCGGCTTTCTCTTTATCTTTGCTCATATCACATCTGTGAATAAGCCGACATCTGACTTACTCTGACATGTTATCTATGGGTTCTCGGACGAGGCATTAATACAGCTCTTATGGAGGTGTGATAGGAGGTTTCATCAGTCAGGTGACTGCTATTTCATCAGTGCCGTCGTCTGACTGACAATGGCATCAGACATCAGCTTGGCCCGGGAGAAGGCTTCAGCCGGGTAGATGGTTGACGAACTTCGTCATTGATCTTTCACTATTGGTCTGATCTTCCTTTCAATTCCGTTTCTGCCCTTGCTCATTTTCAAGGTGTCAACAAATGCCCCCCACCTGCGGACGGCGTAAGTGCAGAATAAGCGGCACGGGGTCCGCAGGTGTCTGTTCGAGGGTATCTTCCTCAATTTCTCTTTTAATCTAGTCCTTAGACTCTGATCATCTCATTGCAACAATATCCTGCACACGTATTTTTCATTTCTTTGTTCTTCTCCAATGAGTTTTCTTTTCCTTTCAGCATTTGGAGTCTTCTCGGCGCGGGGAGGGACCTGCCTCTCGGCGCGGGTGCTTTTCGGCGTGGCCAGTTGCTCACGGGCCCTCGGCGCGGCCGCTTATCGGCGCGCCTGGAGTTCCCGCCGCGAGGGGGGTCTCGGCGCGGTTGCTTCTCGGCGCAGGCATCTTCGGCGGGTTCTCGGCGCGCCCCCTTTTTCTTCCGGCCGACGGGGGGCTCTCGGCGCGCTTTTCTTCGCGCCGAGAAGCCCCTCTTTCTTCTTCTTTTTAACCCCCCCGAGAGGGTTTTCCCCTCATTTCTTACTTCTCCCTTCTCTCTCTTCATCTCGGCGGCAGCGGTGAGCTCCCCCCTCCTCCGAGAGCCTTGTCGCCTCCCCCCTGTCGACCCATTCATTCTCGGGTAGGTTTCATTATGTGGGATTGAGTCCCATTTTATGCTCGGGATCACTCCCTCTTGGTGGGTGACTCCCTATTTTTCTTGGGCAGACCCCGGACAAGAGGAGATGCTGCCGAAATTTAATTGGAACTATTTATTTAATCATCACATGCTCCTTCATCTTTCCGATGCTTATTTTCATCTTTTCTTGATTGCAGTCACTGACATGGCTTCCGACTCTTCTGCTGCGGCTTCCATGACTGTGGGAGCGAGTTCATCGGCTCAGCCGGACATATCTCGGGCTTCAGTCAACTGGCTGAATGTGAATAGTCTGAGCTTTGGCTATAACCAGATTGCCACTGTCGACGAATCCTCTGATTCGAGACTGACACAGTGCCGTCTTCCGGAGTCTATTCTTCCACAGAGGGTATTGATTTCAGAAGGGCTGCTGACTACCGTCCGGACCTGCCGAAGGATCGTCATCTGCTGCCATTTATCCGGACCTTCACCATAGGCGGAATGAGGGATTTCCTGCTTGCTCGGTCCGTGGAAGCGGCAATACTTGCTGACAGAGATAGCCTGAAGGGTTCTGTTTATCGCGCCCGAGCTATATATCTCCCGGGTGAGCAGAGGGACTGGAATGCCGTGCTGGGCATTTCTGAATTAGAGCCGGAGAAGAAGATGCTGACCCGGGCTCCAGAGTTTACCCCGGCAAGGTGGGACCATGCAGCCGGTCGCGTCCATCGGGAGAAGCCTAACTTTGGACTTTTTCTAGCTCCTGTGAAGTGGGGTTACAGGGACGAGCCATTTATTCTGAACTGTCTGGCCGTTCAATTTAAATATCAGCTAGCTGCCGGCTGGTTTGGAGATACTAAAGTGACAGACGCCCATCTTTTCAGGGTAGGAGCAGTGGAGTTTACAGAATTTGTCTTGAAGGAATATGCCCCTTTACTGATTAGAGCTGGAATATATCATAGTGTATTTGCCTCCAGGTTCCGCTATCCCATCTCTCGGGGATTATGTTGCGGCATGCTCGAAGTGTTCTGCCCACAGTTTAATACGTTCTATACAGCAGAAGGCGAGACTTCTCTCGATCTTTGGAGTCTTGCGCAGCTTTCAGGCCTGCCTATAGATGGCGAGCCATACGAGGAGGTCTGTCTAGACGACTCTGTAAAGGACGCCTCTGATGGAGAGGGCAGATATTCTTTTGGCTACGCATACCGGTACTTGATGAAGGCTTATCGCACCATCTGTCTGGCCTACAGCAGGGGATCTTCCAAAGGATATCAACCCTGAAAAAAAAGTAGTAGATTGAGAGTCCGTGTAGGACAGTGGATACAGTACTTCTTCGGGGGTCCTTTGAAGTATACAGACTTCCCTTCCGTGGGACCGACTCCCAGTAAGCAGATCAGGGCCCCTCGTTATAAATCAGCATTGCCGGCTTCACTGCGCCGAGCAGGTGTAGATGGCCCGAACCCAGCAGGGGTTGACCCCATTACTCATTGTGCAGCTTATCTGACCTTTTGGCTGTGCACTTTCGCTCTCCCCCAAGGGGACGAGACGACTATCAGACCGGAGGCTATCTATCCGGCCTGTCAGATGGCCTGGGGGATGAGACTATCTCTGTGCCCGGCGGCTTTGTGTTTAGTTTACAAATCGCTGGGAGATTTGCATAGACATCGGGTTCCCCGTTCCTTACGGACTGTAGGTCCATTTCATTTCTTCAATGCTTGGGTTTGCAGCATTTTCCCCGAGCTGGCCCCGAGAACTTTGCAGTCAGACACACTGCTCCCTCGGATGATTGAGTTTGCTAGTGCCGAACCCGGTCTTTTCTCAGAGCAGCTGTTTAAGATAAGGGGCAGGTTGACAAAAGTGCCTGTAGATGCTCCTGGCAGCATTCACTTCTGGAGCTTAGCAGCAGGTTCGGCTCCTTTAGTAGACCCTCAGAGGGAGTGCAAAGTGGAAGAGGTAGAAGTTTATGTCCATCCGGTTTCGGGGGCCAATGCCACCCGGCCCATATTAGAACCAGAACTGGTAAGGTGGGCTATGGCTATCCGACCCAGTGTATTGGTCTTCAGGAAGGGAGGCTTGCTCATCTTGGAGCCCTATTACCCATTCCGTTTTAGCAGAAACTTCGGCTACGATCAGCATATTCCTTCATCAGCCGCTCAGTTCCCTTTGGACAGCCGTGCCAAGCATGGGTCCTCCATTGCCAGTGACGGTCGGATATGGTGGGATTTCTTTCATCGCCGAGAGGGCGTAACTTTCAGGATCCCGACCGTTTCTAATCGTATTCCCCGGGTCACATCAGAATACATCAAGTGGTGGAATACCCGCACCAATTTTTACAAGGATGGCAGAGGCGCCTTCTGGGACGTGGCCGAGCGCTCTTTCTTAAAGCGACAATCAGGGCCTGTATTTGAGATTGATGAGGTTCACCTGAAAAGGCTCTATTCACAGCATCCGAGGGAGGCGGACTCATACATCGCCAGGCGTCGGTCCTTAAAAGAGGAAGGCTCTGAAATACCCATGCCTGTATTTTCTGAGATCAATGAAGATGCTTTTACAAAGGACCTGAGGCAGCTGGGCCACATAGGGAGCATTCAGGTGGAGGTGCAGTATCCATTTCCCCCGGAGGAGCCTCTCCCGACAGCAGCCCCCTGGAGGGGCCCGGTAGACAGATTTCACCCTTATCGGACATTTGTGCGGAGGGAGGACCGCACCAACACATATTATCAGCACACTTCTTGGCTTTTCGTGCTGCTGAATGTTCACGGGCTGTCAGTAGAGAACCCGATAGCCGGTATTCTGAATAAGCCGCTTTTTATCTCTTTTCATTATGTCGACGGCTGGTGCATGGATTACCTCGGCCTGTTTCATTGCCTTGACTTCCACGGCCACCAAGATTTAGCTGCCTTGACAGAGAAATGCCAGACCATAGGTGACGTGTGCTGGCTCGTGAAGGAGGCTGCTTCCCGCTCGAAGGAGGTGGCTTATCTGTATTGGCCGCTTTCTACCTTCTATGACGGCCCAGCAGGTATGACCCTTCCTGTGCGCTCATGGCGTCTTTCTTTTATTGTCGTGTTATGCATCTGTCGACTATGACTGCCTTTCTTGTGTCTTGCACAGATAGACCGGACATAAAACGGCAGGGACTTTACAGGAAGATTATTGCCCAGGCTGAAAAGCCTGCTTACTTTGAAATTCCTGCAGCAGCACCCACGACCACTCCCCTGCCTCCGGGCAAGAGGAGGAAGCCTTCTGCGGTGAAAACTGCAGTTGTCAAGGCCAAGAGGGCCAAAGTTGTTCGGGTCCAGCAGTCAGCTCCAGTTGCGACGGACGCCGGGACCCCTCTTCCAGACATCCCCTCTTTTGACGAGTTCAGGTCTCAGAGGGAGGCTGCTCAGGAACCCGCCGAGAGTAGCGGTAAATATCTTACAGATGCAATCCTCACTGTTTTCTTGACTGTTCTTTTAAGGCGCCTTTCGAGACTGAGCTTCTCTTTATCTGATACAGCCCCGGAGCAGGTTGCAGTGCCTGCGGAGAGGGACACGAGGCTGCCTTCTCCTACCCCGGCTGGCGAGGAGGAGGGTAAATGTGCTCTCTCATCTTTTCTCTTTATACTTTTGCTGTTATTCTTTTTCATTATATCCCTCAGAGTTCCCCTTTTGTTGAGGTGGCAGTCAGGGAGCCGACTGGGGCTACACTAGCAGTGGGAGAGCCGTCTCAGCCGCAGGAAAGTGAAAGGACTCAAACAAAAGAGAGCCCTATTCCGGCCAGACGCATAATCACCCGGTCTGCATCGCGGCATGCTCTAGAGGCGACCTCGCAGCACATAGCTAGAGTGGAGATATCCTCGGGCAGCTCCGAGACCGTGCCTGATAATGAGGAGGAAGTGACCTTCAGTGGCAGCGAGGAGGAAGTCCAAAAATCAGAAGCCCTGCCTGTGCTAGCAAAAGGCCTTCCGCCCTTTCAGCCTCCTAAACTGTTGATGCTATCTTCTGAGGAGGAATTGCAAGAGGAGTTTGCCGGGCTTGACACTGAGGTCGACATAACCCCTCCATTTGTTGCTTCAACTACGGAGCTTGCTCCTCTTTTGTCTCATCTTGAGGGTATAGACCTCACTTTAAAGGTAAGCTTCTTTTTTTTTGCTTGCTGTTCTATTTATTTTCTTCCATCCATTGATGAGGATCATTCTGCCTTGTCCTCAGGACCCTGTCACTATCAGCTCCGATGCGGCCGCAGTCTCCATGGATGTCTCATCTGCAGATTTGATCATCATCCCTGCTTTACCTTCAACTTGCATGGAAATTTCTGAGGTTATTCGCCCCGTGCCAGTGAGAATACAATCTTCAACTGACTTAACATCACTGGACTTGGGCTCATCAGGAGAGATTTCCATCCCTGTCAGGGCCTCAGAGTTCAGAGCCGAAGTAGACCCAGCCAGAAGCTCCGCTTTTATACCGGCTGCCATAATGTCAATTGCGCCCGAGTCAGCAGTCCCTGCCACAGTGGCTATAGAGACTGGATTTCTGCCTTTACAGACTAGGGACCCTTCGCCCCCATTATCAGGAAGAGTAGCTGAAGATGAAGCCCTTATTCAGGAGACTCATGAAGAGATAGCTCCATCATTCATTGGTCCTCCCTCCGCGGATGTTCAAGCCATAGCACCCGAGACAGCGGTGGAGGGGGAATCTTTAGTTCAGCCAGAGGGCACGGAGAGGGACCGGCCAGTTCTTCCAGCAGATTTGCCGTCTTCATCCTCTCAGCCGGATGTCGCACTGTGGGCAGACATTGATAGCGAAGTGACCTTTGAAGTGATCCCCTCTGCTTCTTTTGGCTTCGCATCGTCTGAGAGCTTTGTCTGGCAGAACCTGGATATGCTGCGCCAGCTGGTAGAATCTCAGCCTGGCTTGACACATTTGCAGCTGAAGGAAATTGCTGATCGCTTCACTGCCGGCCTGCAGGCCATGGGCTGCCCTCTGGACACATGGGCTCAGCGGGTCTTGCTTTTGCTGAAATTCGTGCATCGGAGGGATTTCCTAGCACGGACTATGACCGACAAGCTGACGGCATTGAAGTTGCAGAGGTCAGAATGCAAATCTGAGCTGGAAAAGCTGACGCTTGCCCTTGACGAACGCCAAATTGAGCTACAGAGCGTTGTCCAGCGGGAGGAAGCCGTCCAGGGCCGGATAGCCATTCTGGAAGCGGAACTCGCTGGACTTCGAGCCGAGCTACAACAATTATCGTCTATTCGGCCACGGTCCACCGAAGAGGTGGCCTTGTTGGAGGGACGGATGATGTCTCTCCGGGACATGTCCGTGAAGCTTCAGGAAGAGGAGGCGCGCCTTCATGAACTAAGAGCCGCTCCCGATGTGGGTCTTTTGGCCTTTGAAGATATCTTCCGGCGGTCTTGAATTATCTCTTCTCTGTTTTCTTCTTTTTGTAATACAATTCCCCCTCAGGGGCCCTTCTTGTATTCCCTCTTTTGTTCAATGGAAAGGAATCTTTCTACCCGTCTCATATGTGGTTCATCTTTAACTTATCGCACCGTCAATATTTTACGGCGATTCGGCAGCGGTTTCAGCGGTCCCTATGGGAATAGCCCGTACCTAGCAGGAGAGCGTCCACCCCTTCAGAGAAAGGATGGGGAACTCGCTCCACCGTGTGACGGCCTCCGGGAGGATGCTTTAAACCGAGTTCTGTTGGTGGCAGCAAACGTCCTTCTTGGCCATACGTGCCGCAAGGGAGACGGTTTGCAGGCATGTGAACGAAGAGGCTCAGATCACCATCCAGAACGAGCGAATGGTCCATCCCGGGCAGGTTTCAAAGCTAGTCGGGGCAATGTGCCGATCGACCAGTACATGATTTCATCATCGACATTGGGTTTATATCGATGCGAAGGAGTTTTACAGGTTTCGTCAGAGTAGACGTAAGGTCTAGACTGGGTAGAGGTTATCGCATGTGGGACATTGAAGGGTGCGTGGTTTTCATCAGGACAGACGTAGGGTCTGAACTGGATAGGATTTCATCATTGATCGGGCGAGGTGCCGGTCGATCAACAGCTAGCGTCATCATCGATATTGGGTTTATATCGATGCAAAGAAAGTGTTATGAGTTTCATCAGAATAGACGAAAGGTCTAAACTGGCAGGGTTTTAATTGGACATGGTTTCATCGTTGATCGAGCGAGGTGCCAGTCGATCAGTGGTTGGTTTCATCGTCGATATGGGCTTATATCGACGCAAAGAGTTTCATAAGTTTCATCCGTATAGACGTAAGGTCTAAACCGGACAGAGGATTTCATCATTGATCGGGCATGGTGCCGGTCGATCAACGGTGGGACATATGTAGAGGTGTAGGTCTCGTTAAGACAGACGTAAGGTCTATTCCAACAGGTTTTATGGCGGGTGGGACTTTGCCAAGAAATACGTAGGTTTCATCAGGATAGGCGTAGGGTCTATCCTGGTAGGGTTTTATCGTTGACCGGGCAAGGAGCCGATCGGTCAAGGGAAGGTTTGGGAGTTTGATCAGGACAGACGTAAGGTCTGAGCTGGCCAGGCTTTATCAGAATGATGACGGGTTTTATTGTCGGTGGGACATGTGAAAGAGGGTATGTAGATTTCATCAGGGTAGAGGTAAGATCTACCCTGGAAAGGCTTTATCATCGGTGGGGTATAGAGGCAGATGACCGACGGAAGGCCTCATCAGTGAAGGGGAGGTGAAGGCAACGTGCCGGTTGGCATGGAACTTCTGAATTACCATATTACCGACCCAAGCGCCCTTTCGGATTTTCGTCGGAGCCAGCCCCCTCTTGCTTTTGCCCACGCGTCCTTTCAGATTTTCACGTGGCGGGGTACCCGATTTTGCCTGCAGTGCCCTTTCGGGTTTTCACCACAGCTGGGTTTTAGCCCTTTTTGCCCTTGTCCAGAATGCCTGAACAAGTCTGGCGGGGTATCTCTATTTTCAACCCCCTTTTTTTATATTTTTTTTTGTCGTTTTCTTTCTCTTTTCCTTTTTCATTGTCTTTTCTGGGACCAGAACTTTCATCCTATGGACCATGGCGCCATATGCTTATTGTGGACACACGATCATTGATGTGGGTGTCAGCACCAATGCAAAGGGAAGTAGGATTTCATGATCTATCCAGACGAAAGGTCCGAATTGATTTAGAGGATATGAATAGCAGCTCGGGCACGAGGCCGTTTGCTGAGAATATGAGTTTCATCGTTAATGTGGGATTTATCATTAACGCAAGGGAATATAGTTTCATGATCTATCTAGACGAAGGGTCTGAATTGACTTAAGAAGTAGTGTTGTGCTATGTCAGAGCGGACGGAAGGTCCACCCTGGATGGATTTTAGCGTCGATCAGGCAGCACGCCAGCCGACTGATAGCAGGTTTCATCATTGGTATTGGGTTTATATCAATGCAAGGATTTCATAGGTTTCATCAGGATAGACGTAGGGTCTAGCCCGGACAGGTTTCATCGCTGATCGGGCAGTGTGCCAGTCGATTGGCAGTGAGTTTCATCATCGGTATTAGGTTTATACCAATGCAAGGATTTCATAGATTTCATCGGAATAGACGTAGGGTCTAGCCCGGACAGGTTTCATTGCTGATCGGGCAGTGTGCCAGTCGATCGGCAGCGAATTTCATCATCGGTATTGGGTTTATACCAATGCAAGGATTTCATAGGTTTCATCGGGATAGACGCAGGGCCTAGCCCGGACAGGCTTCATCGCTGATCGGGCAGTGTGCCAGTCGATTGGCAGCGAGTTTCATCATCGGTATTGGGTTTATACCAATGCAAGGATTTCATAGGTTTCATCGGGATAGACGTAGGGTCAAGCCCGGACAGGTTTCATCGCTGATCGGGCAGTGTGCCAATCGGTGAACAGCGGGTTTCATCGCGATGAGATGTAAGATAGGTTTCATTGGGATAGACGTAAGGTCTAAACCAGACAGGGTTTCATTATTGTGGGTCTTAGACAGAAACAAGTGAAAGTGTTTTATCAGAACAGACGGGAGGTCTATCCCGAGGTGGGCTTATCATCGAGGGAATTTTTCTCGAGCAATGCATGACGGCTTCAACAGAATAGACGTAAGGTCCATTCCGGATGGATTTAATCGTGGATCGGGCAAGGCGCCGGTCGATCGACGAGAAGTTTTATGGTGGGAGGTGAGGCTTTCTTTGGAATCACCACATTACCGACCCAAGCGCCCTTTCGGGTTTTCGCCGGAGCCAGCCCCCTCTTGCTTTTGCCCACGCGTCCTTGCGGATTTTCACGTGGCGGGGTACCCGATTTTACCTGCAATGCCCTTTCGGGTTTTCACCACAGCTGGGTTTTGGGCCATTTTTGCACTTGTCCCTAATATAGGAGCAAGTCTGGCGGGGTTTCTCTATTTTCAACCCCATTTTTTTTTATTCTCTTTCTCTCCCTTTTTGGGAGGGTGACAGGTCGGAATGCCACCAGCTCAAGATGAGGGTAGCTTGGTTAGGGCGGAGTGCCGCTATACCAAGGACAGGGGTAGCTTAGTTAGGGCGGAGTGCCGCTAGACCAAGGAAGGGTGTAGCTTGGCTAGGGCGGAGTGCCGCTAGACCAAGGAAGGGTAGCTCGGCTAGGGCGGAGTGCCGCTAGACCAAGGAAAGGGTAGCTTGGTTAGGGCGGAGTGCCGCTAAACCAAGAAAGGGTAGCTCGGCTAGGGCGAAGTGCCGCTAGACCAAGAAAGGGTAGCTCGGCTAGGATGGAGTGCCGCTAGACCAAGAAAGGGTAGCTTGGCTAGAGCAGAGTGCCACTAGACCAAGAAAAGGGTAGCTCGGCTAGGGCGGAGTGCCGCTAGACTGGGAAAAGGGTGTAGCTTGGTTAGGGCAGAGTGCCGCTAGACCAAGAAAAGGGTAGCTTGGCTAGGGCAGAGTGCCGCTAGACCAAGAAAAGGCAGATTTTGCCCGATTACTCGGGGAATGTTGGTTGTACTGTATGATACAGCTTCAGATGTCTTCCGTTGAGTGGCGAGAATTGGATTTCCCCTCAATGGTTAACAACCACGTAGGCCCCTCCCTCGTAGACCCTCTGTATCACATAAGGACCTTCCCAATTAGCATTCAGCTTTCCTTTTGGGTTGGACGCCATGACTTCTTTTTTCTTGACCATGACGAGATCACCTTTCTTGAATTCTCATCCTCTTACGAGTTTGTTGAATGTAGTGGCCATGCGGGCCTGATACATTTGGATACTCTTCTGAGCTCGGAGGCGCTTCCCTTCCAATTCAGCCAGTTCTTCTAGTCTTCTTTCTACATTGGTCTGTTCGCCACGGGCCAGGCCATATTGGACTGCCACTCTAAGTGACGGGACTTCCAGCTCTAGCGGAACCACTGCCTCTGAGCCGTATACCAGCGAGTATGGTGAGCACCCTGTAGGTGTCTTGAAGACGGTGCGGTACGCCCACAGAGCTTCATACATTTTTTCTTCCCAGTCCTTCTTATTGGAACTGACGACTTTGGCCAGCAAGGTGCAGAGAGTCTTGTTAAAAGCTTCTGCCAATCCGTTTGCCTGCGGATTGTAAGGAGTGGAGGTCCTCCATTCGATCTTATATTTCTCAGCAAGCCGATAGACCTTCTGATTTCTGAAATGACTTCCATTGTCGGATATTATTCGGCTGGGGATCCCGAACCGGAAGATAATGTTCTGCTTGATGAATCTGGCGACCAGTTCACCAGTCACCTCTCTTAATGCTATAGCCTCCGCCCATCTGGAGAAGTAATCTGTTATGGCCAGTATGTACTTATGTCCGGCCGAGGAAGTCGGCAGTGGCCCGACTACATCAGTTCCCCATTGTGCAAATGGCCAGCTGGGAACTGTAGGGTGCAGAGTTGTAGGAGGCCTTCTAGGCACAGTAGCATGCTCCTGGCATTTCTGGCATGATTTTACAAATTTACAGCAGTCTTCAAACATGGTGGGCCAATAGTAGCCCAGCTTCTTGATTTCTATCTTCATCTTGGGACCAGCCTGGTGGGCACCTGCTGTCCCAGCATGTACTTCTTTCATTGCTTGCCAGGCTTCCTCAGTGGACAGGCAGCGGAGTAGAATCTTCTTGCGCGCATCTGCCATTATTCGGAACAGAGTCCCATTTCTGAATTCATAAGAATCTTTGATTCTCAGAAGTTTCATCTTCTCTTCTCTTTTCTGCGGTAGCTGTTGGTGCAGGAACCACTGTAGCAAGTGCTGTCTCCAGTCAGATGCCTGTTCTGTGCTGACAGTAGCGACTTCTTCTTCTTCGGGGCACCCTTCTAGCATACTGGGGACTTGCCGCCGGTTCATAACAACAATGTTCAGTGTCTCATTTGGCGGGACTGCTAGTGAGCTGGCTAGCTTTGCCAGTGCATCAGCCTGGGCATTATGTCCACGGCCCACATGCTTGAGCTCAATATGATAGAATTTCGCCATGAGGCTCACAGCCTTTTGGTGGTAGGGATTCAGTTCTGGCTTTCGCACTTCGAACTCCCCTTGGATTTGCTTTATCACCAACATCGAATCACCGAATACCTCGAGCATTTGGATACCCATGTTGAGGCTTATACATAGCCCGATTATCAGAGCTTCATACTCGACTTCATTATTGGTGCAGGGCTTGTTTATAGAATAGGAAGTATGCACGACCTCCCCTTCTGGTGATTTCAGCACAATACCGGCTCCGGCCCGTATTCTGGTCTTTCCATCGGAGTCTGTCTCTGTTCTAGATGCTCCATCAAAGAATAGTTGCCACATAACTGACTGGGTCTGGCAGGTCTCGAGTGTCTCATCATCGGGGAACTCAGTCCCTAGCATATCATTTTCCGGCACAGGGTGCTCTGCGAAGAAATCAGCCACGGCCTGTCCTTTTATCGCCCTCTGGGGTGTATAGGTAATATCGAATTCCATCAGGATCACTGCCCACTTGCCCAACCGGCCCTTTAGCACTGGCTGAGTCAATATGTATTTGAGTGGATCTGCTGCAGATATTAATCTGACTTCATGTGACAACATATAGTGTCGGAGCTTTTTGACAGCAAAGACTAGTGCCAAGCAGGTCTTTTCTATGTAGTTGTAGCTTTCTTCAGTTCTCATCAGCCTCCTACTTAGGTAGTACAAGGCTTGTTCTTTGCCTTCTTCATTTATCTGTGCCAGCATTGCCCCCAGGGAACAGTATGTGGCTGCGATATACAGTATCAAGGGCCTGCCTTTAATAGGTGCCCCCAGCACTGGAGGGGTCTTGAGATATTCTTTCAGCTTCTCAAAGGCTTCCTGACAGCCATCATCCCAGAGGAACGGCACATCTTTCATCATGAGCTTGTGAAAGGGGTGGCATCTACCCGATAGATTTGATATAAATCGTCGGATGTAGGCCAGACGCCCTTGCAGGGATCTCAACTCGTGCAGATTCCTTGGTGGAGGGAGCTCCTGGATAGCCTTAATTTTGGACGGGTCAATTTCAATGCCCCTATGACGGATAATAAACCCGAGGAATTTTCCACTGGACACGCCGAAGGCGCATTTCATAGGGTTCATCTTGAGCTCATATTTGCGCAACCTCTGGAACACTATCCTCAGGTCTTGCAAATGGTCTTCTCTTCTGCTGGTTTTCACCACCAGATCGTCAATGTAGCACTCTACTTTCTTGAAGAGCAAGTCATCAAAGATCTTTGTCATGGCTCTTTGGTAGGTAGCGCCGGCATTCTTGAGGCCGAACGGCATCCTTTTGTAGTGAAATATCCCCTTCGGGGTACGGAATGCAGTGTGCACTCTGTCTTCCTCAGCAATCCAGATTTGGTTGTATCCGGATGACCCATCCATAAATGATAGAGCCTCATGACCAGTAGTCGCATCGATCATCACTTCAGTGATTGGTACTGGGAAGTCATCTTTCGGGCAAGCCTTATTAAGGTCCCGAAATCAACACATATTCTGATCTGCCCATTCTTCTTCTTTACGGGCACTATATTGGCTAGCCATGTAGTGTATTGATTTTCTTCAACAAAGCCTACATCAATTAGCTTGTCAACCTCTTTGTTAATCTGATTTATTAATTCAGGGCGCATTCTCCTGGAAGGCTGCTTTACAGGGCTAGCCTCTGGGTTTATTGCCAATCGGTGCTGTGCCACATCAGAACTCAGTCCCGGCATTTCATCATATGTCCATGCAAAGCAGTCTCGGAATTCCTTCAAAAACTGTATATACTGTTCCCTGGTAGCTGGCTCCAGCAGTGCACTGAGGAATGTCGGCCTTGGCTCATCTGCGGTTCCCAGATTTATTTCTACGAGCTCATCGACGGTGGCCTGACCTCCATCTTCGACCTCGGGCGGGGCTTCTTGCAAGTCAATGAAGCCTCCCGGGATATAATCTTCTTCAGTTTCATGATTTTCTGTTTCATCATATTGGTCATCAGCGGTTGCTGGCTCATCATATACGGCCAATATTGTTGTATTCTGTTCAGTCTGTCCTGAGGACGTAACTGGATCAGCAGGAAACTCAAAGATGGAGTCTTCCGCCCTTAGAGGCTCTTTTGATGCAGACTCCTTTGAGAGATCATCGTTCTGCAGAGCTCGGACTTCTTCCAGGATGCGCTCAAACTCCAGGCATTCCCTCAGCTCTTTGGCTACTTGGTCTTCATCCGGGGTTCCCGTGTCGAACTTTGCTTCAGCATGGAACAGATCCTCTGTGCAAGGTAGGTCTTCCCAGCACCAATCTTTCTTTGCTTCATCAGACGTCCCCGTCTCCGGTTGACTGTCTGGGGCTTCATTGTTCATTATGGATTGATAAATGATTTCTTCATCTTCCGAGGGGTACTTGTCATATCCCACCTCGGGAGGGTCTTCATGCTGGTAGGAGACAGATATGACATCCACCTTCGCTTCATAGTATTCTTGAAGGGTGTAACCCAATCCCAGGTGCCGAGTGATCTTCCTCAGTTCTTTATCATCCCGAGACGGATACCATAGCTCCTTGAACGCCTTCTTCTGGGCAGCAGGTTGCAATGACGGCATTTGCATCTTAGAGAACATCTGCGAAACCCGTTGGGTAGTATAATCCAGGCCTGTAATCGGCACCATCCGGCTTGCAGCCTCTTTAGGGACCATGCAGTCTTGATCATCTTCCTCGACTGACTCCCCGGTGTAGAATATGGTAGGAGGCTCGCAGAAGCGAGGGACTTCCATAGTCTTCAGTGGTAGCACCGTCTGGTACTCAAGGTTGACGATGGGTTTAAATAAACCCTGCGGCACCTCCACTTGTGTGTACTTTTCTTTCATTTCTTCATTGATATCATCCGGGTGAATGCTAGGAGGAGTGATCCGAGCAAAGTCACCGGCATAAGAGATGTGCGATACCTCATGCTTTTTAATATAGCCCTTTGGTGGCGGTGGGGACCAATTTCTTGCCTTCGTCGCTGGTTTTTTCTGGCTGACCACAGCCTCTTTCTCTTCATCCTTTCGCGACACCTCCGTGTAGTAGGATGCATCGAGCATATGGCACTCGAATACTTCGAAGGGATGCAGATCTGCAAATACCCTCTCTTCTTTTCCTTCATGGTAGTATTTAATGCACTGATGCAGCGTGGACGGCACTATCTGATATTCATGCAGCCACGGTCTCCCCAGCAGGGCCTTATATGTGGTGTTGGAGTCGATTACATAGAATCGTACCACGGTAGTGAGATCCCCCAATGTGAGGTTAAAATCAGCCACCCCAAGGGGCGTCTCACATTTTTGGTTGAATCCTGCAATTTTCATATCTCTGACCTTGGTAAGCTGCAGATCAAAGTAATATTTTTGGTAGATGCGGTATGGGAGAATGTTCACGGCAGCCCCGGGATCTATCAGTATCCTGTTCAGTGGCTGACAATTCAGGGAGCCCCTCATATACAGCGGTCTGTTATGGCCGGTATTCAGAATCAGCATGTCATCATCTGAGAATATAACTGACGGCCCAGAATTCACTTCTGTCAAGAGTGCTTCATATTGTGCCGGCGACTGCAAGGCATCAACAATTGCTTGGCGAGCCTCTTCACTCAGAGAGAGAATCTCCCAGATGGAGAACCTGGTAGGGAGCTTCTTTAGCATTTTCATGATCCGGCTGCCCACCCTGACATTAGACAGTCTCATTTCCTCTACCCATCGGGGCTTTGGAGGTTCATGTGGTGCCCGTGGCCTCTGCTGACCAGTGCTGGTTTCATCCCCTGGACTGATTTCTTGGGGGGCTTCTTCTATAGCAACGGCCCCTGGTGCCGTCAGAGGGTTATCCCCTTCTTTCTCATTCTGCTTGTAGACTACAGATGCCGATTGCTGAGGTCTCTTGCCTTTATCTGGCCCAGCTTGTACCGACTGCCCATTTTTCAGACTGGATAAAAATTCCAGAAATGTTGGAATTTGACCTCCCTTCTTCTCTTCTCCTGCTTCCTGCCCTGAAGCACGCAACAGCATCCTCAGTAGCCTTCTTCTCATATCGAGCTGGGGCCCAACTCTGAATCTTATTTGGTTGCCAGACCTGTTTATATTTTGCTGGCTTGGGCGCCAGCGGCTTCCTTTCATCAGCTTCCCAGTTGGCCCTCCTAGCGGCCAGGACGCGGAACCTGTTGTCGGTCTGGACAGTCGGGACAATCCTGTCCGGCCGGACTTCTCTGGGGCGACCGTTGAGGTTCACCCTAACATCTCCCATCATCATTGTCTTCCCAGAATTGGAAAGACGACGCTCAGCAGCAGCATACCAACTTCTCCGGTTATTTCTCTTTCCCCTCTGGGCAGCAGCGGGAACCGTGTCCCTCCTTTGAACTTGGTGTACATAGCAGGCGACGGCCATCGAGGTTGTCTTCTCCGGTAAGCCAACCTTCTTACCAGTAGTCTTTATAGGGGCACCTGCAGCGGTGCCTTGCTCGTCGTTGTCGACCTGCAGAAGGTCGGTGAAGACGAGGCCCAGACAGTTGGGCAGCCCGACAGCAGGGGGCATTGCTCCGAATGACAGGGGTACCGCCAGGTAACCCTCTCGCACATGCATATCGATCGGTTGTTGGCCGAAGCGTACGGACATAAGTCCAGTAGTCATCTTCCTGAAAATAAGGAAAGCGCACAGAATCAGAAATTTGAGGGGGGGCCCACTGGGCCTCCTATTTTGGCGTAGAGATGAAGGGAGACTGAGTCCCACCGGGCGTGCCAGACTTGTGGACGCGAGATTTTTATCTCGCTTATTATTTTTATTTATTTGTTTATTTATTTATTTATTTATTTTATTTATTTTGGTTTGTTAGGCGTGCCAGTCACATGCATGACGATTTCATTGTGCGCTCGACTTGACTTAGTCAGTCGATTGTGAAGTCCGAGTCGGGACCAAAAGTCCGCCATACCATAAAGGCTATGACGTTAATTACGCCCTTCCTAAGAAGGACAACCCTTGATTAAACGCCAAAATAGGAGGCCACTCGGGGCGATAATAAAAGAAGAATAACAACGCATGATATTGAAGATATTATTATTCTGAGAAGGTAATTAAGCGAGCGATAGTTTATTAAATCAGCATGACTCCCCCCCCCTTGTGTAGATCGTGCCGGGTGGAGATAAGACACCGTCCACGCAGCGGCGGGGCGGAGCCTGGACAGTCATCGGGGGCATATCCCCTTTCATGTTCCTCATCCAGTCAAAGGCCTCGCAGTGTTCATATTCCCCGAAGAATCGAGCCAGACGGGAGGCGTATGATGAGCACTTCCCGGGACTTATCGGGGATAAAACATCTGTCGACATTTCGACAGCGTCTCCCCATGATCCGGATTATGCCCAGGGGAGGATAGGCTATCACCCACGGGGTGCCGGGATGAAAGCCGAAAGAAGGAGGGAGCGAACCTCCCATATTGCACATGTATACCCTGGGGCAATGTTTGACTCTTCCCTTATAGGAGCCGGTGACACTCATGCAGTGGCAGAGCTCACCTTAGCTAAAGGGGTTGCTCATAAAATCGGCACGGATCTATGGAACATAAGGGAGTCTGACTCCCTTTAATTTTATCCTCGGGACAGTTCTGGTGACTCATGGACATCCCTAGGTGGGTTTGATAGAAGTGTTGAAGGCTCATTGGGTGGCAGGGTAGCCTCTCGGCACACCTTAAAAGGGTGAAGAGGTTCCCGGCGCCACGGCAAGGAGAGGGGGGTTAGGCTCCCGGTGCAGGCAAGAAAGCCAATCAATTAGGACTCTCGGCGCCAGAAGGATGCCAAGGGTGAGGGTTCTCGGCGGGTTCAACATGGAGGGCCCTCGGCGCGACGGGGAAGAGGCCAGGAAATAGGCTCTTGGCGCAAGGGCCAAATGGCCAAGGGTGTGGGCCTCTCGGCGCAAGGGCAAAGAGGCAGGCTCCCGGCGCGCTGAAGAGAAGGCCAGGAGTTATCGGCGCGAAGAGTAATTGCCCAAAGTGGGGGGTTCCCGGCGCGCAGCTTCCCGGCGCGATGGCAAAGGGGGGGATTCTCGGCGCGGCGAGGAGGAGGCCAGGGAGTAGGCCTCCCGGCGCGACGGCAAGCAATCAGGGGGGTTTCCCGGTGCGGCGAGGAGGAGGCCAAGGGTCAGAATAGTTCTCGGCGCGGAGGTCAAGGGTCAGAACAGTTCTCGGCGCCTGAAGGATAGCGCCGAGAGCTGTTCATCTAATTTACTGTATGCGGGGCCGAGAGGTGTGAGGGCGCCGGGATGAGAAACAGAGCTTTACGGTACCCTGTTCTTGAATCTGTTGGGGATTCATTGATTTTTCTAGTGATTTATGCCAAGATAGACGGGCCTTAGGAAATCAAAGAGCTCAATTCATCGGATTACAGCTGACTTTGGCTTGGATTTCAAAGGGAAGGCCGGAGGCGGAGAGTGATTTGGGGAAACACGATTTTATGATATCTCTGTCACCAGCGTTCCTGACGATCCGTGAGGATGGTTTTGATATACTCTCCATCATCTGGTGGCCAAGAGATGACTGTCTCTGGCCCCGGGGATGACTTTGGCGAAGCCGATGAGCATGACTGCAACATCCAAAAATCGAGCAGTGGTTACTATGTATCCATGCTTTGCTTCAGAGGCCAAGGGATAGTCTGTCCCTGGCTCGGAAGCAAGCTTGAGGAGCGTTCGAGAAACGGGCGAATAAACAGACAATCAATCGAACTGGGGATGGGGAACAGCATGCTATTGAGTCTTAAGAAGAAACATAAACATGGGGAGATAGCAATAGGGTCTCGGAGAAATAGACAGCAGGCCTCAACAGGAGCCTGTAGTTTTCATTCATTCGAACATAACGATTACACTCGCACATCAGGGGCAATTCATAAAACAAGGTATAGGCAGACTATGCCTTGCCCTAGCAGAGTAAAATCGACCGTGGTATCACAGCATACATCAAAAGGGGGAAGAGACAGAAGCAATCAAAAATTAAAATAACGAACTACAGAAAAATGGGGAGGGGAGGGCGGAGCATTGACTCCTCTCCCTCCCCGTTGCCCACCTTCGATCAGGCTTCGAGACTCCTCTCTTCTTTTTCCCTTCCGCCTCTTCCTATCTCGGATCAGATCGCAGGCTCCACTCTCTTCTCCTTGTTTTTTTTGTTTGTGGCTATCTATTCAGGCTCTCTGTCCTTGTTTTTTTTTTCTGCTCTCTCTTTCGAATCAGTGGGTTTTATAGGCCCCCTTGCCTGACCTCTCGGCCGACAGCAACCGGCGCGCTCTTGACGGGCTCCCGGCGCGCCAGGTGATGTCGAGGGCAGTTCCCGGCGCAGCTTTCAGAAGCCCACTGAACAGGCCCATTAAGACTATTTAACTTCATATGTGATTCTTGGTCTAGGTTAGACCCTGGGGTATATTTGAATCCGAGAGGATCCTCTATTAGTGACACAATTTCTATTAGGGTTATTCATAACCTCTCATCAGTCTCATAGACTGGGATTTCATCAGTGTTGTCATTTGAATGACGACGACACCGGACATCAGCTTTAGCCCGAGGGGGCTTTAGCTGGGTAATAGCTTCAGTGGTAGCTCTTCCGTGGCTCTGACTTTACAGGAATCTTCACCATCTTCATTTGCTAGTTCCGGCTTTCTCTTTATCTTTGCTCATATCACATCTGTGAATAAGCCGACATCTGACTTACTCTGACATGTTATCTATGGGTTCTCGGACGAGGCATTAATACAGCTCTTATGGAGGTGTGATAGGAGGTTTCATCAGTCAGGTGACTGCTATTTCATCAGTGCCGTCGTCTGACTGACAATGGCATCAGACATCAGCTTGGCCCGGGAGAAGGCTTCAGCCGGGTAGATGGTTGACGAACTTCGTCATTGATCTTTCACTATTGGTCTGATCTTCCTTTCAATTCCGTTTCTGCCCTTGCTCATTTTCAAGGTGTCAACATCCCCCTGGGAGGGGCAGAACAAGCGGGAAAGGTGCGACCGGGAGCACTGCAACCACTTGGAGACCAAAGAAAGAGGCCAATATCGGCACTACATGCCCCTAATGGCCCCGCCCGAGCAGATCCTCATGGAGATCCGTGAGGAACCCTTCCTCCAATGGCCTCCAAAGATGAAGTCCGACTCGAGGATGAGGAGCAAAAGGAGGTACTACCGCTTCCACCGTGACCACAAGGATGACACAGCTGACTACATCCAGCTCAAGGATGCCATCGAGGATCTCATCTGGTGAGGACTCCTCGACAAGTTCATTGCCAAGGCCGCAGAAAAGTGACAGGGCGGGAAGACCTGTCCGTCGATTGACAACCGACCCAACGGGAAGGAGATCATGATGATCTCAAGATGGCCGGCATCAGGCGGGGATAGCTCCAGAAGACGCCATCGGTACACTGTAGATATTTGTGAAATGGTGTGATGAGGTGTGTAAGAGTGGAGGTGTGATGTGTGATATGTACTAACTCAAGCAAGCAATAACATCAAGTATAAAGCATGTAGGCATGTCATCTCAGCAGTGCAAAGAAAAGCAATAGAATGAACTAAACACATGCCGTGGACGTGGAGCAAAGAAAGGAATAAAATAAACATACACCATGGGTGTGGAGCAACTAAGAGAACAAAGGAAATAAGAAGAGATGGAAGAATATGATGACAAATACCCAAAGAAGAAAGATGTGATCGCCACCAAAGCAAATAATGTAGCAAAACTACACTACATACCTTGGAAAGAGGCTGAGTGAAGCACACTCGCCCGCGGGAGAGAAAACCCAGGTGCAGATGCAAAAACGGTCCTGAGGAGACCGCAAGGCGAAGAAAGACTGGAGACCGATAGACCGAAGGGAAGGCAAACGGTCTGGCGATGGCCGCTAGGCGCACCCAGTAAAGTGTGATGTGGAACTTGAATCTCCACCCCTCCTGGCCGGCCAGAAGAGTTGGGCCTCGTATAATGAGCTCTGTAGACCTGCAAAAGAGTGTAGACACAAGAAGGAAGGAACCCAATTAGACCTAGAAAAGTGCAATATCTATAGCGTAATGAAACTAATATGCATAAAAGGAAGGGTGAATACCTAGGGGGTTGGTGGTTTTTTAACCCCTATAGGGTGTAAAAATAGTAGGAGGATGTTTAAAAACATGATGTGAGTGCAGAAGAACGTGGAAGAAGAAGAGAAGTATGCTATGATGATGCAAAGAAGACAAAGACTAAAAGAAGAAAAGACACAAAAACAACTTAAGAACCGGCTACTCCCTGGACCTGAAGACTCAAGGATGCCGACACAAGCTCTCCCTGGTTGGTACTCGCTCTAGAAGGTGGAAACACCTCGACGTATACTCCAGAAATCTCCTCCTCAAGCCATGAAGTCAAGGGCTCTATTTATAGACCCCTAAAACTTTAGGTCGAGTTGGAGGGATAATAGCACGAAAATATGGTTGAACTTAGATAAACCTCGAAGATAATACTCCCAAGAGTCCATAGAAACAAACAGAAGCTTCTGAGGATCAATACTCAGAGAGAAAACACTAAACCAAGAACTCTAGTTCGACCATAGATGGAGAGAGGAAGATCAGATAGAGCAGGACTATCTGTCTCCCCTAACGGTCTTGCAATAGACCGCAAGGCATGGAAAACGATTGACCGATAGACCGCTAGGCTCAGCCAATCATAAAGAGATAAGCCCAAGAAAATCGAACGAGACTCTCTACCTACCTAGCGGTCTAGCAAAGGACCGCCAACGTCTATTAACGGTCGCGCGATAGACCGTTAGGCTAATAAACGTGGCAAAAGAGATAAAGGCAAATAAATTTTTGATAAAATCCACAACAAAAAATCATCATCAACCATTATCTAAGCCCAATAAGCTCAAATGATGAGAAAATAGAAGGAACTAAGCCCGACCAGGGAGAGAACCCATAAAATAAGCCCGAAAAATGACCCAAAAGTGGTCCAATAGCCGGTGAACAACCTGGGACATCATAAAATAAGATAAGGAGATGACCCAACTCATTGGTCATAAAACAGGTGTCAACAGATGTCCCTCCTTAATGTCCTCTTTGTAGGGGAGCGAGCGGAGGTGAAGCGAAAGCGAAATGGAACATGGAGATGAAGCGGAAACGAAGCGGAGTGGACTGAAAAGTGGGCATTAAGGTAAACGACACCCGTCCTCAACCAATAAGCGATAGGAATCTTTCGAAAAACTCCAAACCAGTCACAAGGAACGGCCAAACCGAATGACGCATACCTGGAGGAACTAATAACTAAAGGAAATAAAACACGACCAACCTCCTCACTAGAACACACAGCTGATAGGCGATCGGAGCAAGCGGATAAGTAAAAAGACGAGCAACTAAACTCCAGACAAGAACCCTCAGCTAACCAAACCAAGCAAATAGACCGAAGAAAACCTTCCAACTCAGAGTGGAATGACTCTCCTCATCCAAAATCATGGACACAGCTATCCACCATTACCAAGACACCTCAGACAGACTAGGGCTCATGAATGCTCAAAGATGCGCATGATGCATGTTGGGCTAAAAGAAAAGAAATCATCAAAAGAAATGCAAAGAAATATAAAGATACTCGAGAATAGTATTGCTAGACCGGACAAATCAGGGTCAAGACACTACCTGCAACCACGGCGTGCAAGATAGAACCATCGTCCCCCAACTTTTCCAACATAACGACCTATCTAACGATTAAACATATGCACCTAGATCATCATCATTTTTGTTAAAGGGGAACATCAGATCTCAGAACACATGAATGACCAGCCGGTTCTCGAGATAATATCTCGTAGATATCATATAGTAATGCATAAAAGGACTAAGGATCGAAATAATTACCTGACTTACCTGCCTGGTGAGAAGCAACGTGCTGCGATGGCACTCAAGAATTTGACAATTAAAGGGGTTAGCCATTAATAATTAAGCAAAAGAGATAAGCATAAATAAGGCAAAGGTCACACAAGGCATGGAGCAAATACAACACTCTAAACATCACAGCATTCAACAACCAAACGGTCATTCCAGGACCACAAAGGAAAGCCTAACGGTCTAGCGATAGACCGCTACCCTTGAGGTGGTTCACATTCTCCAACGGGCGAAACCCTGGGAAAAATGGTCCAGAGGGGACCGCCAAGGAATTCCTAACGGTCCATCGTGCGACCGCTAGGCTCTAGGCGAATTCAAAAACCCATGGTGACCGTTCACTCTCCCACTCTCACCCATTCGTTCACCCTTACACTACCACTGGTGGTGACCCACCACCGGCGACCACGACCTCCACCGTCATTTCCTCACCCTCCCATTGCAACAAAAAACCTCATACTTACACTTCGAGGATGGTGAAAAAGAGGGCGATACGGCGGTTCCAACGCTGTATAGCTAGGGAGAACGAGCCCGCGGTTCCGATGGATCAAACGGAAGAGAGACCATCGGCGGAGGCCGGGGAACCATCAACGGTGCCTATAGTGCCTGAGGGAGGTGCTGGGGACGGCGACGGCGAGCACACGGCCGAGGAAGCGCCCGAGGTGGCGGTTGGAACCCCCTCGTCTAAGGTAGGCCGAGATCCTTAAAAACCCAAATTTTAATTTTTATAGACCATGCATGCGGGTAGGAATAGCAAGGGAATGGGTTAGGGAACCCATAGAAGACATGTAGAGGTCCTTTAGGCCATTCCAGAGCTTGGGGAAAATGGGGAGAACACTACCCCTACGGCGAGTGCCTAGCAGTCGTTCCAGCGACTGCTAGGGCGCCAGACGGTCTGAACCAAACCGCTAAGGACAGACAAACGGTCAAGGGATGACCGTTAGGGTTCTGAGGGTGATTTTTTGATTTATTATTATAATTATTTTTTTTGGATTTTAAAATATGTGATTTTTTTAGATTTTGAAATATGTGATTTTTTTTAGATTTTGAAATATGTGATTTTTTTAGATTTTAAAATATTTGATTTTTTTTGGATTTTGAAATATGTGATTTTTTGTTGTTGAAAGCTAGTTTTGCCCCGGTAACGAGGGTCTTGCCTATTCCACTAAGAATCCCCCGAGGTTGGCATGCATTAAGGGTGGGAATTCCATGGCCGAGCCTATACCCATATGACGGTGCCTCTCCTAAGGCCATACCCCGGGTATGCTCTCGCTCTTTGAGAGAGAGAGAGAGAGAAGAGTAATTGGAGGTAAGCCAAGCATAAGGATAGAAGTTTTAGGGCTCGAATTCCTCCCATGATGACCCGATCGGAGATTCGATTTGTTGTGCCGGGGTTTTGTGTACATCATCGAACCTTTATCCATTCTAGGCACGCATACGACCGGGCTCATAGCGTCTCGCGAGAAAACTGTACTGCCACTCTTGCCATGCCTACTTTGATATTCCATTTTTCTAGGAGCAATTTGACGTTGCACTTTGTGCTTTTGATAGACGTGTTGGCTTTTGCCTTGATTCATGCTCCTTTCTTGTGATTGAATTTTCTTTTCTTTCTTCTTGTGGAATCAGGTCATAACGGACTGCCCCTATTTGAGACCTCCTCTCATTGGAGTATCTAGGTTGGTCATCTCCCCCTTATTCACCCCTTGCCCCTACACCTGGCTGATGAAAGAAAAGCAGGGACTTTTACTTTCTCTAGGCATGGCCAAAGGAGAGACAGTATCACATGGTAGAGGAAAAAAATGGCCAGAGTTGCCGTGTAGTGTGTGATTGCCATGCTCGGGGTCCTCTTTCGTGATCAAGAAAGGGACGCCTCGCTACCGGGTTGGCGCTAGCTTGACTCTAAGGATAAAAGCGCTTAAGATACAACTCATTCCAAGCGTGAGACAGCTTCTCACCTTCTGCGTTAACTAGACGATATGTGTTCCCTGGATAAGCCTCTTTTACGACGAACGGACCTTCCCAATTACGCTGTAATTTAGACCCAGGACCTCCAGACCTAATGAATTTACGCTTTAAAACCATATCACCTATTTGAAATTTGCGTTCAATTACCTTCTTTTAAAAATAACACGAGACTCCCTTTTGATAAACAGACACGTGATCGGCCGCATTTAGCCTCTTCTCATCCAAGAGTTCCAGCTGGACGAGCAACGCCTCCCGACACTCGTCGAGATGAAGTTCCTTATCGAGCTGTACCCTCAGGGAAGGGATCAAAATCTCATATGGGATCACCGCCTCCATCCCGTAAGTGAGAGCATAGGGGGTTTGCCCCGTAGGAGTACGGACGGAGGTGCGGTGAGCCCATAGAGCTTCCACTAATCGCTCAGGAAAATCAACAAATTTATGAGATTCACATGTTTTCTTTAAGATTTTAAGAAGGGTTTTATTAGTGGCTTGAGCTTGACCGTTTCCTTGAGAGTAATATGGAGATGAATGATGTAATATAATATTGAACTTCTTACAGAGGTCCTGGAGCTCTTGAGAGATGAACTGGGGCCCATTGTCGGTGACGATACTGCTTGACACTCCGAACCGCGAGATGATGTTCTTCAGGATGAAGCGGCACACCGTGGTAGCTTTGATCTTTCGCGTACGCTTCTGCCTTAGCCCATTTGGTGAAGTACTCAGTGGCGGTAAGAATGAATGATTTTTGCTTGATCTGAGAATTGGGATCACCTAGCGGGCCTACAATGTCGAAAGCCCACATAGAGAATGGCCAAGGAGCAGAGAGAGGATGAAGAGATGAAGCAGGAGCATGGATTTTATCAGCATGGAGTTGGCATTTAAGACACCTCCAGACATAGAGGGAGCAATCTTCCTCTAGAGTGGGCCAATAATAACCCTGCCTAAGGATCTTCTTTGCTAGAGCCTGGCCATTGACATGACCTCCACACTCACTAGAATGGGCTGCTTCAGCCACCTTCCAAGCTTCATCATCATCTAAGCATCTCATGAGCATTCCATTGGTAGCGCGCCTGTATAGTTCTCCTGCAACGATAGTATACCTTGAGGCGGCTCTTCTTATAGCTTTGCACTGCTCGGTGTCTGCCCCTTCTGGGAACGATCCATCTTTGCAATACAACTCGATTTCATGGTACCAAGGCAACTCTTCTTCCTCCAAGATCTCTTCTAGTTCTGTCAAAGATACTTCCTTAAGATCTTCCTTCTCAACCCTTGCCTCTATAGTTTTCCTAAGGTTGGCATACCAAGGATCCTGAAGAGAGGGTGCGTCTAGTCTCTGAACGATGACAATCTCAATACTCCGACCGAGAGGGAAAGATAGAGAGGAAGAAAGTGATGCTAGAGCATCAGCGTGAATGTTCTGAGATCGCGGTGTGTGGATGTAGATCAACTTACGGAATTGCCTAGCAAGGAGCGTGACCAAGTCTTGATATGGCGTGAGCTTAGGGTCACGGGTGCGGTAAGTGGACAGCACCTGCCGCAGGACGAGCTGAGAGTCCCCTATGATATTCAAGTAGCGCGCGCCTAAGAGGTAGGCGTGTTTTAATCTAGCTAGGAGAGCCTCATACTCGGTGATGTTGTTGGTAGCAAGAAATCGGAGTTGATAAGCAAAGGGAATCATCACCCCTTCCGGAGTGAGCAGAACAGTGCCTATCCCTCGGCCCTGAGAATTGGGTGCACCATCGAAGTGTAGAGACCAGAAGGGATGATGAGTATGGACAGATAGATGCTCATCAAGGAAATCATCCTGAATAGAGTCAGTGTGAGGAATGGGAAGATGGGCTAGATGCTCAGCGATGGCATATCCTTTGATTGCCTTCTGAATGACGAATGTGATATCAAACTAAGAGAGGAAGCTCTGCCAGCAAGCTAACCTACTAGAAAGGACGGGCTTTGCTAAGAGATAACGGATCGGGTCCATTCTAGAGATCAGCCTAACCTGGTGGGCTAGGAAATAATGCTTCAACTTCTGAGCTAGCCAGACTAAGGCGGCACAAGTTTTCTCCATGACAGTGTACTTGGCCTCTACCGGGTTAAACAACCTGGAGAGGTAATAAGCTGCCCGCTCTTTGCCTTCATCATCTACTTGCGTCAGGACCGCTCCTAGGGAGTCCTCAATGACAGAAATGTATAGGATAAGGGGTTTCCCAGGGATAGGAGGTTGCAAAACTGGGGGATTGGACAAATAAACCTTCAAATCCTCATAGGCCTTCTCACAATCTTCATTCCATTCAAATTTGACCCCCGCCTTTAGCAGTTCATAAAACGGCCGGCACCTCTGAGAATGTTGGGATATAAATCTTCTGATGAATTAGAATCTACCAATCACTCCTCGAAGTTCCATAATATTCTTAGGCGGAGGCATGTCCATGACGGCCTTTGCTTTATTAGGATCAATCTTGATCCCCCGTTTGCTAACTATGAAGCCTAACAACTTTCCTGAAGAAACACCGAAAACATACTTCTTCAGATTCATTTTCAGCTTGTACTCCCTAGCTCTCTGTAGCACCTTAGCCAGAATAGCGGGGTGTTCTTCTTTGGTTCTCAACTTCACCAGGATGTCATCCACGTAAGCATCCATATAGATGTGCATCATGTCATGGAAGATAGCCACCATCGCCCTTTGATAGGTGGCACCCACGTTCTTTAGACCGAATGGCATAACCACGTAACAATACGTGCCCCAGGACGTGGTGAAGGAGGTTTTCTCTTGATCTTCGGGAGCGAGACGGATCTGATTATAACCTGAATAACCATCCATGAATGATAACACTTCGAACCCGGTGGTGTTATCCACCAAGACATCTATGTGAGGCAGCGGGAAATCATCTTTGGGACATGCTTTGTTAAGATCCCTGAAATCAATGCAAATACGCACTTTTCCATCCTTCTTGATAACATGGACTATGTTTGCCACCAACTGGGGAGATAGAACAACCCTAATGAACCTAGCCTTGTACAATTTATCGACCTCTTCTTTAATCCTTAAGGCCATGTAGGGGTGAAATCATCTTGACCTTTGTTTTACGGGTGTTGCCCCTGGTTTAAGTACAAGTCGTTGTTCTACTAAAGAGGGGTCAAGACCCGGCATGTCCTCATAAGACCAGGCAAAAGAATCACTATACTCCCTCAGAACTCTGATCAGGTCTTCTTCTACTTGCAGAGGGAGGTTAGCGGCAATAATAATGGGCCTTGGGTCTTTTTCAGTTCCCAAATTTATTTCCTTCGTAGGTTCATCCACCGCCGACGATGGCTCATCAAATCTCTTCAAACCTTGCGCATATAAGTCGGCGGTGTCATCTACATCGCTGTCCTCAAGATCGACCGGGTCTTTTTCATCCATGACCTCATAAACACCTAATATGTCGTCGCTCCATACCCCGTCTCGCTCCTCATCTTCTTCTAGCACAATCACCGTGGCTACGAATTCCGGGCACTTGAGAAGAGCGCGACATCGCTGAGCCAAATCCTGCAAGAACCTATCAGAAATGGATTTGGAATGATGCGCCAGCGGGCGCGTCTCAAGCGTGGAGAAAGGGTTGGATGCGCTAGAACAAGACCCTACTTCTCTAGACTCGACAGACCCTACTTCCCTAGACTCGACTGACCCTAAATCTAACCTAGGAGAGAGGAACTCTAATGGAAGGGAAGCAGGGGCCTCATGCCCCTGGGAGGGAGACGGACAGAACACATCGTAATCTTCCACAGAAATCTTCATTTCAAAATTGACGTTTTTTTTCCTGGAGATCAACGGAGAGCACGCAACACGATGGAGAGGAGGGTGAAGGAGGAGGAAGGGCGAGAGGATAGATGGGCGGGCAAAAGATATCGAAGAAGGGATCAGAGGAGAAGAACCACATACTTGAAAGATCAATTGGCGGGCAGTAGATCTATTTAAAATCCACTTTTAAATATAAAAAAAAAGAAGTAATAATAGATATGGTGAAAGCAATAAAATAGCACGAGGTGCTAAAAGGAGGAGTTTGTGATCGCCAGAGGGTTTACCTCAATAAAAAAAATAAGATCGCATGTACCTGGTGAAAGATGTGATGCGGGATAAATGTGGATTTCTTCCTCCAACTCCAATCGGCCGGCCGACGAAGTGGGTTTTCTTGATTGATTACCTTGTAAAAAAAAAGACAATAAAGACAAGTAAAAGAAAAGGGATCAGCCAAAGTGCAGTAGTATCAGTCAAAAACTAACATAAAAATAATGAAAAGACCTCAACATGCGCACCTTCTTTTTTGTTTTCTTTTAAAACCCCTTAAGAAGACTTAAGGGAAGGGGAGTTTGATGATAAAAAATGCAACAAAACGTGAACAAGGAATAGAGATATAAAGGACAGAGTGACGATGGTATGAATAAAATAAAAACAAAATAGAAGAAAAGATGAGAACCCTGCTGTCCCTGGCGACAGTAAAGGGAAGAAACCGAATAGTGATGGATGAAGCACCGGATGTAGCTCAAAGGGATGCAGAGAGGGGAGGCAGCAAGGGATGAAGAAAGCTCCTGCCCGTGATGAAAACTTCTGAGCGCTCAATCCGCCGAATACTGAAGGTGCTTAACCTTCTGCACGATCGGTCAAGTTTTTAATTTATAATGCCTCAAACGGATGTGATCAAACCAAGGAAGGATAAGAACAGGCAATGAGGCATCCAGGGAAGGATCAAGATCGAGCAAGAGTCCAAAGACAGCAGGGAACTGTGAGGGAAAGATTGAAAAAGGAAGGACTCTGGACTAAAACACGCCTTAATACAGGGCGTCTTTTATGAATTGACGACCTTCACAAAGACGTCTTCTTGAAACACGACCTAGGAAAGGGCGTTTCTTCCTGGATTTAATTTTGGAAACGAAACCTTGCCTTGTTTGAAAGCTCAAATAACACGCCCGAGATAACGGCGTTAATTAAAATCACGCCCTGAGAGAAGGCGTTACTCATAAAAGGCCTTTTATTTTGAAAATAGATAATCCCAGAAATTAAGGGATAACACCAGGAATTCACGCCCTCACATACGGTCGTCCTTTCTTTGAAAACGCCCTACCACAGGTCGTTACTTTTAAAATTAACGCCCTTAATCAAGTCGTGAATCACAAAAATACAGGAAAAATGCAGAAAAACTCACAAAAATAGAAAAACTTCATGTTATAGGAATATTGAAGTCCACTTGGGGCATTTATATAATAACATGAGATTTGATCAACAAAACGTCAATTTTGGCGTGTCTACAGCTGCCCCGCCTTGGCGTCTGCTTTGCAAGGGAGTGAGACAGAAATGGAGCGAAGTGTAATGAAAGGAACGAAATGGAACGAACTGATAAGGAGACGCCAAGGTGTGATGTGACACGCCTCAGACACTAAGCATTGGAAATCTTTCCAAGATTCTAAATGAAACAACTCTGAGTGGTTCCAAGGAAACAATCGATTTGTTGGATAAAAGGAGGTTAAACTAAATAATAAAGGGTGTGCGCGTGGGCACGGCAGGGAAAGACCATTGGAGAGCGATTACCAGCAAATGTGGACGTGCTGCAACCAAGGTAAATTTTGCAGAAAAGTAAAAAGAATTGGGATAGAGATCCAACAAAAGGAACACTTTCAAGGAATCAGCCTGAATGGCTTCAAATAGAACGAAGTACTTGATTTAAAGTGGAATATCTCATGTCAATTCAATCGAGAGCGAGTGAACTTCATTATTGCCATAATATGAAGATTTTTCAGCATGAAACTCAAAGTCCTACATGATGCATGCTGGGCTAAAAGAAAAGGTTAAAACAAACTAAATAGAAAATAATCAAGGATAATATTGCTAAGCTGTTTAAGTCTGGTCAAGAATCCATATTTCTGAGCTAACACTAAGCCGAAGCCCGTTTGTCCGCGCATCAACTCAGAAAGTGGAACCATCGTCCCAAAGCTTTAACAACTCAACGGCCTATCCGTGTGATCATGATTCTCCTGAAATCGTCATCGTTTTTGATGAAGGGGAACTCAAAATTCAGGTTCATCAGAACCACAAGGTCCTTGACATAATATACTAGCGTAGATATCATATAGTAACAATGCTTACAAGAAACAGATACACGGTGGCAAGATGTTGCTCCTATGAGTGATCCAAACGCCTCGAATCCTGCAAACTTCTGCACTTTTAAACTTATTAGCCTTTTTCCATCAATTCAGAATATGACATGATCATAAGTGCTTAATCATAGACAATTTTATCACAATAATAGCACTTAGGTTCATTAAAAGCATCAAAGCATGAAGAGATCAAAATTCATAATCCAATAAAACACGCCTAAGAATAGGGCGTTAACATCATGAAAGCGCCTGACCATAAGTCGTTAATCATTTAAAACACGCCCTACACAAAGGCGTAAACAGTAATGGAGGCTTAGAAAAACACGCCCCATTCCAGGGCGTTAAATAAAAAACGCCGTCAGTCAGGTCGTCAATTTAAAAATCGACGCCCTAACCAACGTCGTTAATTCAGCACGAACTTCCGTTTCCTAGTTCAACAGCACAGTCCTTAACCCAATCGAACTTCTATCTTCCAACAGCCTTACAACTCTCTAGATCTCTATTAATAGGAGGCCCTCCTTCAACATAAACAATCACAACCCTGCAGCCGCCGAAACTCTGCATTCCCGTTCTTGCTTTTCTTCTTCTTCATCTGCTTGCAGGTTGCATCGTCCAAACCTCTCCCAACGATGGACAGGGCGCTGAAAAGACAAAAAAACTCAACTCCCAGGATTAACGATATCCAAGGTCATATAAGCAACAGGATATGCATGAATCAGGTTAGTTTAACTTTCTTATTGTGCATACTGTTCCGGCGAACTGCTCACATGCTCATGTCATATGCTCATGTACCTCTTCTTTTGTTTTCTTCCCCTCCTCTCACAGGAGTACCCAAATCTTCCAGGGGCTAGAAGATATGTCCAAATCAAATGGTTGCCCCTCATCCTCTCCAAATTCACATCAGACATGAGGGTATATGTAGCTAGATGGCATCTCTTGGGGTTGATAACCCATGCCAAGCATTATGATCAAATCCACATAGATTGGGCTGCCATAGGAGCATTGATTGAGACATGGCATCCTTCCACCCATACCTTCTTATTTTCCACTTTTGAAGCCACCATCTTGCTGGAGGAAGTAGAGATGATCCTAGGCTTAAGAAAGATGAAGCACGGAGAAGAAGAAAAGATGGCCATCATGCCAAAACCCATCTCCTCCCACGAGTTGCTAACCTCGTTAATACCTAGCCCGAATATAGTGAACCAAATTAAGGTCACTAAAGGAGTTAACCTCTTGAAGCTCGCCTCATGGGTGTACAAGAGAGCGGATCAAGCTAAAGAGGAAGAGGAGATAGAAAGAGTGACCAAAGCCTTCGTGGTGTGCTTGGCAGGAGCACTCCTATTCCCATCCACGGAAGACTTTCTAGAGGAGTCCCAATTGAGCGCAGTGGTGAGCTTATGGGAAGGAGAGAGAGTTGGACCGGCGATCCTAGCATATCTCTATAGCGGGCTCACAGCGGCGTCCATGGGAAGGCCCATTTACGGGTGCATGCTAGCACTCTCAAGTTGGGTTGATCTACACTTCAAATTCGACTCATGCCACGAAGCCCAACAACCTCAAGAATTTTCTCAAAGAGCCCACTCTCATATATAACCGGCTCATTAGGTATAAGCAATAGAGTGACCAACCGAATTCCTCAAATCAAGAAGAGAGGGGATTGGAGGGAGCACCTAAAGGTAATGCCAAAGAATCTTTTTACTTGCGCCCCGGGTGTATTTAAAATGCAGGAACTTCGTGCACGCTTTTCCATCGGGACGGACCTTCGTCTTATTGGTGCTTCGGACTTCGTTTTATATAATGCACACCGGTGCCTTCCTCAGCTTGGGCTCCCAAGGCAACACTTAGAGGACGTCTCTCATCTTCCTCCAATCAAGTCAAGGGATCTAGGCAACAACGAAGACGGTGAAGAGGTTATCACCATTCAAGCTTTGTGGAGGCTAAGCAAGCTTCATCAACCTGTAGAAGACTTGGACGAAGACAAGGAACAGTGGAAAAATTATGTAACTTCATTGAGAAAAATAAGGCCCAAAGTGGCTCATTAGTCATTGTAGTTCCTCTTTTCAAAATAATAAAGATTGTTCTCTGATTGAGCCAACTGCTACTGTAATTATGAACCAAATCATCCAAAAAACTGTGTTTCTGTTGTGAATAACGCCTCCAAGAGCGTCGCGAATTAACAAATACACGCCTTATTTCAAGGCGCTTCAACGGGCCCTTCGTCAACAATTGACGCCTGCAGCAGTGGGCGTTACTTTGAATGACGACCTCAAGAAAGGCGTGAACAGATTCAAACCCAAAAGAATATAATCGTTATCTCATCAAAATAACGCCTTTTCCATAGTCACGTTTCAAGAATAACACGCCTTTACCAGAGGCGTTACTTCAAACAGTAATGATGACTTCCCTCACATCAATCAACGCCCATTCAATGCGTCTGACGACGGTTATCGTTCCCCATGCGAACTAAATTAACGCCTTAATCCTCGTCGCCAATTTCCATAAAACGCCCAAAGGGTGGACGTGAATTCAATTATAAACGCCTTGCTCGAAGGCGTGTCTTCTTTTCGAAACCCAAAAGCCATCGAGCCTCCTTCTCCTTCCTCCTTCCGTTTTCATTTCGCCCTTTCTCTGCAAACCCTAACCGAAACCGCCCATTCTCTCTCTCTCGTTCTCTTCTCTCAATCTCCCTCTGTCTCTCTCTGTCTCACTTCCTACCCTAGCCATGGCCAAACGCCAAAGAATTAGTGCCCCAGACGTGGTTGACCTCGACGCCTCCCACGCCCAAGAAGAAGAAATTTCTGTGGAGGAGCTCGCCGTCGTGGCCTTTGAAGAAGAGCCGGTGGTGGCCGGCGGCGACGACGCCGACGAAGCAGCGATAGGAGGAGGAGATGCAGAAGGTGGAGAAGAAGAAGGAGAAGAAGAAGGAGAAGAAGGACCGCCGTGCACGGCGGCGGTCGCTCCCCGGGGGCAACTCCGGCGGCCCAGACGGCCGCTGCCACGGCCACAACCCCAGAAGCACAAGAAGGTAGGTTCCCCCTCCCCAATTCCAATTTTTTTTATTTTATTTATATTTTTTTATGATTTTTCATGGCCTTCGGGCATTAAACCTGCAACTCAGAAAAAACACGCCTCCCACGGGGGCGTTACTCAAACGAAACGTCCTGATCCAGGGCGTTAATTATTTTTAATTTCTGAAAATTAATTATCCTTCATGAAAAACGCCCTGAAGCATGTCGTTTCTTAAAACTTATGATTTTTCATGAATTCCATGCTCATTAACAATTTCCAAAAATATTTTCATGAATTATTTCGCATGCTGTCAGTTATTTGATTTTTCTGTTAAATTGAGAAACCCACGCCCTCCAGAAGGGCGTTAATTCAACAAGAGACGCCCAAACCAGAGGGCGTCGCTTCATTCATTAACGACCCAAAAATTAACCACCTTTAGGAAAACGCCCTACCACAGGGCGTTAATTCAACAAGAAACGCCTAACACCGAGGCGTGATTAAAAGTATATTTCAGAAATAGCAAAACAGCCACCAAAGAACGCCTAAGACTGAGGCGTGATTAACATAAAAAACGCCCTTATTAAGGGCGTTACATTAAAGTTCACTTTGAAAAACGCCCCCCACAGGGGCGTGAATTTATCAAGAAACGACCTGAGGGTGGCCGTGAATTCAAAAAAATGCTAAAAATTCAATATTTAACCCAAATCAAATGCAATTTCACATGGATACTCAAATAATTAAGAAAAATTCTCTTTTAATGCATGCAGGGGTTGATGAGGACCCGTATCTCATGGGTCATGGTCTGGGCAGCATACCAGGGTCTCCCCGACTTCCAGAGGGTTAGAGTAGAGGCCATGGGGTTTGGGGCTTTTCTATCCATTGAGCCTTTTAGACCCGACCTAGCACTGATCCAGGTTTTGAGGGAGAGATGGGATAGGGTTAGCCGGACCTTTCTGATGCCCTGGGGGCATATGGTTCCTAGTTTAGAGGATGTAGCCAGGATTACAGGTTTACGGGTAGATGGTGAGGCCGTGAGTGGGTTCACCTATTCTGACTATTCAGAGATGGCCCAGAGGCTACTAGGGCTTGAGATGGTCTACGAGGGACCTAGCGAGTGTAGGACCATTTTCCGTACGGACCTGACTACGGTGATGGGTCTAGGAGACGCTAGGCATAGGTCGGGGGAGACCTTAGGTGAGTTTGCACAGCGACTGACCGACGGGGTGAGAGCGGCATGCTGCCAGGACCCGACTGACCATGAGAGAGCGGACCGAGACCTGAGGAGGTTCCTGCTGCTGCTGCTCGGGAGATTATTGCTGGGGACGAAAGCCGATGTCATCAACTGCCGCTTCTTAGGCATCCTTGAGGATCTGGAGACGGTTGGTACATATGCTTGGGGAGCGGCCCTGCTGGCGCATTTGATGGCCGATCTGTCCACGGGGACAGGCCGTGAGACGACCGTCAGTGGCTTCTCACCTCTTCTTCAGGTATGCAATTTCTCATTTCTTATCTTTTCTTTGTTATGATGCATGTGAATATAGTACTAATTGCAATGCATGGATGCAGGTGTGGAGCCACCTATACATGCCGATGGGGCGCGTTGACCCACGGCCAGGAGCTGAGGGATCCTTCCCTCTGGCGCGACGCTGGGTGCCTGTTATCTTTGGCGCCCCACTTGACTACGAGTTGTGGGTTCTACGGAGAGAGTTCCGCGACTTCCCTCCCTCGCTGGTATGTATGAATGAATGATATGCATTTCTTTTTGTTGTTTATTTGAATATGATGAAATGATAATGATGCGTGTTCATGAATGCAGGTGCAGTGGAGACCATATGAGGGGATGACTGATGAGGGCCAGCCTTGGGTCGTATCGGGGCGACCTCGCTTCGGGCGTGAGCTGTGGCTACACTGCTTGAGCGAGATTGAGCCGTTACGGCTTCGACTGGTGATGAGGACCCTGGGCCTGCCCCAGGAGTGGATCGAGGTCGGAGAGCCTCGAGGAATTGGCAAGAAGACCCGCGGTCGTACCAAGACGACCGACTGGAGGGTGCGATTCGAGGAGCAGTACGCCGACTGGCAGCGAGGCGGGACCACAGTCGTTTCCCACGCGACTGACAGCTCCGAGTACCTCCGGCGCTACTGGGAGGTTCACGCCGGCAGACCTCAGATGAGGGTCTTAGGGGTATGTATGAATGCACTTATTTCTAAATTAAATGCAAATGCTTATGTAACTATTATGCGATTAACATGTAATGAATGCAGGATGCGAGGGACATAGCGGCGATAGATGCACAGGCCCACCTCCACATCCTGGAGGACCAGCTAGCTGCCACACGGGCAGACTTGGAGACCCTGGTGAGTGTTTAAATTATTCCTATATGCAAATGAATTTTTTCTTTTGTTGTGTTGAATTAATGATTAGCCACTGACGGTCTTAATGAATGCAGCGTGCCCAGCAGGGAGTAGCGAGGAGAGATCCAGGGGAGGCCTCCAGCTCGAGGGGGCCTAGTGCAGAGGTGACTGCACTCATGGAGCAGTTGGCTGGTGCGATAGCGCGAGCCGAGGTGGCGGAGCGTGACCTTGCTTCACGGGTAAATTCTGAACTCGAAACCTCATTCAAATAATGATTAGATATAAATTGTGCACTGATAAAAATTCATTTTTACAGACTGAAGAGCTTCGAGCCACTCTTATCTGCGTAGATGAGGGCTTCCGAGCGACGAGCTCACAGGTGCGTGACCTACCTTTAGTCACATGTTGTTATTTCATTTCATGAATTATTGAACTGTGGAACTGATGATTTGTTTACCTGTTTGTAGGCTGCTCAGCTGAAGGCGATACGTACCGAGTTGTCGATCCGTGATCAGCGGATCGTAGAGCTTCAGCGGGCCTTGCAGCAGCGCAGTGAGCTTCCTCAGGACGTGGCCGAGCTGCGGGTTGCCCTGGAGCTGGAGAGGAGGGAGCGTGCTCGTGAGCGCGAGGAGCGGGCTCGTGAGCGTGAGGAGCACCAGGCGGAGCGTGCCCGGTTCCAGGAGCAGTTGTTGGCACGAGAGCGTGAGCTGGCGGACTCGAGGACCCAGTTGATCCTTTCCCAGGAGCGGCTTCGAGTGTCCGAGGAGCGGTTGCAGCGAGGCCGTGAGCGAGCACGGGCTGCGGGGTACTCCTTCACCAGCTCTACCTTTGTGGCGGGTTCTTCCCTCCGAGAGAGGAGCGAGGCAGGAGGACACGTTCGGGTTCCGGCCTCTTCACGGGGGCCTATGCCTCCTCCACCGGCGCCAGTGCGGGATGGTGAGGAGGAGGTTGAGAGCAGGAGAGTAGAGGAGGGTGGAGGCGAGAGTTGAGCGTTCTGTACTTGTACTCCTCCACCTTCACACCTGTACATGATAGACATGATGATACACATATATATATGAGATTTGAGCTTTTGTTACCTGAGCACTTGTGTGGTTGTGGACTTGTGTTTGTATACTTTTTTCTTCTCTCGTTCCTCGTGTTTGCTTTACTTTGCCCTGTATCTGCGGCTGCGATTTTCACTTGAACAAACAGGTTAATTCATCTGTTCGACTTGGCCCCTTGCCCGGTGAGCAAAGGGTGTAAATATTTTGACCTTAATAATGGGTCAAGGGGCCAAGCCTTTAATAAGGCAAAATGAAATAATCAAAACTCGGGGATGCCTCATGCAATCACACGTATGCAAACAATAATTAAAAGATGTCCAGGCAAGAATGCAATTCATGCAGCATGAAGAATTTATTTTTTTGTTCTTTTCAGTATGTATATTTTTTTTGAAGATTTTTCTAAAAAAAACGCCTTAGATTAGGTCGTTACTCTCTTAAAAGACGCCCTCGGAGACGGCGTTACTGTGAAAAGTTTTTTTGGATTTTGTTGAAAACACGACCTTCCAAGAGGCGTTATTTTTAAAGAAACGCCTAAGATCTAGGCGTGAATCAGCATAAAAGCGCCTTGAACAAAGGCGTTAATTTTTATTCCTCCCAAATTGGGCTGATAAAGAAATCAAGGTGGTGGGCCCTACTTGGTCATCTTCTAAGTTCCATTAACCTTTCTTGAATAATTAAAAGGGGAATTGGCGTGAATATGGTTAAACTTATACACAAGATTTCGTACAGTGCATTCTCTTCAGTTTGTCTCGACCATTCTGCTGGTTCATGACTTTCCAAAAATAAAAGAGAAGCTATAAGGAAGCTCACAAAAGATTCAAAGATGCCTGAGGCAAAGCTACCTCCCCTATCCTTATGCCTGTTGGGGTTCGGTCTTTGGCGTAGGGACGCTTTGTTGCCTTTTTTTGCCTCTTCATAATGCATGCATACGCCCAAGGTTTTCCTTGCGGGGACTTTGCCCTCTTGACATGCTTTTCTTTTTCAACATTTGACTTTCACTTCGGAATTGATTTGCATTGAATAGATTTGAACTGATGAACAACCTAATTGTACTTGGGCTTTTGTGGCATTTGTTCCCTTTTGGGCCCTGACTTCCTCCTACTAAGGCGGCGGATAGGTTTGGCGTGTCTACCTCAAGACCTCTCTTCCTCCCTTGTGGGCCGAAGAAGAAAAGAATGGATATCGTCTTTCGCCTTTAGTTTGATTTCGACTTTCCATCAGATTTTGCACTGCTTGAGCTCAAGAGTAAAGTGTGTAGTGTGTGCGGGGTCAATTCCCATTTTAAATTAGCAAGACTGACAAATGGATTTTGGATTTTGACCTTTCGGACCGGTGACCTTTGCATGTTATGTCAGCCCAAAGGGGAGGACCATGAAAGAAAACTCTTTTGTTTTGGATTTTGGAAATATTCAGATTTTTTTTGGATTATCTGGGAGATTTCTATTTTCTTTGGATTTTTGTGAAGTTTTCAATTTTTGTTTGGATTTTTGTTCAGGGGTAATATTTCTTGAGATACAAACCATTCCAGGGGTGAGTTAATTCCTCTCCTTCAGCATTAACCAGTTTATAAGCATTGCCAGGATAAACATCTTTTATGACAAACGGCCCTTCCCAATTTGGTTGGAGCTTTGAACGAGGGCCACCCGGCTTTACAAAAATTCTTTTGATTACCATTTCACCGACCTTAAATTTTCTCTCAATTACCTTCTTTTGATAAAAACGTGAGAGCCTGTTTTGGTAAACGCGCGCATGCTCAGCGGCGACCAGACGCTTCTCATCTAGAGTTCCAATTGGGCAAGGAGTGAATCACGACGTTCATCGATAGAGAGCTCCTCATCCAATTGTACTCGCAGAGACGGGATAAGAATCTCATAAGGGACTACGGCCTCCATTCCATAAGTAAGGGCAAAAGGAGTTTGCCCAGTGGGGGTTCGAATGGAAGTGCGGTAGGCCCAAAGAGCTTCAACCAGCTTGTCTGGCCAGTCCGAGAATTTATTAGCCTCGCACGTCTTCTTAACAATCTTGATTAAAGTTTTATTAGTGGCCTCTGCTTGGCCATTGCCCTGCGGATAATAGGGAGAAGAATGATGCAATGCAATGTTATACCTGTTGCAGAGATCCTTGAGATCTTGGGAGATAAATTGAGGTCCATTGTCGGTGACGATGGTGCTTGGGATGCCGAACCTCGTGATGATGTTCTTCATGATAAATTTGCAGACGGTTGATGCTTTAATCTCCACGTAAGCTTCTGCTTCCGCCCACTTGGTGAAGTACTCCGTTGCCGTGAGAATGAATGATTTTTGCTTGGTCAGGAGGTTCGAATCACCAAGAGGTCCAATGATATCAAAAGCCCACATGGAAAAAGGCCATGGGGAGGACGTAGGGTGGAGTGAAGAAGCAGGAGAATGAATCTTGTCGGCGTGCAGTTGGCACTTAACACACCTTCGAACATAGATAGAACAATCTTCTTCAAGAGTGGGCCAGTAGAACCCTAGTCTAAGAATCTTCTTAGCTAGCATCTGGCTGTTTACATGACCACCACACACACCAGAATGCGCCTCTTCCACAACTTTCCAAGATTCATCATCATCGAGGCATCTCAACAAAACACCGGTGAGCCCTCTTCTGTAGAGCACACCTCCAACCAAAGTATAACGTTGAGCCACTCTCCTAATTGCTTTCTTTTCTTCGGCAGTGGCTTCCTCGGGATAAGACTGATCATTACAGTATCTGGCAATCTCATAATACCAAGGCTTTTCTTCGTCAGCCAACTCTTCTTGCCAATCCAATAGCATGACCTCTCTGCCTTCAAGAGCTTCTTTCCGTCTAACCTTCTCAAGCACCTGATCCCTAATATCAAGAAAAGCACGATCCCTAATGGCTGGAGTATCACGCTGATGAATCAGGGGGACATGAAAATCACGCTCAGGAGGGAAGACTAAAGCGGAGGCTAAGGAAGCAAGTGCGTCGGCCAAAATGTTCTGGCTACGCGGGACATGAACGAAAATCAATTTAGTGAAGAGTTTGGCATAAGCTGAAGCGAGTTCTTGGTAGGGCTTGAGCTTAGGATTGATAGTGCGGCACTTGACCAACACTTGGCGTAGAATAAGCTGACTGTCACCGACGATTCGCAAATGAGTGACACCATATTGATGAGCGGTTTTAAGACCGGCCAAAAGAGCTTCATACTCGGCTATGTTATTGGTGACGGGAAAAGTGAGCCGAGCAGCAAATGGAATGGTGACTCCTTCGGGTGTTAAGAGAACCATGCCGATCCCTCTTCCTTGAGAATTAAGAGCTCCGTCAAAATGTAACGTCCACATAGGATCATGGGATTGATTAATGGACATTAATTCTTCATCCGGGAACTCTGAATCGACAGGATCAAAGCGGGGGAGAGGGTGGTGAGCAAGATGTTCGGCAATGGCATAACCTTTGACAGCTTTTTGCTGAATGTAAGTGATGTCAAATTGAGAAAGGAAGCTTTGCCAGCGTGCTAATCGATCAGTAAGGACAGATTTTTCAAGGAGGAATTTGATTGGATTCATGCGAGCAATGAGGTGAACCTCGTGAGCTAGAAATAGTGTTTTAACTTCTGAACTACCCAAACCAAAGCTGCACAAGTCTTTTCCATAGCTGAATATCTCTGCTCACAGGGGTTAAGAGCTTAGATAAGTAGTATGCTGCCCTCTCCTACCTTCCTCATCCACTTGAGCTAAGACAGCACCTACGGAGTCATCCAGGACTGAAACATAAAGAATAAGTGGTTTGCCTGGAATTGGCGGCCTCAGGACAGGAGGATTGACCAAATAATCCTTCAATCCGTCAAAGGCTGCCTGACATTTATCATCCCAATTAAACTTGACTCCCGGCTTAGTAAGCTCGTAAAACGGCCTACATCTCTGTGAATGCTGGGAGACGAAGCGGCGAATAAATTGCAACCTCCCGATTAATCCTCGAACTTCCTTCAGATTCTTGGGAGGAGGCATATCTCTAATGGCCTTTGCCTTGTTGGGATCAACCTCAATTCCCCTCTTGCTAACGATAAATCCAAGTAATTTCCCCGAAGAAACGCCAAATACGCACTTCTTGGGGTTCATTTTTAATTGAAATTCTCGTGATCTCTGCAAAACCTTAGCCAGAACCCCAGGATGCTCAATCCTTGTCCTTGATTTCACAACCAGGTCGTCCACATACACCTCAATATAAATATGAATCATGTCATGAAAAATTGCCATCATGGCCCTTTGATAAGTGGCTCCAGCATTCTTAAGTCCAAAGGGCATAACCACATAACAATATGTGCCCCATGGTGTAGTGAATGAAGTTTTCTCCTGGTCTTCTTCAGCTAGACGAATCTGATTGTAGCCTGAAAAGCCGTCCATGAAAGAAAGAGTCTCAAATCCTGCCGTGTTATCAATCAGCACATCAATATGAGGGAGGGGGAAGTCATCCTTAGGACACGCCCGGTTGAGGTCCCGAAAATCTATGCAAATTCGAACTTTTCCATCTTTCTTCATAACCGGGACAATGTTAGCCACCCAATTGGGATAGAGGACGACTCTAACGAATCTAGCCTTATGGAGTTTATCGACCTCTTCTTTCATTTTCAAAGCCATGCTAGGGTGGAAACGCCTCAACCGTTGTTTTACCGGGACAGATCCTGGCTTAAGTGTAAGACGGTGTTCAACGAGCGCAGGGTCTAATCCAGGCATATCTTCATAGCTCCATGCGAACGTGTCCTTGTATTCTTGAAGAACTAAGATGAGCGCCTTCTCTTCGGAGGGCGGCAAATTTTTACTTATGAGGACAATCCTAGGGTCTTCCTCGGTACCCAAGTTGATTTCTTTGGTAGGTTCTTCTACTGAGGCTGATGGTTCGTCGAATCTTCTTATACCACTAGCAAAAGCATCAGCCTCGTCCTCATATTCTTCATAACTTTCATCCCCTTCTTCAATAGGGTCTTCATCATTCATGATTTCATAAACGCCCAAACCCTCATAAGAAGCAACAAAATCTTCAATTTCTAATTCTGGCAGGATAATCGGATCTTCCACAAACTCAGGGAGAGCTAAACAAGCTTGGCATCTAACGGCCAATTCCAACAAAAATCTGCGAGGAATCTGCTTACCCTTGGCCTTCTTGTGTGAATCTACCCCATGAATTTTATTAGAGGAAGAAGGGGAGGAAGAGCAATTAGCTTGATTATAAGGGAAAGAAGGAGGTGAAAAAGTGGATACAGGAGGTGATACAGGGGAGGGCCCCTCATCGGAGGGGGAGAAGAGACTTACCAAGGAATCTTGGAAGAGCGGCCCCTGGGTCGGGACGCGCTCGGGAGAAAAGTATGAGGTCTCCTCAACAGAAATGGAGGATTGGAAAATTGGGAAATCGGCGTTTTTTTTTTCATTTTTATCTTTTCCGTCGTTTTTATTTTCTTTTTCAAGTAAAAAGCAATGCGAGGGGAGAATAGCGGGGGGAGTGGAGATTGCAATTTTGGAGAAAGATTCAATCAAAGATGGCCCATACGGGGGCGAGATGGAGATTTCGGAAAATCGCTCGAGGAGCGAAGGAGCAATAGGGAAGGAAATCTGAATTGAATTGGGAGATAAGTTGATGGTAATCGGTGGTGGTCGCGGCACGTGACCAAACCCACGGGAATAGAGAGAGACCAACACAGACGGATGCACAGAAGTGAGGGAGAAAAGGCCAGCCCACAGCCTATCCACAGAGAATCCTTCTTCAAAGGGGACATCTGGCTCTCCCGTATCTGTGTAGTCACTTAACATCTGCCTTTTATCTGTGATTGCGGCAGGCATTTCAATCAGTTCTCGAATCAATGGTGGCCATTCTGGATCTGTCGGCATGAACAGGCGGCTTAAAGAGAAAGTGATATCATTCATGTCAAACCACCTGTACCAGTCACATTCCGGGTCACCCATTTTTCTTCTTTTATCTGGCCTTAAAGTCTCCAAGGCTTTGTAAGTGGCCAGTGGGGCAATGTGCCGCGCAAACTGTCTAGCGTGCACATCCTGACAATCAAGCAATGATGTAATGACGGTAGTCTGTTCATTGTTCTGAACGCCACCGGTGACAAAATGTGTCTTTAAAGTCCAGGTGAGCGGCTGGCGATCTGGCTTGAAGGTGGACGTCATAACAGCCCACGGCTCTCCTTCATTCTTGTCCGGTGCTTTGTAGCCTAAGCCGCCTCGTGCAATCACTTTTTGAGGCTTAATGGGCCTAATCTTGCCCTGGAGTTTGGCACCTAGGCCCTTGCCATCTTGATATCCCATCCTTATCAGAATGTTCCAGCCGGGGGTATTCATCATATTTTTCTTTTTCTTCTTCCCCTTAGAAGGCAGGGGTGTCATGGCAACGGTGGTAACAGTCTCAGATAGCATCGGTCGTGGACAGTGAATGTCCAACACAGATAATAACGGCTTATTGGCTGGCCACATGGAAGGAACTGATGAAGCTACATGTATGTCCTCCTCTGGTAAGATCGGCACGCTGGTCACCTTGATAATGCGGCCCTTGTGCGGAAACTTAAGGCACTGATGGTTTGTAGAGGGCACTGCGTCAAGCTGCTGAATATAAGGGCGACCCAGGATACCATTAAAGGTCGGGTCCATATCTAGAATGTGGAAATCTGCCGTAATGGTGGCTGGACCCAAACTGACTTTGAGAGTAATCATACCCAGAGGGGGTTTCTTTGTATTGTCATATGCAGTGACAGTAATGGTGGATGGCCGTATCTGGCTCTCAGGGATACCGCATAGCTTCAGAGTGCTCGGAGGCAACACATTGATAGATGCACCGGTGTCTACCAAACACTGCTTAACAGCCACTTTGTTGATATCAACCGTGATACATAGGGCATACTTTCTTGCTGGTAGAGGTGCTAACTCATGTTCATGGAATGTGATTGCCGGCTGACTGCTGGTAGGGGTTAAGACTGTAATTATCTGTTCAACCGGAAGGTCCTCATTGACCATAACCTTCTGCAGGTATTCCTTCAAGGCCAGCTGATGAGTGGTGGACCTCTTGATTAATTCAAGAATGGAGATTCTGGCTGGAGTGCGATCCAGGTGCTTTAACAGATCATACTGAGTTCCCGGCACTGAATCTTGTTCTTGCTCTTGCTCTTGTGGCCCCTGCACGGGCTCTAGCTCTCTCTGTGGGAAAACACGGTGGAACATCCGTCCACTACGGAGCGGCGCTACGCCTTGGCGCGCCTCTGTCGGGGCAACATTAGGGGGAGGGTTGGAAGGAATGTCGGTAGCAGAGATCCTGCTAGGGGATACCAAAGGGGAATTCAATAAAAGGGGCGCCCCCGTAGGAGGCGTAGTAGCGGTGTTTAATAAAGATGCCCCCGCGGGAGGCATGGGAGGAGTATTTGAAGAAGGTGCCCTCGCCGGAGGCGTGACAGAAGAAAGGGATATCCGAATGCGAGGGGTATTGGCAGGTGGTGGAATAAGGAGAGATCGTGGCACAAAAGATGGTTGTGCTGGCGGTGGAGGAACTCTTGTCGGTGTAGGGGTGGTAGAGGGGGTAGCAGGTGCTGTCGGTGAGCGGAGTAGGAGTGGCCTGGAGGTTGCGGATGTAGGATTGGTGGTGGAAGGTGAAATGGCATGTTGCCGTGGTGGTAAGCGGTCAAGAAGAGAGCGAGCCGGCAAGGTCGCGGAATTGGTGGTGGTAGGTGGGTTGACGGGGCGTAAAAGAGAACGTCCTGATAGGAGATTAGAAGGAGAAGGAGGAACGCGCAAAAGGCGCGGAGTAGTTTGATTTTGGTTTGGATCATGGTGTAATGCCCCGACAGAGGCGTTTTCTTCGTGCCATCCCTGCCCTCTCTCCACCTCGTAGAGAGACGTGACAGGGTTCACGTGTTGATTAGGAGCGTGCTCCGGCAATGGATTACGGACAATCCCCATATCCTGCTGGGGTGCTGGAGCTTGCTGTGGCGGAGCTTGCTGCGGAGCTGGCTGTTGTTGATTTTGCTGTTGCCGATGCGGCCTTCTCTCTTTCATGGTGGCGATGACTTGTCTCATTTCATCCCAATTAATGCCACCCTGGTCATTCAAATCATAAATATGATCTCTGAAATGGAAACAACGATCAAGGTTGTGACCAGGGGCGCGGTGAAATGCACAGTAACGGGATGTGTCAACATTGTCGGGCCACACCGTTCTTTCTTTTGGTAGGACGAGCAGGTTGGCGGCCATCAAAGCATTAAAAATGTCAGGGAGACTCTCTGGGAGTGGTGGATAATGAGCCCTCTTGGGGCCTAGTGGTGGTCTCCGTTGTTGTTGGCTATAGTTGGAAGGTGGGGGAACCTGGTGGTATTGTGGTGGTGCTGAAGGGTCGGTGCGAGGCGCTTGGCTCGGTGATGGAGCAAAAGAAGGTTGGGGTGTGAAGTGGCGCTGTGGAGCGGAGGTAACATGGGGGTTCTGCTGTGGAGGTGGCGGAGGTCGTGGGTTTGACTGGTGGTGGGGGTGACCAACTACGCCAACCTGCTCGTTTGTGACAGTGCCCTCAGTCGTGGGCCCACTGTTGACATTTATATTCTTTTTAAACAGCCGAGGCTTCGGCTCAAACATGCCCATGATGGGCGAATCCTTCATTTGTGTTTGTATATAACGAGCTCTTTCATAGAGCTCTTCCATCGTTGTCAGCCGATTCATGGCCAAAATGTGCCGGAATTGAGGAGTTGCATTAGAAATGACCATTTTTACTTGCTCTTGTTCCGACAATGTGTCCTTCAATTTCTCGGCCATAGACCGCCACCTGTCAGCAAATATAATGAAGTCTTCATCGGGCTTCATTTTCTCAGCGACCAGATCTGTAACAGAAAGGGAAGGTCCCACCCGGTCTCTGTACTTTTGCAAGAATTTCCTTTGGATAACATCGAAGTCACCGGCATCAGCTGGCTCCAGAGAATAAAACCATTCGAGGGCGGGTCCCTCAAGAGATCTTCTGAATAAATAGGCCAGAGATGCCTTATTGTCTTGCCAGAAAGAAGTCTCATATCGGAAGTCCTTTAAATGAATGAAGGGGTTACCGGTCCCATTATATCGCCGGAAATTCGGCATTTCAGAAGGTGGTAAATGGAACACTGGCAACGTAGGAAGAGAAATTTCCGGAGCATTCTTAGTTGCCGTAACCTTCTTGAGCTGCTCCTCCATGCTGGCTAGCTTCTGAAGCAAAAGAGTGTTGGTATCGGGCTCGACTGGGGCCTGGTTTTGAATAAAAGAATGTGGCATAGGCGTTCGTAGAACCCGAGGAGGTTGGGAGGATTGATGCCTGACTGCTGAATAGCTCGCCTGCTGGGCCGGCATGGCCGCAGTAGGTGTTTGCGGACGAGAGGAGGGAGGATGCAAGACCGCCTGGTCATTAATGATTTGATGGCCACTCACGGCCGGAGGGGGATTAGAAGAAGAAGAAAGGACGGATTTCCCCTTTAAGGCGGCCTGAATGGCTTGCCGTTGGGAGTCGTCCAACTGGGAGAGAGCTTGGATCAAATCTGAGACATTAATGGATGGGGAAGGGTTCCCCGAAGTGTTGGAAGATGGAACTTGAGACGAAGGGTCCGCCTCATGGACAGTGGTATCGACCACATGAACTTGTGAGTAATGGGGGTGAGGAGGAAGGTAGTTCCCCTCATAATAAAAAGAATCCTGAGGAGGGTCCTCATATTGACCAAATATGTTCTCATTCTCATCATCATAGGAGTACCCGTGGCCTGACATGTTGATGGTTTTACCTGAACGGAGCTTCATTCTTAAGAAAGAGGATGTTCAATGAAGGAACCGTCACAAAATATACAATCCAAACAAGACAATCAAATCACTCAACTACGTTTATGCAAACAAGGTTGGCAAGAAACGCAAGATTTTAATGTTTGATGTTCGAATTTAGGGTGGATTATTTGTGAAGGTTCACTCTTTTGCCAAATGAGACCTAGTTTGATCCAAATGTAACCTCCGGGTCAACTAAGTTCTTCTCTCTTTTAACAACGTATAGGTTCTCTAAACTCCAGGTACTTCGAGGGTACAACCAGCCCGGCGTCCGTGAGGGAATCCACGGGTGCGGGGACTTATGGAGGTCTTGGAAAAGGGATTTCCAGTCCAAAGAGACGGAATGCTCAATGGAGGGTCGTCCCGATTCCAAGAAGGGTGTGTGGGTCCTAGGATAGAGAGAGGAGGTCTCTCAACCAAGCCAGCAAACCAAGATGATCCAAGCAATAATATAATGTCAAGACAAATGCTAAGCAATGAATAATAGCCAATCTGTGAAAAAGAACAGTAAAGACACGCCCTGGGAAAGGTCGTGTTCACAGGAAGAGGAAAGACACGCCCTGTGGCAGGTCGTGACTAAATGAAAACACGGCAGCGTGGCTGTCGTAAATTCTGTGAGGGGCTCACAGACCGTAGGAAAAACACGCCTTAGGGTTAGGCGTTTATAAATAAAGGACGCCTTCCAGTGAGGGCGTCAAAACTCAGAGGCACGCCCTGATGGAAGGCGCTGAAAATAAATAAAACGCCTCTGAGAGGGGCGTTAATTCCACAGACAGTATAATCAGCATGCAGCACACCGCAGTTATAGAAACATACGCCCTGGGATGGGCGTTAATTAATGAAACACGTCTCTGTAAGGGGCGCTAAATATCAGACGAGAAAATAATGAAGATCATGCAAGCAGATGCAATAAAGACACGCCCTTGAAGGGGGCGTTAATTCACGAAAACACGTCCCTGTGAGGGGCGTTAAATCAAAAGACGCCCTCGTCGAAGGCGTTAATAAGCAACAATTGACTGATCCGGGAAGTGTGCAGAGTGCACAATGGAAGATGCCGCAGGGGCACAAAGGAAAGGGTACCGAGGGTACCGAGGGGAAAGGGCACACGAGGGTGCCTAAAGGGAAAGGACACACGAGGGTGTCAATGGGAAAGGACACACGAGGGTGTCAAAAGGGAAAGGGCACACAAGGGTGCCAATGGAGATGGTAATCAACAAAGAAAACAGTGGATGTCCCACCGTGATCGCCAATTTGTAGATCTATTTAAAATCCACTTTTAAATATAAAAAAAAGAAGTAATAATAGATATGGTGAAAGCAATAAAATAGCACGAGGTGCTAAAAGGAGGAGTTTGTGATCGCCAGAGGGTTTACCTCAATAAAAAAAATAAGATCGCATGTACCTGGTGAAAGATGTGATGCGGGATAAATGTGGATCTCTTCCTCCAACTCCAATCGGCCGGCCGACGAAGTGGGTTTTCTTGATTGATTACCTTGTAAAAAAAAAGACAATAAAGACAAGTAAAAGAAAAGGGATCAGCCAAAGTGCAGTAGTATCAGTCAAAAACTAACATAAAAATAATGAAAAGACCTCAACATGCGCACCTTCTTTTTTGTTTTCTTTTAAAACCCCTTAAGAAGACTTAAGGGAAGGGGAGTTTGATGATAAAAAATGCAACAAAACGTGAACAAGGAATAGAGATATAAAGGACAGAGTGACGATGGTATGAATAAAATAAAAACAAAATAGAAGAAAAGATGAGAACCCTGCTGTCCCTGGCGACAGTAAAGGGAAGAAACCAAATAGTGATGGATGAAGCACCGGATGTAGCTCAAAGGGATGCAGAGAGGGGAGGCAGCAAGGGATGAAGAAAGCTTCTGCCCGTGATGAAAGAAACTTCTGAGCGCTCAATCCGCCGAATACTGAAGGTGCTTAACCTTCTGCACGATCGGTCAAGTCTTTAATTTATAATGCCTCAAACGGATGTGATCAAACCAAGGAAGGATAAGAACAGGCAATGAGGCATCCAGGGAAGGATCAAGATCGAGCAAGAGTCCAAAGACAGCAGGGAACTGTGAGGGAAAGATTGAAAAAGGAAGGACTCTGGACTAAAACACGCCTTAATACAGGGCGTCTTTTATGAATTGACGACCTTCACAAAGACGTCTTCTTGAAACACGACCTAGGAAAGGGCGTTTCTTCCTGGATTTAATTTTGGAAACGAAACCATGCCTTGTTTGAAAGCTCAAATAACACGCCCGAGATAACGGCGTTAATTAAAATCACGCCCTGAGAGAAGGCGTTACTCATAAAAGGCCTTTTATTTTGAAAATAGATAATCCCAGAAATTAAGTGATAACACCAGGAATTGACGCCCTCCCATACGGTCGTCCTTTCTTTGAAAACGCCCTACCACAGGTCGTTACTTTTAAAATTAACGCCCTTAATCAAGTCGTGAATCACAAAAATACAGGAAAAATGCAGAAAAACTCACAAAAATAGAAAAACTTCATGTTATAGGAATATTGAAGTCCACTTGGGGCATTTATATAATAACATGAGATTTGATCAACAAAACGTCAATTTTGGCGTGTCTACAGGCAGCACCCAAACGGACAAGTTACAATCAGAAATGCAGTCGACATTTCTAGCCACAAGGGATCAATCATGATAGGAGGTGAGCGGGGTATGAACTCTAGCCTTTTGAAAAGAGACATCAAGCAGGAAGGAGACCAAGTAAAAATAATAGGTGAGCTCCCCTCTTCCCGCGGATGGTAAGCTGGCTTTCCTTGCGTGTATTACACAAGCCGCACCTCCGGGCTTCTTGGGCGGTCCTCCTCATAGAACATTCTGGCAAAGGCTTGACTGAAGTCTTCCATATCATTGACAGGCCCCCTAGGCAGCAACGGCGAGCCAGAAATTGTGCAAGCAGTATCTTCTTTCTCGGTCTGACTCGGAGGAGCATTCAAAGTACCTGGCTGGAGAGGGCCTCTGATAAAGTGCTGACGGTAGTCCCAAGTCAATGGCCCTGAGTCTCCCAGAACTGATAATGAGGACTCTCGGTAATCGAGGCCCCTCTTGTTCATTTTTCTACCCCTGGAGACCGGCTTGGTCCGCCCCTACAACTGTGCACCGAGACCTCTCCCCGGTTGATAACCTAGTTTCAATATGATCTTCCAGCCCTTAGAATCCCTTATCTCGGGCTTTATCTTGACATTCACCCATGTGACAGCTGGCTTGCGAGGTGCATACGCCCAGGGAAAATTAAGGTCCAGCATCGAAATAACATGTCGATTACTGGGCCAGAGTGTCAGTAAGATCTTTTCTGAAATAGCCTTGACAGACTGAATCGTGGAAATGCTTCTAACCTTGACCACCCTCCCCTGGAAAGGGAATTTGAGGCATTTATGAGTAGTGGATGGCACAGTATTAAGATTATCAATCCACGGTCGACCCAGAATAGCTTTGAACATGGGGTCGATGTCGAGCACATAAAATTCAATGGGCATTGTCAGTGGCCCAAGTTCATCTTAAATGGTGACTACCCTGTGACATGGTCTTCTTGAGTTATCATATGTTGCGATGGTAGTCGGGGTAGGCCTTAATAACTCTTCTGAAATGTTGCATGCTCTTAGAGTGCTGATGGAACATACGTTGATAGAGGCCCCAGTGTCTACCAATGCCGCATCTATGCTTACTTTGTTCAAGATGATGGAAATGCATAACGGCATTTGACGAGCCTCAGGGGGTGCTACCTCGGTCTCTGAGAATGTAATGGCCGGCCCCTTGGAGATTGTAGCCAGGGCGGTTGGTCAACTGTCCACTGCCATGTCTTCACTAACCATCACTTTCTGTAGAAAATTCCGCAGCGCATCTTGGTGAAGCTTAGACAGCTTAGACCGCTTAATCAGCTCTAGCACTGAAATCTTCGCGGGCATTCGATCCCGATGATGCAATAGATTATATTGAGTACCCGATAGGGGATCTGCCTCCTCCTGGTCAGTAGCCTGTTGCGAGGACTGGAGATTAGGTGCAGATGCACTAGTGGTAGGGTAGTTCCAATGGAACAAATGCCCGCTCCGTAGGGCAAGATTCTGAGCCGACACACCATCAGATGAGCTCATGGTGGGTGGTTTGATAGACCCGATGGGGTGAATAAGAGGTGTAGGGGTAGGTGTAGTGGAGACGATGGGGGTGATGGGAGTAGTGGCGGTGGTGATGGGTCGTGCTGGGAGGATGACTGGTGAAGGGTTAGATGGTGGCGTGGTAATAACAGGCGATGTGGCCACTTACGGGGAAGCGAAGGTAGGCGAAATGTGTACTTGTGGGGGAGCGAGGATAGGCGGAGCAATGGAAGAAGTAGGCGGAAGGATGAGGGGTTTATGGAGAACAGCAGAAGTAGGCGGAAGGATGAGGGGTTTATGGAGAACATCAGGCGTAGGCGGTGTAGTAGTGGCGGCTTGTTGGTTTGGCGGGAGGATAAAAAGGGTAGAAGGAGGAGGAGGGTTGCAGTAGATATGGTGGAGGGCAATGAGCCGCTGGACGGAAGACTCATCATCATAAGACCACCCGTCGTTGGGAGCCGGGCGTTGAACAAGGTTAACCTGAGCCGGTGCTGGTGGCTGAGGTTACGGAGTGGGCGGATGATTCGGCATGGGATTTTGATGGATCCCCAGATCCTGCGCAGGCTGCTACTGCTGTGGCTGTGGAGCTTGCTGCTGCACTTGCTGCCTCAGTGCTTGCCTTCTTTTCTCTTTAATCTCGGTAATGACCTTGTGCATTTCCTCCCAATCTATACGCTGCCCTTATAGATAAAATCCCTGAATTGAAAGCAAGTCTCTATCCTGTGCCCAGGCTACCGGTGGAACATGCAATATCTGGACTGGTCGACGGTCGGGTTCCAATTAGGCTATTTCGAAGGAAGTTGGAGTGCACCGATGGACGTGAGGGCTGAAAATATCTCCGGGAGAGACTTGGGCAACGGAGGATACTGGGCCCTTTTTGGAGCCGGGTGTTTGGGTGTGTAGCCGTTAGGTGGAGGGACATTGTGGTATTGTGGGGGTTGTTGCGGTTGTTGGGGAGTGGGGAAGGCATTTTGTGGAGCGGGGAAGGCAGGCTGGGCATTTTGTGGAGCGGAGAAAACAAGTTGGGCATTTTGTGGAGTGGAGAACTGAGCATTACGTGGGGGTTATGGAAAGCGGTGTGGAGCGGATTGGTTGGGGAAAGGGAAGGCAATGGCTTGCACTTGCTCATTAGTTTGGACTCCTTCAGTGATGGGCCCCTGAGGCTTTCTATTGTATTTGGGCTTTTGGGCCTCAAAGAGAGAGTGAATGGGGGAGTCCTTGAATTGGGTTTGGATAAACCTTGCCCGGCTGTATAACTGGTGCATGTTGGCGATATCATTCATGGCCAATATGTTACGGAAGGTAGGTGTAGCATTAATAGAGATGAGCAGCTTGACCTTTTCCTCCTCCGGAATATGACCGAGCACACGGGCAGCCATTTGCCTCCATTTGTCAGCATAGGGAGCAAATTCCTCATCGACCTTCATTTTCTCGGCAACCAAATCCGTGAAGGAATATTCAGAGCCGACTCGGTCCTGGAACCTCTGAATAAACTTCTCTTTGACGACTTTGAAACTCTCAGCATCTTCCAGTGGTAAAGCATAAAACCACGACTCCATCCAGCGATCGACAGAACAAATACGCCATAAGGCAATCATCATATTAGAACTGCGCCGACTCGTACATGAAATCCCTCACATGAATATACATATTACTATTCCCGTCGTACTTGCGGTATGTGGGGAGCTCGGATTAAGGAGGGAACCGAATGTTATGAAAGCTAGGAATAGGAACATCTGCCATGGACTGTGGGCCGACCCGCTTTTGGAGAAAGTCGAGTTGTTGCTGCATGGCAGCCCACTTATCGAAGAGTTCCTGCTCTCGAGATGGAGTAGATGGAGTGAAAGGAGTGGGCTCAAGGTGAGGAGCCGAAGGATGGACGGAAGGAAGGGGAGGCCCATAAGAGGGATATTGGGCCGAAGCATGACCCAGATTGGCATAAGCATGGGCCGCCCCCTGCTGAGGGTGAACAAAATCGGCGGGCCCACAAGGGCTTGTGGCGCCGAGAGAACGGACCTGTAGGGATCAATCTAGGTAGATGAGGGAAGAGCGGTCTTCCCTTTATCAAGAGCTTGAGGGGCCGGACCAGAGGACTAGCCCGCCTCCAGATTAGAGAAGCGAAGGACCCTGTGTTGGACCGGGGTAAGATCAATAGGAGTAGGAGGAGCCCCAGGCCCATCAACCCTAGATTGGGAGATGGAAGTAGCGGATGGACCTTGCGAAGTAGTGGAGGACGAGGCGACTGACCCCTCTTGAAGTTGGGCCAGATCCAACTGGGCCATCATTTGAAGAATGTGACTCGCAGGATTATTGGTGGAAGAATTTGAAAGAGAGGGCTAACCGCCCTCTATGGTAGCAGAAGATGGAGGAGGGTCAGACCCTTCTCCAACTCGAAGTGGCATGACCCTAGACGGGTCCTCTAAGAGCCCTTGAGGAAGAGAGTCCTCGTGGGAATGGAAATCGTAGGAAGACATGGTGGAATCGAACAAATGATTAAGATAGGAGATGAAGGAGGAATTGCCCCTAGGAGATGAACCTATGGACTTGAAGCAACTCCACATGCAATGTGGCACCTATCAAATGAAGACAACACAAACAACCACCAATAAGCAACCAAACACAATGACCTAACAAGGGGGGAATATGCAAATGAGAAGGGGGATGAGAAGCAACCAAAATCAACCAAGTTATAATGATGCACAAATTTTTATTTGTTTCTCCTTTAGAACCTTAGTGATTTGAATAAAATATTCTCTCCAAAAATAGGTTCTTAATGAGAAAGGATGGTGGGGACTTGGTTGACTCTAGGCGTAAACTCTCCCTAACTTATGCAACCTAGACACTGGCAAAGGCACAACCGGCCCGACGTCCGTGTAGGAATCCACGGCTCACGAGGACTTACATAGGTCCCGGATGTGGTCACCTAGTCGACCCCAAGGAATATGGAGGCGAGAGGATCACACACCAAAGTAGGAATGTAACTAAGATATGGAAGATGAATGATCCTATGTGCACCGGAGTGCATGCAATTTCTAACCTAAAAACTAACAAACAATATGCAAACAATAATATAAATATGTGCCACAATAAAGGAGGAGACCAGATAGCACCCAGGAACAATAGAAATCAGTAAAGAATGCAGAAATCACAGCAATCCTCAGGATGCATACCTGTACTAGAGAAACGGTCGCCTGAGGACCGCTAAAGAGATAAGACGGTCTATCGCTAGACCGCTTTTAAGCCGTAAACGGCAAGGAGGAGACTGTTGTATATCTATCTCAGTGTTTTTGATGATAACAAAACCAAGGACCTTTGGTGGCTCTCTTGTTTGGAATCCTTGACCCAAGTGTTTTTCACACGTTTTCAAGGCCGGATTTTTTCATGCTTTTGCTTAAGGTTTTAGCCTTCCGAATGGGCTTTCTAAGATCTCAAATGAACTTGACATTTCCCATAAACATGCATCCAATTCATGTCTCGATCTTATGAATATGGTTCTCTGGGCTAAACTCTTATTTTTCAGGTTTTTTGATAGTCCAGTCGACCTCCAGCATGACCCCGGTCGACCTGAAATAATAGAATGCAATTCTCTACAATCTGTCACAGTGGCGGTCGACCGCCCCTCAAATCCCGGTCGACCGGATTTCCCAGGGACCGGCCACCTGCAGGTTTCTCAGTGGCGGTCGACCGCCAGCCCCTGCAGGTCGACCGCCAGCCCCGAGCTGCCAACAATTGTTGACTTTTTATCCTTTCGAGATAAGCCACTCTCATGGGAATTGTTTAATCCCTAAGCTACCAAACTCTCCAGATATTGTGGATCTGGTCTGGGGGAGGCCTTGGACCATTCAAGAACCTATATAACTTATACAAGAGGGTTTGGAAAACCCTAATGCTCAAGGAAGATCAAAGGGAGGCTGCCAAGAGGAAGAGAAGGGATTTGGCACTGTAGACGTGAACAATGCTCCGAGAGAAGTTCTTCATCCTTCTTCATCAAGTCAAGTGAAGATCAGCCCAAGGATTCAAGCTGCATCCAAAGCATCCAACCATCTATTAAGGGGGAGCAAATCAAGATTCTTCTATTGTGTTCTAAATTCTTTTTGCCTTCTTAAGCTTCATATGTGGATCTTGTAGTTGTTAAAATATTTCGGTGTGTGTGGATCTTCCTAGATCCATGTGTGTGTGTTTGTGTGTGTCCTCCGGTGTAGCTGTGTGTGTATTAAGGTGTTCTTACACCTTCGCGGGAACTCCTCTTCCCAGTGTGTAAGTGTTGTGTGTGGTTGATCTTGTAACTTTTTACAAGATAGTGTGTGGATCCTCATAGTCCCTGAGGGGTGGACGTAGGTTGCCGTTGTGGCATCCGAACCACCTAAAAATAGTTGTCGCCGTGTGGTTTGTTCCTTTTCTTCTATCCCCATTCTGTGCAAATTGCATGTGTGATTTCCAGTTCAGTTTTATTCTCGTTTATCCTGAATAATCCGTTTATCACCTTTTAGATCTTGCCTTGTCTTTTGGTTTCTGTTAACCTTGTCTCTCATATAGCATTCTATCACATATTTTATACAAAAAAAAAAAAATCTTCATTAATTTTTTAACACCCAATTCACCCCCCTCTTGGGTGCCATTTAAACTCGGGACTTCAATTGGTATCAGAGCAAGGGCTCTTTCCTTCACAGATCTAACGATCTAGAGCAAGATCCGATTAAATGGCAAACAAGGGTATGATACCCGAGGGTCACTCCATCAACCGTCCTCCATTTTTTGACGGCTCAAACTACTCTTACTGGAAAAATAGAATGCATGTTTCTCTGAGGGCGCAAGAGTACGAAGTTTGGAGAGTTGTGGACAAGGGTCCTTATAAACTCGGGGCTGATGAAGAAAAATGGACGCCCGAGGAAATTAAGAAATACACTGCTAATTTTAATGCCATGAATATTATGCAATGTGCAATACACCCTAGTGAATTCTCTCGTGTTTCTATGTGCAGCTCAGCCAAAGAAATGTGGGACAAGCTGCGACTCATATACGAGGGAACTTCAGAGGTCAAAGAAACCAAGGCAAATCTCCTAGTCACTGACTATGAGCTATTCAGAATGAAACCTGAAGAAACCATCTCCGAGATGTTTGCAAGGTTAACAGAGATCACAAATGGTCTCAAAGGTCTCGGGAAGGAATACTCAAATTTCGAGCTTGTGAAGAAGGTGTTAAGGTCCCTACCGTCAGCTTGGCACACAAAGGCCACGGTAATTGAAGACTCAAAGAACTTGTCAACTCTCACCTTGGACGAACTCATAGGATCACTCATGACCTATGAGATAAATATAAAGAGAACAGCTGACGAAGACATCAAAAAGAAAAAGGTCATTGGACTGAAAGCTCACCAATCCGATGACGAATTTCAAGAAGGTGAATCAAGTGACGGAAGCAATGAAGAGGAAGAATTGGCGATGATAACTCGCCAAGTGAGAAAATTTCTAAGGAAGAAGAGAAACTTTCAGGGAAGCTTTAGAAAGGGGCCAAGAAGGCCCACGCAAGCCAAAGGCGAATCGAGCAAGCCAAGTAGCATCATATGCTACGAATGCAAGAAGCCTGGGCATATGAGAGGTGAATGTCCAGATTTAAAAAAGAAATTCAAGAAGGATAATTTCAAGAAACCCAAAGCCATGGTCGCCACTTGGAGCGACGAAGAAGATGAACCATCTGATGAAGAGATTGAAGAACTTGTGGAAAGCTTGTGCCTCATGGCACATGAAGATGAATCCACGGAGGTAAATTCTGGCCATGAATTCATTTCTAATGAATAATGGGAATCTGAATATGAAAAGTTGTACACTAAGTACAAGAAAACCAGATCTGAAAATAAAACTCTCAAAAAGAAACTTGATGACTTGTCACGCGAAGATATCTTTGCTAAATTTGAGAAACTGGAACAAGAATAGTTTGAGGCTACGGAAGAAAAGGAAAATCTACTACAAATAATTATAGAATGTGATAAGACCGAAAAGGAACTATCATGCAAGATAACTGAAATGGAGGAAGCATGTGAAAGGATCAAAATTCAAGAACAAATTTTGAAATCCACCAATTCAGAACTAGAAAGGAGAAATGGGTCTTTGAGTGAAAAAGTTGCTGAACTTCAGCTCACCTTGACTAGGTTTGTTAAGGGGAAACAAAACCTGGATAACCTACTGGGAGTTAAAGTCAACTTCCAAAAGGAAGGCTTGGGGTACACACCTCAAAACAAAAAATCTTTTGAGCATAAGATCACCACATCCTTTATTCATGAAAAGGACTATAATCATGCTTCATGTTCTGATTCTCAATCCCAACATGTTCAGCCTAAACCACACAAAAATCAAAGAACCTTCTCACATGCTAATTGCTTTCATTGTGGTAGATTTGGTCATGTGATGTCCAACTGCTGGTTTCGACAAAGCACACCTAAATATCATGTTCCATGGACCAACAAAACATCCACAAGAAGTTGGACTAAGTCCTATGGACCCAAACTTGTTTGGGTACCAAAAATAATTGCATGAGAAGTTTTTTTCTTGCAGATATGTCTTGAAGCCAGGGGGAGAAAATGGTACTTGGATAGCGGCTGTTCAAGGCATATGACAGGGGACAAGGAATTGTTCTCTACACTGCAAGATAAAGATGGAGGGTCAGTTATCTTTGGAGGTCAAGATAAAGGTAAAATCATTGGAACTGGCAACATTGGCAAGAATTCTGAAATCCTTATTGAAGATGTGCTTTTGGTGAAAGGTTTAAATCATAACTTGCTAAGCATTAGTCAATTGTGCGATAAGGGTTTTAAAGTTATTTTTGATGAAACTCACTGCATTGTCTTAAACAAAAATTCAAATGAGATCAAATTTCTTGGAAAAAGGAATAACAATGTCTACACTGTTGATATTGATAATGTTTCATGCGATAACTTCTGCTTGGTTACGAACAATCATGAAAATGCATGGTTATGGCACCGAAGATTAGGTCATGCTAGTTTTGGAGTAATCTCTAAGCTGTCTAGACATGACTTGGTGAATTGACTGTCAAAATTAAAATTTGAAAGTGATAGGATATGTGAAGCTTGTACTAAAGGCAAGCAAACATGAACCTCTTTCAAAAATAAAAACATTGTTTCATCTGCTAGGCCTTTGGAACTGTTGCATCTTGATCTTTTTGGTCCCACTGGAACATCTAGCCTAGGAGGAAAATCCTACGGCTTTGTGATTGTTGATGATTTCTCCAGATTCACATGGGTGTTATTTTTAGCTAATAAAAGTGATGCTCTGATGGAGTTTCAAGTGTTTTGCAGAAAAATCCAAAATGAAAAAGGTTACCTCATCACCACCATCCAGAGTGATCATGGTGGTGAATTTGAAAATCATGATTTCAGCATCTTCTGTGAAGAGCAGGGGTATACACACAATTTTTCATCACCAAGGATGCCCCAGCAAAATGGAGTAGTGGAAAGGAAGAACAGAACATTAATAGACATGGCCCGGACCATGCTAAGTGAGAATTCCCTGCCTAAGTATTTTTGGGCTGAGGCGGTGAGTACAACTTGCTACATCATCAACAGGGCAATGGTAAGGCCCATTCTGATGAAAACTCCTTATGAGCTCTACAAGGGTAAGAAACCCAACATCTCTTATCTTAAACCATTTGGATGCCCCTGCTATATTTTGAACAATGGTAAGTCCAACCTGGGTAAGTTTGATGAAAATAGTGATAAAGGAATCTTCCTAGGTTATGCACTCAATTCTAGAGCTTACCGTCTATTTAATAAAAGGACTTTGGTTGTTGAAGAAAGTCCTCATGTCATCTTTGATGAATCCGAATCAAAACTGATAGACCAAACTTCTTCTACCTTGGATGCAGATGAAGATCCTAAGAACTCATTAAGTGTCAAGGCTAAGGATGAATCGTTGGAAGTAACCTCAAGCAATAGTGAAAAAGATGAAGATCCTATACTCGAGACACTACAAGAACCACAAGTGCAGCATCCTGATCTACCCAGCTCCTCCACCCGTCTAAAGGATCATCCAGCTGTGAACATCATAGGCAATTTGGAGGATGGGGTAAGAACTAGGTCCTCTCTAAGGCAAGTTGAAGAGGAAGACTTGATAGCCTTGCTATCATAAGAAGAACCCAAGGACTTTCGTGAAGCTCTTCAAAATGAATCCTGGATTCAGGCTATGCATGAAGAACTGCACCAGTTTGAAAGAAACGAGGTGTGGACTCTCGTGCCGCGTCCTAAGAACCATCCCACTATTGGAACTCGTTGGGTTTTCAGAAACAAGTTAAATGATGCGGGATTGGTGGTTAGGAATAAGGCCAGGCTTGTGGCCAAGGGGTATAGCCAGGAGATGGGCATTGATTTTGATGAGTCTTTTGCACCAGTTGCCAGACTTGAAGCTGTTCGAATCTTATTGTCCTATGCTTGTTCTTTGAACTTTAAGTTATTTCAAATGGATGTTAAATCTACATTTCTTAACGGCTATATCAAGGAGGATGTCTTTGTAGAGCAGCCTCTAGGTTTTGAAGATTCTAAACATCCACAACATGTGTACAAACTCCAAAAGGTCATATATGGACTAAAGCAAGCACCAAGGGCGTGGTATGAACGGCTTACCTCATTTTTGGTTGAAAATGGTTTCAAGAGAGGTAAGGTTGACCAAACACTTTTCACCAAGAGATCAGGTAAATACATTTTGGTGGTTCAAGTGTATGTAGATGACATTATCTTTGGGGCTACTAACAATGTCTTATGCAATGAATTTGCAAAAATCATGCAAGGAGAATTCGAGATGAGTTTAATGGGGGAGCTAACCTTCTTTCTTCGATTACAGGTGAAACAAACTTTAGAAGGAATCTTCATCAATCAAACCATATATACTATTGAACTGTTGAAGAAATATGGGATGGCGGAAGCAAAACCCATATCAACTCCCATGGCTACCACCACAAAGCTAGATAAAGATGAAAATGGTAAAACAGTAGATCCTACACTGTTTCGAGATATGATCGGATCGCTACTGTACCTTACAGCATGTCGCCCTGACATTCAATTCAGTGTATGTCTCTGTGCCCGTTTTCAGTCATGCCCCAAGGAATCTCATTTATCAGCCGCGAAGCGCATTTTCAGATATCTCATTGGATCCTTAAACTTTGGCTTGTGGTTTCCTATCGGTGGTTCCTTTGATTTAATTGCTTATACCGATGCGGATTATGCTGGGTGCATTGTAGATCGTAAAAGTACAAGTGGATACTGTCAGTTTCTTGGTGGTTGCCTAGTCTCATGGGCCTCCAAGAAACAACATTCAGTAGCTCTCTCAACGGCCGAGGCTGAATATGTAGCTGCCGGAAGTTGTAGAGCCCAAGTACTTTGGATCAAAAATCAACTGCTTGATTTAGATGTTGAAATGAAAACTGTGCCAATTCTGTGTGATAATACCAGTGCAATAAATTTGTCTAAAAACCCTGTTCAGCACTCCAGGACCAAACATATAGATATTCGTCATCATTTTCTGAGGGATCATGTAGGAAAAGGGGTCTTTGAATTGAACTTCATTGACACACACAATCAGCTAGCTGACATTTTCACCAAACCTCTAAACCAGGATCAGTTTAATAAGATAAGAAGAGAACTTGGGATGTGCAAGGGTGAGAGCATACATGCATAGATTTGCATCTAAGGTATAGGGTTTCATTTGTAGAAAAATCATGTGCACCGAGGGTAAAAAACATGCATTTTGCCTCTTCTCTTTCTTATGTGTTGTTACTCACCTTGTATGCCTGATTGTAACTACTTATATCCAACCCTTCTTGAATAATTCTTCTATGGCTTAATATTCCTTGCTCAAACATCTGTGGACTCAGTGTGCTGGTACTAAAGGTACTTACTAGGGAAAATCAGAACCTCTTCTCAGTTATGCATCTTGCTCTTTTCACTTCCCTTGTCCTGATTAGTGGCCCCTCTCAGGCAGTCCGTTGCCTATCCCCCAATCCTTTTTTTTAAAAAAAAAGGAGAAAAGAAAAAGAAAATAAAAAAAAGAAAAAGAGAAAAAGAAAGAAACAAAAAAAGGAAGAATTTCTAGTTTTGGGGATTTTGGTCCTGGCGGTCGACCGCCAGGCCCGCACCGGTCGACCGCCGGCGGCGGACCGGCCCGACTTAGGGGTCAACCGACCCTTCATATATGGGTCTTTTTTCTTCCTTTCTCTCTCTCCTTCACTTCCACTCACTCTCTACCACCAAACCCTAACCCCAACACTCCTCATCTCCACCATCCAAGCCTCCACAACCTTCCTCCTCCATCCGCACATTGATTCGGTCGTCCCGGCATCACTTCGGGACCTCTTCCATATTGTCAGTTGTGCGTTCGTGGAGATCTCTCTCAACTTCTTCTCTGTGGAAAGGTTCCTCCAAGCCGTAGAAGTGTCCCTTGTGCTTGATCCACGTTCTCTGGGTTGAGATCGATTGCTCAAGAGTTTCCCGGTGGGTTTTTCAAGTTTGAAATGCCGCCAAGATGGAGTTCTTGGCGTTCTACCCAAGGTGAAGCTAGCCGTCAACGGCAAGCAGCCCCGGCTCCTCCATCTCAGCAAGCTCCTCCTCTACCTCGAGCACCTTTACCTCCACGTCCTATTATCGACCCTCGCTTGGTTGACTTTGATGAGGTGAATGAGCTCTTCCCGAATTTGTGCGCTCTTTTTGAGGTTCATGACGGTTGGATGGATTTTGTTACCCGGTGCAATATGTATTATCCTCGGTTGGTGCAGCAGTTCTATGGCTTTTTAGTTGTGAGAAATGACCAGTTATACACCACGGTTGAGGGTGTGGAGCTTCATATCACTCCGGAGTTATTTCAGCAGGCCCTAGGAGTATCCGCCATGGGTGCAGATAGGGCATATGGTTTTGGTGAAGTTCCAGCAACATTTACTGCTATGACCAGCTGTGAGTATGTACACGGTGTGAGCAATTTGATCAAGCTAAATGCCAATCATTTTCCTCCAATACAGCGAGTCCTGCACCACATGTTTACATCATTGATTTATCCCAAAGTGGGCGGTCGGGATGAGGTTATAGAGGTTCATCGATTTCTATTCTATCATGTTATGAATGGTATTCAAATCAATATGGGTCGGCTCATGACTGATCTGATTGGAACCTATCGTACCTACCTCCGGCGGTCTCTTCCCTATGCTTCACAGTTGACCGGAGTCTTTATTCATGCCGGGATTAATGTGGCAGATGAGCAGTTCATCTATGTTCGGCAGGATGATGTGTACAATAAGCATAAAATTTTCACAGATTTTGGCTACTACTTTGGTCCCGACGGTGAGCTTGTGCGGGACATTCCAGTTTATGGGGAAGATGAGATCCGTGAGGAAGATGATGAGCCAGCGCAGCAGCAAGGCGACAGGGATGTCCCCCCTCCAGTTCCAGCTGAGGAGCAGCCTCCTCCCTCGTCCCCGTTTCACCCGGATCTTGAGATGCCTCCTCCACCCCAGTTTCACCATGGGGAATCTTCCACTCAGGGGGCCGGACAGCGCCCTTCGGTGGGCTACGAGGCTCTTGAAGGGCGGCTTACCGGCTTGGAGACTCGTGTGGATAACCTTGGGGATCGTCTCTCTACCCTAGGAGACATTATGGGCACTGCGTTTGACACCCTATCAGGGCGCTTGGACACCTTCTCTACTGCTTTTGAGACTCTCTCTACTCAGATGGCCACTCTCACCACCAACATGACTTCTCTCCGCGCAGATTTCACTGAGTCTGGCCAATACTTTAGCCTCTTGCAGCTCTCCCTTATTGGCATGCGGCGCCAGGATGCGGCTCGTGGTGTATCCATTGGTCATATTCTTGATCTCCTTCACAGTCATGGCCACCAACTTAGCGACATTCGTCGGCACCTTGGCCTTCCACCTACACCTCCTACCGATCAGCCCCCTCCTGCAGATGCTCCATGAGGCTTTGTTTTGCTTTCACCTCTAGCATGTTCTCTTTTGATCCAATGCTACTTGAGTCCCTCCTTCGTCTATCCCATCCCTTTTTGCTGTTGACAAAGGGGGAGAAGTAGTAGGTCAGGCTTATTATCTACTTATGTATGTCGTTGTGTGGTTGGGTTGCTTGCTTGCATGTCATGTGAGGGCTGTCCGTAGTGTTAGTCTTTTGCTTAGACTTTGGTTTTAGAGTCGTGCATTCACTCGCACTAATGTACCTTGTTTAGAGTCGTGCATTCACTCGCACTAATGTACCTTGTAATGAAACTATGATGAATTGAAAGCACTGGTGTTTGAATTCATTTGTTGGCTTTGGTGTCTCATTTCATATTCTTGTTGCCTATCTAGTGATCTGTGCTACATCGTGTTGATAGGTTTGGTTTGGTGAATGACATTTCTAGCACAACATTCAATCTGAATTTTTACAACATAAACCTTGGTGTGTAAGCCTAGCGTTTTGTCATCATCAAAAACGGGGAGATTGTTGTATATCTATCTCAGTGTTTTTGATGATAACAAAACCAAGGACCTTTGGTGGCTCTCTTGTTTGGAATCCTTGACCCAAGTATTTTTCACACGTTTTCAAGGCCGGATTTTTTCATGCTTTTGCTTAAGGTTTTAGCCTTCCGAATGGGCTTTCTAAGATCTCAAATGAACTTGACATTTCCCATAAACATGCATCCAATTCATGTCTCGATCTTATGAATATGGTTCTCTGGGCTAAACTCTTATTTTTCAAGTTTTTTGATAGTCCGGTCGACCTCCAGCATGACCCCGGTCGACCTGAAATAACAGAATGTAATTCTCTACAGTCTGTCACAGTGGCGGTCGACCGCCCCTCAAATCCCGGTCGATCGGATTTCCCAGGGACCGGCCACCTGCAGGTTTCTCAGTGGCAGTCGACCGCCAGCCCCTGCAGGTCGACCACCAGCCCCGAGCTGCCAACAATTGTTGACTTTTTATCCTTTCGAGATAAGCCACTCTCATGGGAATTGTTTAATCCCTAAGTGATGTGAAACGAAATTGGGAGGGGGTGGCCTTCTTTTACCTTCTGCCCGAAGTCGCGCTATAGGCTCATGGCGCCTTCATGAAGAACGCGCTAGGATGATATAGCGCGTTCTCAGACAGCCGCCGGACGAAGAAGTTGGGCATTGGGGCTCCCATGGACGACGACGGGGAAGTGATTCACACAGGGGAACACGTAGGAGGGTGGGTATGACACGGGGGATCTTAAACAAACACATGAGGGCCCTAAACATCGATTAAACTAACCTATTACTAGCTAGGATAACTTGGTGAAGGTGGGAGCGGGGGTGGGCGACGAGGGAGAAAGGGGCATGGCAGGGCGAGCTAGGACCACGTAGGGTTTTGGCTGGGGCATCACACCCGATCCCATCGCAGGACCGGTGCAACCAAGCTCCATCTTGATCATAGCAACATCGTTGGCGATGGTGGAGGGCGTCGATCGTCGGTGGAGGAAGAACGGAGCCCGAATGGGGCCTCACACCCGACCTCTTCTCAAGGCCGATGCACTCGGAACTTCGAACGTCCTCCGTGAAGGGGAAAAGGGGAGGATTAGAAGAAGAACGTGGGCATCACACCCGAAGAGGGGAGGAGGGAGGGAATTCCAAAGATTGGGGGGGGAAATATAGCCATGCTATACTCAACTCTTTCAAACACTCATTTTTTCTCAATTCATTTCATTACTTAATCAAACGAGATGGGGTACATATATAGGGGTAAGGGGAAGCCGAAACGACACTAGAACATTAATTACAACAGTGGGAAATAGCGAACATTGAAGTCATTGGGAGTTCCAAGTGCTGGGTAGTTGGGGCATCTGCAGTCGACTTTCTGCCTGAGATCGCGCTAGGGAAACCTAGCGCCTTCTTTAGGTCGCGCTACCCAAAGATAGCGCGTTAATCTTCAGCCCAGCAGCTTCATCGATCGGCTTTGGCCTGGCAGCTCGCTTGATTTCCATCAAACCCCTCCACTTTGGAAGGTTCGTCCTCGAACCTAGAAGCTCAAGATCCCAGTCTGTGAGAACAGGCTGGTTCCCTCGCTCTGATACCACTTGATGTGAAACGAAATTGGGAGGGGGTGGCCTTCTTCTACCTTCTGCCCGAAGTCGCGCTATAGGCTCATGGCGCCTTCATGAAGAACGCGCTAGGACGATATAGTGCATTCTCAGACAGCCGCCGGATGAAGAAGTTGGGCATTGGGGCTCCCATGGACGACGACGGGGAAGTGATTCACGCGGGGGAACACGTAGGAGGGTGGGTATGACACGGGGGATCTTAAACAAACACATGAGGGCCCTAAACATCGATTAAACTAACCTATTACTAGCTAGGATAACTTGGTGAAGGTGGGAGCGGGGGTGGGCGATGAGGGAGAAAGGGGCATGGCAGGGCGAGCTAGGACCACGTAGGGTTTTGGCTGGGGCATCACACCCGATCCCATCGCAGGACCGATGCAACCAAGCTCCGTCTTGATCATAACAACATTGTTGGTGATGGTGGAGGGCGTCGATCATCGGTGGAGGAAGAACGGAGCCCGAATGGGGCCTCACACCCGACCTCTTCTCAAGGCCGATGCACCCGGAACTTCGAACGTCCTCCGTGAAGGGAAAAAGGGGAGGATTAGAAGAAGAACGTGGGCATCGCACCCGAAGAGGGGAGGAGGAAGGGGATTCCAAAGATTGGGGGGGGGGAATATAGCCATGCTATACTCAACTCTTTCAAACACTCATTTTTTTCTCAATTCATTTCATTACTTAATAAAACGAGATGGGGTACATATATAGGGGGAAGGGGAAGCCTAAACGACACTAGAACATTAATTACAACAGTGGGAAACAGCGAACATTGAAGTCATTGGGAGTTCCAAGTGCTGGGTAGTTGGGGCGTCTGCAGTCGACTTTCTGCCTGAGATCGCGCTAGGGAAACCTAGCGCCTTCTTCAGGTCGCGCTACCCAAAGGTAGCGCGTTAATCTTCAGCCCAGCAGCTTCATCGATCGGCTTTGGCCTGGCAGCTCGCTTGATTTCCATCACTAAGCTACCAAACTCTCCAGATATTGTGGATCTAGTCTAGGGGAGGCCTTGGACCATTCAAGAACCTATATAACTTATACAAGAGGGTTTGGAAAACCCTAATGCTCAAGGAAGATCAAAGGGAGGCTGCCAAGAGGAAGAGAAGGGATTTGGCACTGTAGACGTGAACGGTGCTCCGAGAGAAGTTCTTCATCCTTCTTCATCAAGTCAAGTGAAGATCAGCCCAAGGATTCAAGCTGCATCCAAAGCATCCAACCATCTATTAAGGGGGAGCAAATCAAGATTCTTCTATTGTGTTCTAAATTCTTTTTGCCTTCTTAAGCTTCATATGTGGATCCTGTAGTTGTTAAAATATTTCGATGTGTGTGGATCTTCCTAGATCCGTGTGTGTGTGTTTGTGTGTGTCCTCCGGTGTAGCTGTGTGTGTATTAAGGTGTTCTTACACCTTCGCGGGAACTCCTCTTCCCAGTGTGTAAGTGTTGTGTGTGGTTGATCTTGTAACTTTTTACAAGATAGTGTGTGGATCCTCACAGTCCGTGAGGGGTGGACGTAGGTTGCCGTTGTGGCATCCGAACCACCTAAAAATAGTTGTCACCGTGTGGTTTGTTCCTTTTCTTCTATCCCCATTCTGTGCAAATTGCATGTGTGATTTCCAGTTCAGTTTTATTCTCGTTTATCCTGAATAATCCGTTTATCACCTTTTAGATCTTGCCTTGTCTTTTGGTTTCTGTTAACCTTGTCCCTCATATAGCATTCTATCACATATTTTATACAAAAAGAAAAAAATCTTCATTAATTTTTTAACACCCAATTCACCCCCCTCCTGGTTGCCATTTAAACTTGGGACTTCAGAGACCGCCAGGGAACCAGAGAGCAGAAACAACAGGGAATCAAATGGGAAAGCTGAGGAAAACACAGGGCAAACTGGGAAAAACAACTAAGAGCAGGTCTAATAATCACTCAACACTATTGGCACTAGATTGTCCCACCGTGATCGCCAAAAAATAGAGGTTGTAGATATTTGTGAAGTGGTGTGATGAGGTGTGTAAGAGATGGAGGTGTGATGTGTGATATGTACTAACTCAAGCAAGCAATAACATCAAGTATAAAGCATGTGGGCATGTCATCTCAGTAGTGTAAAGAAATGCAATAGAAAGAACTAAACACACGCCGTGGGCGTGGAGCAAAGAAAGGAATAAAATAAACACACACCGTGGGTGTGGAGCAACTAAGAGAACAAATGAAATAAGAAGAGATGGAAGAATATGATGACAAATACCCAAAGAAGAAATATGTGATCGCCACCAAAGCAAATAATGTAGCAAAACTACACTACGTACCTTGGAAAGAGGTTGAGTGAAGCACACTCGCCCGCGGGAGAGAAAACCCAGGTGCAGATGCGAAAACGGTCCTGAGGCGACCACAATGCGAAAAAAGACGGTCGACCGGTAGACCGCAAGGGAAGGTAAATGGTCTGGCGATGGCCACTAGGCGCACCCAGAAAAGTGTGATGTGGAACTTGAATCTCCACCCCTCCCGGCTGGCCAGAAGAGTTGGGCCTCGTGTAATGAGCTCTGTAGACTTGCAAAAGAGTGTAGACACAAGAAGGAAGGAACCCAATTAGCCCTGGAAAAGTGCAATATCTATAGCGCAATGAAACTAATATGCATAAAAGGAAGGGTGAATACCTGGGGGGTTGGTGGTTTTTTAACCCCTGTGGGGTGTGAAAATAGTAGGAGGATGTTTAAAAACGTGATGTGAGTGCAGAAGAATGTGGAAGAAGAAGAGAAGTATGCTATGATGATGCAAAGAAGACAAAGACTAAAAGAAGAAAAGACACAAAAATAACTTAAGAACCGGCTACTCCGTGGACCAGAAGACTCAAGGACGCAAACACAAGCTCTCCCTAGTTGGTCTCGCTCCAGAAGGCGGCAGCACCTCGACGTAAACTCCAGAAATCTCCTCCTCAACCATGAAATCAAGGGCTCTATTTATAGATCCCCAAAACCTTGGGTCGAGTTGGAGGGATAATAGCACGGAAATATGGCTGAACTTAGATAAACCTCGAAGATAATACTCCCAAGAGTTCATAGAAACAAATAGAAGCTTCTGAGGATCAATACTCAGAGAGAAAACACTAAACCAAGGACTATAGTTCGACCATAGACGGAGAGAGGAAGATCAGATAGAGCAGGACTCTCTATCTCCCCTAACGATCTTGCGATAGACCGCAAGGCATGGAAAACGGTCGACCGATAGATCGCTAGGCTCAGCCGATCATAAAGATATAAGCCCAAGAAAACTGAACGGGACTCTCAGCCTACCTAGCGGTCTAGCAAAGGACCGCCAATGTCTATTAACGGTCGTGCGATAGACCACTAGGCCAATAAACGTGGCAAAAGAGATAAAGGCAGGTAAATCTCTGATAAAATCCACAACAAAAAATCCTCATCAGCTCTTATCTAGGCCTAATAAGCCCAAATGACGAGAAAATAGAAGGAACTAAGCCCAACCAGGGAAAGAGCCCATAAAATAAGCCCAAAAAATGACCCAAAAGTGGCCCAATAACCGGTGAACAACTCGGGACATCATAAAATAAGATAAGGAGATGACCCAACTCATTAGTCATAAAACGGGTGTCAACATATATGTCGGAGATCAACTCCGTGGACCACGGTGACAGCCAACACTTTGAGTCCACTACCAGGGAGCACCTGAAAGATCCGATCATCTTCTCGGACGAAGATCTCAAAGGTGTGACCACCCCCCATTCCGACGCCTTGGTGGTCTCTGCGACCATCAACCAATGTACTGTGCGACAGCTTCTTGTCGACAATGGAAGCGGCCCCGACGTGATTTCTTACGATTGCCTTGTACTTATGGGTGTGGATTTGTCACGAATAACGCCACTGCAGACACCCCTGTATGACTTTTCTGGCACAATCGTCCTCCCCAAAGGGCGTATTTTGTTGCCGATCATGTTCAGGATCGCAGCGAGAGACGTGACATTCTTAGCGGACTTCACGATTGTACGCGGGATGACCAGGTACAACACGATAATAGGGCAAGGAATCCTCGGCATCCTAAGGGGTGTCCCCTTGTCCTACAATCAGAAGTTGAAGTTCCCCACTCCTCGCGGGGTGGGAGAGGTCTGGGGAGACCAAGGTGAGTCAAGGAGATGCTACTTGATCTCGACTCAAGGCAGGGAGGCCGAGGAGACTCCCCCCGAAAAGAAGGTAAGGACAGAGGATCTAGGGCCTAGTGGGAGTACCTCGGCTGAAGATCTGTACCTCATTCAAGTAGGGGATGACCCAAGTAGGACCCTCCGCATCGGTGACACGTTGTCTGAGTAGGAAAAGGAGGCTTACACGAGTTCCCTAGTGGCCAACCAAGATGTGTTCGCATGGTCCGCGGACGAGCTCCCCAGAATCCCGCCAAAAGTCATAACCCACCAGCTGAGGCTGGACCCCGACTGTCACCCGGTACAACAACACAGGAGGCGTTGCAACCCCTAGCGACAGGCTATCATTAAAGAGCAGGTGAGTGAGAAGCTGTGCTGGGGACTAATACGACCTACCTAGTACCCCGACTGGGTCGCCAACGTGGTTATAGTCCCCAAGAGCAACGGAAAATGGTGAATGTGTGTGGACTACACCGACCTAAATAAAGCCACTCCCAAGGATAGCTTCCCCATGCCTCGGATCGACCAGCTAGTCGACGCCATGGCCGGACATGAGATGTTGAGCTTCTTGGATGACTATTCCGGGTACCATCAGATTAGTATGCATGATCCCAACCAAGATAAGATGACATTCGTCACAGATCATAGGCTATACTGCTACACACGAATGCCCTTTGGGTTGAAGAACGCCGGAGCCACGTACCAGTGCCTGGTCAATAACATGTTTGATACACAGATCGACCACAATATGGAGGTTTACATAGATGACATGCTCATCAAAAGTCTCAAAGTGGCCAAGCACCTCAAAGACCTGGCAAAAACATTCGCGACGCTCTGAAAGTACAATATGAAGCTCAACCCGAGCAAGTGCACGTTCGGAGTGAAGTCGGGTAAGTTCCTCATATTCCTTGTAACCCATAGGAGAATCGAAGCAAACCTCGACTAGATCCGAGCAGTACTGGAGATGAAACGCCCGGCATGAGTGAGGGACGTGCAATGCCTTATCGGTCGTATCGCCGCCCTTACCCGATTCTTATCTCGTGCGGCAGAAAGATTCCTTCCCCTCTTCCAGCTCATAAAGCAAGTGAATAAAGCACTAGAGAGGAAGGGACAGATCGACTGGGACCAAGAGTGTGAGCAAGCATTTAAGGAGCTTAAACGATATCTGACCTCTCCTCCTGTACTCTCCCAACCTTAAAAGGGTGAACAACTACTCCTATACCAGTCAGTAACCCCGAGCACTCTGAGCGCCGTGCTCACCCAGGAAGAAGACAGGGTGATGAAGCTGGTGTACTATGTGAGCCGTGCACTCCAAGGTCCGGAGTTTCGGTACTCACGGGCAAAGAAGTTTGCCCTGGCCCTGATTACGGCTGCACACAAGTTGCAACTATACTTTCTCTCGCACCCAATTACGGTCCTCACTGTTGGATCCCCTAGTTGATTTTGGTAGTTAAGTTTTAATGATGACAAATCTTGTGTGTATGTGACATTGAGAATGTTCATTGAAGAATGCTAACCAAGGAGTTCATATCTTGATTATCTTGTTTTGCATAATCAAATTACATGGTGGACATCATTTAGGAGTCAAAGGAATGCTTGGATGAGTACCTTGGGGTCTACCTATTCAAACAGAGAGTAAATGTCATTTATTTCCTTCAAAAACCATTGGTAAGACTCAAACTTCTCAAAATCTTTCTATTGGTTGAAGATTGCGTCGACGCACAGTTACAGTGCGTTGACCTATTCCTGCTTTCCAGAAACTCTGTCCTACAATTTTTTGGTTCTCTTGCGTCGACGCATCTTTACAGTGCGTCGACCCCTTCTTGCTTCCAGCAAGCCATCTCTGCAGGCTTCTTCTATTGCTTCGACCCCACACCATGTGGTGCATCGACCTCACCATGTGTTTTTCACGAAGTTTTCGTCATGCTCTTTACCAAGGAGTTGACGCATCCCTTGAATGGCGTCGACCCTTCTTTGCCTCATGCTCTTCATACATGGGTTTTCCAAAATCTTAAATGGTTTCTGCATGGGTTTTTCAAGGGTCATACTCATTTAAGATTTACACAACAACCTTGATAAATTTTGGTTTCATGATGCCCAAATATTGTGTGAATGCATGGTAAGTCTATTTTAATTTTTTGGTTGAGAAAAATTAAGTTTACAAAGTGCTTTCATGCACCTTGTTCATAGTTTTTCATGAGTATACTTCAGGCTTCCTTGACTTGGTTCAATGAGCTTGAATTCTATCTAATTTCCCTTTATTTTTGCTACTGCAGAAATTTTGGTTGACCAATATAGGCAGAATTGGCCAGACAGAATTGTCTCAGAGTTCGGTTGGCTGACAACAGGGTTTAGGTCGACCGATTTAGCCAGAACTGGCCAGTCCAGCCGTGTTACAGTTTGGTCGACCGATGGCCAACTTCAGTCGACCGTTTACGACGCACGTGCCAAGCGAATGTGTTTCGAAACCCATCTAACCTGATCCATTTGGGTTTCTTTTCTTGACTCCTTTGCCCCTAGGGTTTTGATACATATCTAGGAGGGTTCTAAAAGGGTTTAGCAAGGGCTTTTATGTCTTTACATCATCTTTTAATCCCTCTATATAACAAGCTCCGAATCTCAGATCTTGTGGAAGAAGGAAGAGGGCTTGGCCGCAAGTGGGAGAGGGAGAGAGTTTCCTGAGTGCTTCACTCTTGTTTTCATCTTGCAGGGATGTTTTGAAGTGAAGAGATCAAAGCTACATCCATTTCCATCAAGATTCCAAGTGCCAAAGAAGCTGAATCTGCAGCGACGTGTTCGTTCGGCTTCGATCTGTTGATGTTCGACCCCCTCACCTTGGAAGCTTCAAAGAAAATCGTCTATAGGCCCTTCATCATATGAGGATACATTTCTCCAATCTTTCTTCACATATTTTGATGATTTCTATTCAATCTATGAGCATGTATTGAATATTTTCTTACTTTTCTAAACTCCGAATCTGTGTGTGTTGAACCGTCTGCGTACGGTTATGGGTTTATTGTGCTACGGTTGTTGCAGCTCGTGTGTGTATGTTTTGATTCATTATCGGATCATGTAGAAGATGATGTCTCCATGTGTTTCGAGCGTAAGTTCCGTACACTTCAATTCGAAGCGAGTGGATCCTCACCGTTTCGGTGAGGGGTGGACGTAGGGAGCCCGTTGTGGTCCCTAACCACCTAAAAAATCTGTCTCGCATTGTGTGTTTGTGGTTTGCTTGTTCATATTGTTCATCTTTATCATGTGGGAGTAGAGAGTTAGAGAGAACTGGTTCGTGTAGAGCTTAAATTTCATTTCAACATATTTCGTGTTGGAAGTTGATTTTTTTCTACTGCGTAAATTTTAAAAACTACCATTACGCTTGACGGTGACAATTCAACCCCCCTTTTTGTCCTCGCGTGCATCTAGGGACAACAATCTGGTATCAGAGCATGTCTATAATTTTTAGGATAATCTTGCGATTGTAGAGGAAAGATCCTTTGCTATGGCCAACAAGGGAATGCTCCCCGAGAGACATTCGATACACCGACCACCTTACTTTGATGGGTCTAATTACCCATATTAGAAGAATAGGATGATTGTGTTCCTAAGGGCACAGGAATTTGAGGTGTGAAGAGTAGTGTCCAAAGGTCCTCATGTTTTACCTGAGGATGAAGATGAACACATTAAGAAGTCATGTGCTAACTATAAGGCTATGAATATCATTCAATGCGCAATACACCCTAACGAATACTCACGTGTTTCTATGTGTTCATCTGCCTAGGAAATGTGGGAAAAACTCCAACTGATATACGAAGGCATGATGGAGGTCAAAGAAACAAAGGCTAACTTGTTGATTAGCGACTACGAATTGATGCGGGACGGACACGGGGACCGACTCTACGTGATGCGAACCTCAGACTCTAAGTGAAGATGCGACCAGCAACATACGATGGGAGAGACACTAGGCCCGACACTAAGAGCTCCTATGGGCTATACGTCGCTAACAGAAGCGCAAGCTCACTCGTCGTCCCAAGCGAGGGAAACGCGGATCGTGCACGGTTGAGGAACCGGCAGAGTTAAGGGTAGTCCGACTCACTTCCATGCTCGGATCGAGTCATGGGACGCGTCACTCTCTCACTCACAGCGGTGACATGGACTCACGGGTTAGAATCCTACGCTCTCACAGCGGCATACGACCATATACTAAACTAGCAAATGAACGCCAAGGAGTTAAGACCATTACCTCCACGCTCCCGGCATGGGGAAGACAACCCTGGCCAAATCCGGACTCCCGGTTAACAAAGTTTTACTGCGGTACAAAAATTTGACCCACTCCACACAGAAAGGTAAAAGGTCACATGTGGGACCTGGGAGTCACGCGAATCGGGTTGACGGGCAGCATCTTGATGTCGCTGCGTCGGTGCCGAATCCGCATTTTGGTGCTGTCCGGACGGCACGATCTACGGCTTCGTGGGGCCCACGGACCGCTCTATCCTCCGAGTCTGATGGGGTGGGTCCCGCTGTGATGGAGTCCCATGGTGGAGCGCCTCCCTGGAAGGCGGTCGGGCGGGAACGCCAGTCGGAGGCCGATCGGCTCCGATCTCCAAGGCTTGGAGTTGCTGCCCACGGATCTGCTGTTTCTATTTTTGGGCGCACGACTGGGCGAGAGTCGCCGCTGTGATCAGCACCGATGTCGGATCGGCACGAAACCAGCGCCGTTGGAAGGCTGACTAGAAATCTTTCGACCCAATGGGACTCAAAAAAATTCACCGGAGCCGTGCTTCTGATGGGCGATTTTAGAACTGGCATGTTCTCAGTATCAGATCTGACTGGGCAGAAACTGAGTTTCCTGATAGTTGGCCTTGACTGCAGGATAGACCTCTGATTCAGACCTCGAGCCCTTCATAAAAGTTAAATAGGGGAGAGAGAGGGAAACAAAAATAATTTTTATGAAGGGATTCGTGGCGGTTTGGATGGGGAAAGATATTTTATACTGGTGGATGGTCGGATCTGGACAGAAGAAGATAGAACTGTGGGGGATCTGAGAGTGATTTTTATAAAATATGTGAAGACCTTTACTAATTCCACAAAAATTCGTGGGTGGTGGGGATGTTGGACAGAACATCAAATAAAATTGGGGGCTCACGCAAAAATCAAGAAGAGGATCAAAAGGGGGAAACACATGACTATTGTGACAGAAGACAGACAGTAGACAGATCTGGAAGGAAAAGATGAACGAAAATGGAAAAATGGAAAATGAAAACTAGAGGCCAAACCAATTTTTTTAGGATGTGGTGAGGACCCCTAGAACTCACTCTGAAAGTTTGAGCTCCAGATAGATTCGTAGCTAGGGGTAGAAATTCGAGGAAGAAGGGTATGTCTTGGGTGGATAGAATTCCGGCGACGATGGTGGTGGTGCGATGGCGGCACGATGGCAGCGGCGGCGGCAGCGACGAACTCCGGAACCGATAGAGGAGGCTTCACACCTCAGAATCACAGCCTTCCCAACTGCTGAAGGGGGAGAGAGGAGAGAGAGGGGGGGCGGCCCTTGCTCATGGAGGAAATTCCAAGATTTTCTTCTCATTAATTGTAACAAAATGGGAATTACAAGCCTTTTATGTGAAATGCAAAATGACACAAACTAACCCTAGATCTAGGGTTGGGGAGGGTAAAAGAGGGAGTCCACATTTTTATTCTCCCATGTGATTTGGAACAAATAAAATAAAATTTCAAATCCTAATTTAATATGATAAAAGGGGGGCGCTGATGCGGGACGGGACCACGGACACGACAAGCTAGCGGTCGTCCCTTAGCGAGGGAAGCGTCGGATGTGCACGGTTGAACAACCGGCAGTGAGCTAGGGTGGTCGGCTCTCAATTGTGCCCGGATCGGGTCACGGGACGGTCACTCTCTCACTCGCAGCAGTGATATGATAAATTAAAAGCGAGCTAGGTAACCCTACACATGCTCTCTAGCAGCGGCATAAACAAGCATATATAGAAATAAGCGGAATGCCAAGCAAGGAGCGAATACGATACCTCCACGCGCTCGGCGTGGCGAAGATGGCACCCGGCCGAAACTCGTACTCCCGGGAACTTAATACATTAAGATTACAGCAATACAAGTAAGCCCACTCCACGCAGGGAGGTAACGGGCGACACAAGGGGGCCCGGGAGGACCAATTCCGGGTTGACGGGCGGTTTCCGGGCACGGCTTCGGCTTCGCGCGTACTCGTGCTAGTGGGGCCCACGTGTGGACCGGAGGGGTCGTGTGGGACCTGATGCCTCCTCTGGTGTGGGTACACTTGGGAAGCGCTCCCCTAGGATGGCGAGTTGCTGGAACGACCGCCGGACGCCGGGCGGCCCTCGGACGACGCTCGCGGGAAACCGGCCACAAGTCTGCACTTGCTGTCTTCTCGCGCGCTGTCCGGCGAGATCGGCTGCTGTGATCAACCCCGTCGTCGGAATGCAACGAGCTCGGCGCCGTTGGAAAGAGGACTCCAAATACTTCGACGTAGGGGCCTTCAGAAAAAATAATCAGATACGTATATCTGACTTATGGAATTTACACCCTTGCTGTAAACAGGCCAGAACTGCAGGGGCAGGTTCTGACTTCTCTGAAAATCACCGTTGACCGGGGAGAAGACCACCGAATCTGGTGATAATCTCTTCAGAAAAGTTGAAGATCTCTGAGAGAGGAAACCGGGACTATTTTTGGTTTCTTGATTGGACAAGAAATGGATTTTTTGGGATTTTTTGAGTGGACCTGGGTCGGATCTGGGACACTGTGGAAAAATTGCTCACAGGAACTGGTACGAAATTTGAAAAATACCTAGAGACCTTATCAAAAATTAGAAAATTCATGGTGATAGACATATGTGGACAGAAGTCTCAGTAATTTTTAGAGCCCCAACAAAATTCAAAACATGGGTCGAACAAGGTAGACTCAGAACTGATGAACAGTAGACAGAACCTGAACAGAACTGAAATTTGAACTTGGACGAAATTCTAAAAATATCTAAAGGACGAATTTTTGACTGAAATTTTTTGTGGAGGTAAGGGTTCAAGAGGGGAACCAACCCTGAAAATTGGAGCTTCAGAAGATGAGGGAAGAGAGAGGGACAATTCGGAGAAGAGAGGTCTGTCCAGAGTGGACAGAAAACCGAATTCGTTGGTGAAGACGCGTCGGCGGCGAGACGGCGGCGGCGGCGATCACCGGAGCTGCTTCAGAAGTTGGAGGGGATCAAGGGGGAGGGGATTACACTCTAGAAATGGGCTGGAGGTGGAAGAACACCAGGGAGAGAGGGGAGAGGGGCGCAAGCTTCAAGGAGGCAAATGCTCATTTCTTCTTCATTAATTCATTCAAAATGAAAATTACAACCTTATATAGGATGCCAACCAAACTCAATCTCAACCCTTGGATCTAGGGGTTTGGATTGGATGGCTGGGATACAATGAGAATCCCACATTGAATACATTAGTTTAATCAAATTGACCACATGTGTTCAAACTTGGTGTAATTCCATTCAAACACAACCTAACTACAACTACCAAGCCTAATAAGGCCAAAAGAGCATGCGCCCCCCTTCTTGGGCCAAGCCCATTCTTGGGCCAAGAGCCACTCCATATGGCATGCTAGGCATGGGCCATTCCCACTTTGATGGCCCATGAGAGGATGGAATCCCATTTGGGCTTTAAGAGCCTTAATGACCCACTTTGAAACCAAATGGCCCAATATGAAGGAGCCATCTTAAATGGACCTTAAACATGCTACCTAGTTATGGACTCTTCCTAGAAAGAGGCCCATTGGCTTAATTAAGCCTTACAAGGATGGCCCAAAAGAAGGAAATCAAAAATTACACACTTTCAAGCTAATACAACCCATAAAACACACCTATACAAGCTAATACACACTAATACAATCCATAAGCTCATGATGTCCTCATCAATTCTCCCCGGGTGGGAGAAACTCGACCCCGTCGAGTAGGGGTATGGCTGCTCGAGTACTCTGGCGGATCCGTCACCGTGCCAAGTAGCGCGGGTATGCTCCACTCCAAGTGATCGGCACCTGCTCGTTCCACATATACTCGATATGCGCACTGCTATGGCCAAAGGTGGTCACTCCGAAGGGGCACTCTCAACGGAAGGAAACAGCTCAAAGACTCACTAGGAATCACTGCTGAGTCCCGATAGGTGACTGATCCGGGTATAGAAGTAAACCGATCCCATACTCGTCAAGTGAATCGACTCGCTTCACACTCATTCGGGAACGACACGAGCTTGCACAAGACACATGCAGACTCACCATGCACAGACACACGAATGCAAACCACGCAAACAAACCACACAAGAAAACACACTAACTCAACTATGACCCTAGACACACCTAATGTTAGTCCGACCCGTACATGGGTGACGGCGGACCAGGACACCCGAATATGTGCCATGCATACACTAGATGTACTCGATGCTTGACGGAATGGATGACTCCTAGACACCCTAAGATGTACCAATCATGCATTGGCGACCTATGGGATTTGGGTGGGGAAGGACTAGGAGATCCAAAACTACCCTCGTCATCACCCCTAGATGTAGAGACGGCGTGCCGACTAGGCCGAGGGGTATGAGTGGAATAGTGAACTCTTCGGAAGAGGTGGAGAGAATGTGATAGCTCGGGAGCTTCACTAGTGGAGGGGTCAAAAGGGTCGAAGAAGGTGTGACCCCATGAAGTGGGTTCCAACATGACATGGTCCCAATCGTGAAATTCTTGAAGGTGCGGGTGGTCACCTTCCTCCGTCATGGTAGATGGGACCGTGTATAGGAAATATGACTCCTCCCTCGGAAGCAAAGTCATGAAGTCGGGCTCATCCGGTAGTGGGAGAAGTAGAAGAACCTCCGTGGTGACACAACCCACGGTGCACTCGGAGGTAATGGACCCTATGGCCGGATGGGTGAAGCTAAGACTAGCGGGTTGGTCAAAGCCTCGGGTCAAAAGATGCGTCAACTTCCATTGTGAATCTAATCCCATGACAAGATCATCCAACGTATCAACATGGTGACGAGATCGAAATGTGGTATGGAATGAGTTGACCGGCACTAGTGGTAGTGTGGGGTCCATTGATGGGAAGGGATGTGGGACCAAGCCATCCTTGAGCCATCTAAGAAGTGGCTCGACTATGTAAAGTGTTCCCGTAAGAAACACGGGTGGCTCGGGCTTTGGTAGTTCCCACTTTGATGGTTTCGAATGAAGACTGGAGGTAGATAACAATGGAGCATCCATGGGTGGTGGAGTAGCTTGTGTCCTTTCCCACCAATCCGAAATCATTTTCTTTATTTCCTCTAAGGAGCGGGTTGGAGGAGGGACCTTGGGGTGGACTAGCTCCTTAACTCTCGGCTCGGGTGTGAGCCTCGGCTCGGTTATAAGAGGGACTTCCACTCGGTTGGAGGTGCTTGAGTGGGTTGGGATGGGAGTGCCAAGGGGAGGTTGGTTGGTGGTGCATGGGCGGGCCACTAGATTGGGGTCACTTTGGTGGGTTTGGACGGCGGTGAAGGGGTGGGATTGGGTAGAGGTGTGGCCCACTTGATTGTGGGTGAGTTGGTGGGGTTGGTGAGTGGAATGACCTCCGTGGTTGGAGGTAGGTGGGCGGGGAACGTAGGCCCTCCTAAGCACTCTCTTCATTTCCCACCATGACTTGATGGGCCTTAGATTCCTATCCTCCCTCCAATATTTGATGTCCCTCCAAGTTGCAGCGGCTTCCCCAAAAAGTCGCCTTTTGGCAACATCGACTTGCATGGGCCCGTACATGATGTACACCTCGAAGTAATCATCCATAATGGCTTCCCATTCTAGATAGACACTCGGGTCATCGGACCCGTAGAAATCCCGGGTTTCGGGTCTCGTGGGGTGGTTCGGGTGGTCCTTCCATTTGAGATAGTATCGCCACCATCCCGGAGTTTGGGACTCCATGGGACACGGGAAACTAGTGGGTGGCCATGCCGACACTCGGACCAAAACACTAGACACGACACTAAGTAATGCAAAGTTGGAATGCACTAACTAATGCACACTAAGGACCCTAGACGTAAACCAAGACTCGATACGTGGCGGAGATAATTGACCCGAAGGTCACTCGCGCAAGTGTGCGGCCTTCCCGATAGGCGTAACCTAACGGTCGGACAACACCTTTTTATATACCGAGTAAAGGGATGTATGCGACCCAAAAATGACTCTTTTTGTTGTTTTAAAAATGTGATGATCCTAAACACGACTTAGACCGACTAATGACTACATGACACTCTTTTTTTTTTTGAATGCAACACCCTAGACTCAACCTGCTCTGATACCAAATTGATGCGGGACGGGACCACGGACACGACAAGCTAGCGGTCGTCCCTTAGCGAGGGAAGCGTCGGATGTGCACGGTTGAACAACCGGCAGTGAGCTAGGGTGGTCGGCTCTCAATTGTGCCCGGATCGGGTCACGGGACGGTCACTCTCTCACTCGCAGCAGTGATATGATAAATTAAAAGCGAGCTAGGTAACCCTACACATGCTCTCTAGCAGCGGCATAAACAAGCATATATAGAAATAAGCGGAATGCCAAGCAAGGAGCGAATACGATACCTCCACGCGCTCGGCGTGGCGAAGATGGCACCCGGCCGAAACTCGTACTCCCGGGAACTTAATACATTAAGATTACAGCAATACAAGTAAGCCCACTCCACGCAGGGAGGTAACGGGCGACACAAGGGGGCCCGGGAGGACCAATTCCGGGTTGACGGGCGGTTTCCGGGCACGGCTTCGGCTTCGCGCGTACTCGTGCTAGTGGGGCCCACGTGTGGACCGGAGGGGTCGTGTGGGACCTGATGCCTCCTCTGGTGTGGGTACACTTGGGAAGCGCTCCCCTAGGATGGCGAGTTGCTGGAACGACCGCCGGACGCCGGGCGGCCCTCGGACGACGCTCGCGGGAAACCGGCCACAAGTCTGCACTTGCTGTCTTCTCGCGCGCTGTCCGGCGAGATCGGCTGCTGTGATCAACCCCGTCGTCGGAATGCAACGAGCTCGGCGCCGTTGGAAAGAGGACTCCAAATACTTCGACGTAGGGGCCTTCAGAAAAAATAATCAGATACGTATATCTGACTTATGGAATTTACACCCTTGCTGTAAACAGGCCAGAACTGCAGGGGCAGGTTCTGACTTCTCTGAAAATCACCGTTGACCGGGGAGAAGACCACCGAATCTGGTGATAATCTCTTCAGAAAAGTTGAAGATCTCTGAGAGAGGAAACCGGGACTATTTTTGGTTTCTTGATTGGACAAGAAATGGATTTTTTGGGATTTTTTGAGTGGACCTGGGTCGGATCTGGGACACTGTGGAAAAATTGCTCACAGGAACTGGTACGAAATTTGAAAAATACCTAGAGACCTTATCAAAAATTAGGAAAATTCATGGTGATAGACATATGTGGACAGAAGTCTCAGTAATTTTTAGAGCCCCAACAAAATTCAAAACATGGGTCGAACAAGGTAGACTCAGAACTGATGAACAGTAGACAGAACCTGAACAGAACTGAAATTTGAACTTGGACGAAATTCTAAAAATATCTAAAGGACGAATTTTTGACTGAAATTTTTTGTGGAGGTAAGGGTTCAAGAGGGGAACCAACCCTGAAAATTGGAGCTTCAGAAGATGAGGGAAGAGAGAGGGACAACTCGGAGAAGAGAGGTCTGTCCAGAGTGGACAGAAAACCGAATTCGTCGGTGAAGACGCGTCGGCGGCGAGACGGCGGCGGCGGCGATCACCGGAGCTGCTTCAGAAGTTGGAGGGGATCAAGGGGGAGGGGATTACACTCTAGAAATGGGCTGGAGGTGGAAGAACACCAGGGAGAGAGGGGAGAGGGGCGCAAGCTTCAAGGAGGCAAATGCTCATTTCTTCTTCATTAATTCATTCAAAATGAAAATTACAACCTTATATAGGATGCCAACCAAACTCAATCTCAACCCTTGGATCTAGGGGTTTGGATTGGATGGCTGGGATACAATGAGAATCCCACATTGAATACATTAGTTTAATCAAATTGACCACATGTGTTCAAACTTGGTGTAATTCCATTCAAACACAACCTAACTACAACTACCAAGCCTAATAAGGCCAAAAGAGCATGCGCCCCCCTTCTTGGGCCAAGCCCATTCTTGGGCCAAGAGCCACTCCATATGGCATGCTAGGCATGGGCCATTCCCACTTTGATGGCCCATGAGAGGATGGAATCCCATTTGGGCTTTAAGAGCCTTAATGACCCACTTTGAAACCAAATGGCCCAATATGAAGGAGCCATCTTAAATGGACCTTAAACATGCTACCTAGTTATGGACTCTTCCTAGAAAGAGGCCCATTGGCTTAATTAAGCCTTACAAGGATGGCCCAAAAGAAGGAAATCAAAAATTACACACTTTCAAGCTAATACAACCCATAAAACACACCTATACAAGCTAATACACACTAATACAATCCATAAGCTCATGATGTCCTCATCAGGCGCCCCCTTGACTTTCAAGGTTCCTACCTTGAATTTTATTCCCCTTTGTCTCCCACTTGGCCCACCCTTCTAGAAGCCCACCATTGGAAGGTTGACTGACCCCACATGGGCCCTAGGGATGAGGTGGATCAATGGGAAAGGGATAGGGGGGCCCGCGGGACCCGGGTGGTCCCAAATTACACATAAACCCCTGTTACAACCCAAATTACAATCCGAATAAAACACACAATACACAAAAACAAAGTCCCAATAAACTATAAATATCGAGACTCAAGGGGGAGTCTCCAAGCTGTCTCCGAGCCAGATGGAAGCCACTGTAGCCTGGGTGGTGCTCCGCGTACGGTACCGTTGGCTCGCCGGTTCGTGCTTCTCGCTCGCTCTGGTGTCCGCACCAATTCTCCCTGGGTGGGAGAAACTCGACCATGTCGAGTAAGGGTCAGCATCGCTCTGGTAGCGCTCCAATAGGTCCGGATCTATCCGCTGCAACTCTCCACGGGTGATCCAAGTATCCTCGGTGGCGGGTCGCCCTCTCCAACGCACTAGGTAGCGTGGGTAAGATCCACTCCTGGTAAATGTCACCTGCTCATGCAGTATCTGATCAATATGCCCTCGCTGCTGTAAAAATATCACTGGTGGTGGACACTCAGGTGTGGGATCACTCTCAATGGGAGGAGATGGCTCAAAAGGCTCACTAGGGATCACTGCTGGGTCCCTATATGCAACTAGATCCGACACATTGAAAGTTGAGCTTATACCATATTCCTCGGGCAAGTCCACAATATATGCATTGGATCCAACATGTTTCAACACTCTAAATGGACCGGCTCCGCGAGCTTGCAATTTCTTTACGGTTCCAGAGGGAAACCGTTCAGGTCTTACCCTGATCATGACATATTCACCCTCTTGGAACTCACGGTGGTGTCGATGGGCATCGGCTAACTCCTTATAGCGTGCATTGCTGGTCTCAATGTGATGACGGATGTCGTCATGCAAACTCCTAACATGCCTAGCAAAAGACTCGGCAGACTCAGACGCTCGTGCGTGAATGGGCATGGGAACAAGATCCACTGTCTTCCTAGGCCTACGACCTGTGGCAATCTCGAATGGACTCATACCGGTAGACCTGTTAACCGAATCATTATAAGCAAATTCTGCCAATGGTAATATAAGATCCCAATCCCCTAGACGATCCCGGACAAGACACCTCAAAAGGTCACCCAGACTCCTATTGACCACCTCGGTCTGACCATCTGTCTAGGGATGATATGCAGTGAAAAACTTGAGGTGAGTACCCAACATATGCCACAGTGTCTTCCAGAAATAACTGGTGAATCTAACATCATGGTCAGACACTATGGTACGAGGCAATCCGAACTTGCACACCACATGAGTAAGAAATAGGCGGGCTACCCTCGAAGCATCCGAAGTCTTCGAGCAGGGAATGAAAAGGGCCATCTTCGAGAATCGGTCAACAACCACATAGACCGAGTCATGCTTCCTAGAGGTACGTGGCAATCCCAAAACAAAATCCATGCTAACATCATGCCACGGGGCATCAGGCATGGGAAGAGGAGTATAAAGGCCCGAGCTTTGTTTCTTCATTTTGGCCGTAGCACATGTACGGCACTGAGCCACTATATGAGCAACATCATGCTTCAAGCTCGGCCAATAAAATCTATGCTCAACAGCCTCGATAGTCTTGTTCCGACCAAAGTGGCCGGCTAGACCTCCCGCATGTAGTTCCCAGACTAAGAAGTCTCAAACCGAAGTTTAGGGAACACAAAGCCTGCCTCCTCGAAAGAGGTAACCCTCCTGAAGCACATAATCATCAAGGTCTCTCATGGGTCCGGCCTGGAGAGCGGTGTAAGTCTGACCGAAGTCAGGATAGTCAACATAGGCCTTTCTCATCTTCTCTAACCCTATGACCTCGGCACTCATGGTCGTCAGCAGACAAGCACGCCGACTCAAGGCATCTGCTACCTTGTTCTCCACTCCAGCCTTATGTTAAAGCACAAATGTGTACTGCTGGAGATACTCAACCCATCGGTTGTGACGCGCATTAAGCTTCTTTTGGGAATGGAGGAACCTCAAGGCCTCATGATCGGAGTACAAGATAAACTTCTGATGTAAAAGATAGTGCCTCTAATGCCTAAGAGCCTGAACAACTGCGTAGAATTCCTTATCATAAGTGGAGTATCGCAGTTTTACGTCATTCAGCTTCTCACTGAAATATGCGACCGGGTGGGCCTCCTGACTCAACACTCCTCCTATCCCAACACCCGACGCATCACAAGAGACCTCAAACACCTTCGAGAAATCTGGCAATCGAAGGATAGGTGTCTGGGTCATGAGCTCCTTGATGTCCTTGAAGGCAGCAGCAGCGGCCTTCGTCCATACAAACGTGCCCTTCCGAATATAGTCCGTGATCGGGGCAATGACGGAGCTAAATCCACGGATGAAACGACGGTAGAACGTCGCAAGGCCATGGAAGCTGCGGACATCATGGACCGTACGGGGTTCCGGCCACTCAACAATGGCCCGGACCTTCTCCGGATCGGCGGAGACCCCAGTACTAGACACAATAAAACCCAAGAAGGTAAGCTGAGGTGTCATGTGTTGTGCCCCTGTGGTTTTGATGATTGGTTTTGATGTGAGTCAAACACTGTGAGTCACCATGCGATGTTCAGTCATTTTGTCAGATCATAAAGCATTCATATATATACATCTGTAAGGTCCATGCATTTTCCTGTCATACATCTAGTCATGGTTTAAAGTCTATACATCGCTTGTATATGAGGTCCTGTCTGCACGCTATAAAGTCCATACATTGCCTCGCTATAAAGTCCATACATTGCCTTGTAGCATGCACGCACACACAAGTCTATACATTGCCTTGTAGCATGCACGCACACACATAAGTCTATACATTGGCTGGTTGCTGTAACACACAAGTCTATACATTGTTGCATCATGTGCCTTATGCATATAAAGTCTGTACATCATATGCATAGTGGTGCGGACACCCGAGCAGTTGAGAGGCGCGATACGCCAAGCCACCGGTACCGCACACGGAGCACGACTCGAGCCACTTCAGCGTCCATCTAGCTCGGAGACAGCCTGGAGACTCCCCCTTGAGTCCCTACATTTATCATATTTGTTTAGACTTTATTTGTGTGTAATGTGTGTTTGTTTCATTTTATTCGGTTTGTAATTTTGATTGTAAGAGGGGTTTATTTGTGAAATGGGACCCCCGGGTCCCACGCCCCCCCCAGACCCCTCCCATTGATCCACCTCAGCCTAGGGCCCCATGTGGGGTCAGTCAACATTTCAAATGGAGGCATCTAGAAGAGTTGAATGGTAAAAGACACATGGGAGACAATTGGACTTCAAAGTCCAAGGTAGGCTACCTACCATGTCATCCATGTCTCCCCTTGGTCAATAGGCCGCCCCCCCTTGAATATTTTTATTTATTTTTTTATGTTAGTCACATCTAATCCAAGCCATCCATTCCCCATCCCTATATCCAATGGTGGAGATTGGATTTGATGTGTAGCCTATAAAGCTTGTATTTTCCCATTTGGATGAATTAATGAAGAAGAAAACTGATGAATTTTGTTGGAGCAGCCTTGGCCGCCCCCGTCCTCTCTCCTCCCTCTCCCCCTTGCAGCTGTGAAGGTTGCCCTTTGGAGGTGTGACTCCTCCCCTATCAGTTCCGGTCGCCGTCGCCGCCGCCACGAGCCGTCACCGCACCGCCATCGTGTTCGTCGGAGTTCTGCCATCCACCTGTAGCAACAACTTCCACGAACTTCTGTTATCCGCCACGACATCCTTTTGAGCTGGGATTTTGAGGGCGTGTTCCAGAGGTCCCCTCCAGCTCTCAAAAACATTGGTTTGGTCTCTTGATCCCGAAATCCAATTTTCCATTTTCGTTTTCCATTCCATTTCATATCTGGCTGATTTCTGTCTAGATCCTCCTCCACCCTAAATTTCCTATCTCCGACCCACCTTTTGATTTTTTTCTGGAGCTCCCAAATTTACTGGGGGTTCTGTTCACCTTCCTCTCCATCCCCAATTTTTCTTAGAATTTCGGGAGATCATCTCATCATTTATAAAATTCATCCTCAGGTCCATCTACAGTGCTGTCAGCCAGTTTCCAGATCCGACCACCTGTCAGTGTAAAATCCATAAAAATTCATGGCCTCAACTAATCCTTCCAAAAAAATTATTCCCTTTTTTCTTGTTCAAATCTCCACAACTTTCAAGAATAGTTCGAAGTCTGAATCTATGGTCTACTAGGTAGTAAAAGGTAACTCTCAGAAAAGTTCCCTGCTGATCTAAGTGTTCGGGTACTGTACAATAGAAACTTCAAAATTCAACAAAGTCTAGATCCGTGCAGATCCAGCAGATCTCTCTAGGCCTAGATTGAAGGAATTCAAGAGAGCTTTCCAACGATAGCTCCTGTGCCCCGATCCGACATCGGGATTGATTGCAGCGGCCGATCTCGCCGGAGCGCGCGCCGGAAAACAGAACCGGAAATCAGTGGACAGCAACTTCAAGAGTTGGAGATCGGAGCCGATCGGCCACCGATGGGTGTTTCCAGCCGACCACCTTCCAGGGAGGCGCGTCCCCAGGGGTCCCCATCACAGCGGGCCCCACCCCAGCAGGCCGGGAGGACAGCGCCATCCGTGGGCCCCACAGACCCGTAGATCGCGCCGTCCGGACAGCACTTTAGACGCGTGTTCGGCATCGCTGGGCGACATCAAGATGCTGCCCATCAACCCGATTCGCGTGATTCCCGGGCCCCGCATGTGACCTTTTACCTCCCTGCATGGAGTGGGTCAAATATTTGTACCGCTGTAAAATTATTTAACCGGGAGTCCGTAAATCGGCCGGGGTTATCTTCGCCACGCCGGGTGTGTGGAGGTAACGGTCTAAACTTCTCGGTGTTACTTTGCTTAGCTAGTATATGGTCGTATGCCACTGCGAGAGTGTAGGTTCCTAGCCCGTGTGTTCATGTCGCCGCTGTGAGTGTGAGAGTGACCCGTCCCGCGACTCGATCCGAGTCCGGAAGTTGAGTCAGACTACCTTAAACTCTTCCGGTTCCTTAACCGCGCACGATCCACGCTTTCCCTCGCCTGGGATGATGAGTGAGTTTGCACTTTTGTTAGCAACGTGTAGCCCAGAGGAGCTCTTAGTGTCGAGGTGAGGTCGCTCTAGTAGTCGTGTCATTACTGGTCGAGTCGTGTCCGTCTCATATAGCGTCGTCTCCTCAGTCCGTCCCGCATCAGTTTGGTATCAGAGCGAGTTGAGTCTAGGGTAGTCTTGCATAAGTTTTGCATGTATCATGGTCTAAGTCGAGTCTAGGATCATCATTATTTTCAAAAAAAAAGTGTATTTTAAAATTACATTTTTCATCCCGATAACCCGGTATATCAAAAGGTGTTGTCCGAACGTTAGGCTACGCCTATCGGGAGGGCCGAACACTTGCGCGAGTGATCTTCGGATCGGTTATCTCCGCCACGTACCAGATATTGGTTAGGTCTAAGAGCATCATCTAGTGTGTGCTTGCATTAGTCGGTTTATCTTGTCTCTTGTCATCATGCCCATCTTGTAGTTCCGAGTTTCCAATGGACTCCCGGTCGTCCAGGCGATATGACCGTTGGTCCACCCATGGGCTTGGCAACCATCCTCTCCGCTTCTATAGGCCTGAATCCTCAGATTTTTTTGGCTCCAATGACCCGGGCATCTACCTCAAGTAGGAGGCCACCATGGACACCTACTTTGATTGTTATACTATGTTCGAGACAATGCAATTCTCTTTCGCCAAAGAGCGGCTTCTTCATGAGGCTGTTTAAAAGTGGGATTACATCGAAAGAATGAGAGAGGTTAGGAGGCAATGGCCCATCGAGTCATGGTGGGACATGAAGAGAGAGCTTAGGAAGGTCTACGTGCCCCAACCAGTCACCTCCAACCGGCCCCACCCAATCACTTCCAACCAAGTGGGTCCTAGTTGGAGGCAAAGAGCCCCACACGTAGATGAGCCAAGACCCAATCGTAGGACGGTTGACTACGGGCGAGTCCACCATGATATCCCTATTCCAACCCACTCTGTTGCCGAACTTATGCAAATGATTTTAGACTGGTTGGATGGGGTGTGATGTGACACAACCTCGGACCTAATGCAAGCAAGCACAATCGCAATCTAAATGGGCCAATTTGGGCCGCCGCTCTCTCGTCACTCACCCAAGCCCGGGGTAACTTGGCAATGCCAAGGTGAGGTTGAGGGGTTGGGCCCTTTCTGGTAGAGGGCCAGCAAGGCCAAGGTTTGATTCCCAATGGATTTGGAAGCCCAATTCAACGGGGCCGACGAAGTGCCGAAGGCACCGGTTGCACTCTTCCCACGGTGATCACTCAAGGCAATGGGGCTTGAGGATCGGGCTCTCACTCGCATAACCAGCGGAATTAGAACTAATATTGAAAGACAAGCACTAAGTGGAGTGAAGGTTTGAGCACTTACTCGACCGGTTTGAAGAAACCGGTCCCGGTCGGAGACGAGGGCGAGCGGGGAGGCGAGTGGATCCCCACACGCCGCGGCGGTGTCGCTTGACCTGCCCAAACAAATTACACCACTACACCTCTCGCAGGAGGGGGAACTTGGGGTGGGGGTTAATGATATTACATCAATACTACCTCCACGCAGGGAGGGGCCTTCAGCCGGCCAAGCGGGGTGGGGAAACCAAAGCAAAGAACGAGGAACAAGGGTGGACGCCGAATCTGCCTGCTATCTGCGAACCAGATAGAGGGTCGGTGTTGCTATTGTAGATCTTGCTCAGGAATTTCTCTGATGGCGAGACTGGCGGAGAAATCTTCATAACAGGAAGGGGAATGCCTCAGAATTTTTGTAAATTCTTCTGGAGTCTCTGCAGGTCGGGGCAGGAGCTTGAACAGGGCCTCTGTTTCTTGGACTAGCAGGGGCAGGTCACCAACAGTAGGATGCAGAGGCTGTCCTGGCCGCTCCCGAACTCCAAATTTGATGCCGTCAGTGCCGTTAGAACCGTGGGTGAGTCCTCTTTGCAGAAAAAGAAACGGGGATGCCAGAAGAGAACGGAGACGATCTGTGGAGCCAGAAGAGTGAGGAGGTGTCGATGCAGACTGGGGAAGGCAGAGCCGCGCGACCGTGGAAGAAAATTGGTAACTTCTGTTCCCAGATGCTGAATGGGCTTCTGCTTCTTGATTCTGAAAGTAGACAGGCCGATGAAGAACTTTGAAGAAGAACTTGAGGACTGATTCCTTCGGGGTTCGTCGTGGCAGAGCTTCTAATCTGGCTCAGGTCCTCAGCCGAGGTAGAACCGCGCAGCTGTGGGAGAATGGACCTCCTGGACGACTCAGAGATCGGAAGAAGACGAAACCACTTCGGTTGCGAAGGCGACTGGCAGACGCTTCCGACGATGGCTCTTGGGTCTTCAAACTCGTCCGGAGGAGGTCGTGGTGGCCGCTGAAGGTTGCTGGTCTGCTGTAGATCTTCAGTTGAGAGCTGTAGGTTGATGATGATGGGGGGGAATGGGGTATATGGGAGGGGAAATGGGGGTGGATGAGTGTGGGGAAAGCCCGGGCTGTGAGGGGGTCTAGGAGGGGGTGTTCTAAGGTGGGGAAGGGAAGAATGGGGTCTGGAAGGGGGTCTAACAGGTGGTGGGAGGAGGAGCTACGAATTTGGGAAGGTGGGTGAGAGGAGAAAGTGAGGGGGGGGGCACAAGTGAGTGGAGGGAAGGGTGGATTTCAAATTTGAAATGGCCTTGGAAGTTGTGGGGTTGTGTGGGGAAGGGGTTGATTGTGTTGGAATGGGGAAAGTGGTGTTGGAATGTGGAAGATGGTGTTGGAATGGTGAGGGATCTCTTGGGACTAGGGGGGTGGAGTAATGGAGGCCATGGGGAAGTGGAGGGCTTTAATGATGGTAGGTGGGGGTTGAGGTGGTTGGGAAGGGAGGAGAGAGAAGAAAATTCGAAATTGGGTGTTGAGGAGAGAGAAAGTGGAGTGAAAAAGAGGGATTAAGAGAGGGAAGGGTGGGGAATCTCTCCCCTAGGGTTTCTCACCCAAAAAATGTTGGAATCACTCCACTAAACTAAGCTTTGGACTCTCAAATGGCATTTTTTTCATTGATTGATTCATTACCTCCAAATGAAGGAAATGGGGCCCTATATATAGGAAACCCACATTTTACAATAAGACCTGACAAAAGACTCATTGACAAATAACCGAAGGGGTAGGGGAGCTCATTGGGCCAAGCCCGAAGAAATGGGCCCAATTAGCACATTACACATTCTAATGACACTCAAACATAGGAAAATAAATGCAAGACCTAGGGACATGACTCAAATAAAATGTAAATTACATCAAATGACTCAAGTAAAATTACATAGGACTCAAAATTAAATGACTAAACCATGTCGGATGCAACCGGGGCGAGGAGACGAGCTATGAATGTGGGCATGGAAGGTGATGTCCACATCATACTCCCGGGGTGCGGAGAACTCGACTCCGTCGAGTAAGTATCCTTCCCTCCTTGGAAGGTGTAGAAGTGTTACTGCCTTCAAGTCTTCCGAACGAGACCGATCCATCCACCTGCCGAGATAGCGCTCATATACCTTGCTCCGAGTGGTAGTGACTTGTTCATCCAATATTTGTTCAATTTGTTCACGCTGGACTCTCTTGGCTGGTGGTTTATCATCATGGGTGGGTGCTCTCTCAAGGGAAGAAGTAGGCTCAATCTCCTCACTAGGTACCACCGTGGGTCCCTTATATGGCACTAGGTCGGCAACAATGAATGTGGGACTTATTCCATACTCCTCAGGGAGATCTAACTCGTAGGCAATTGCACCTATGCGCCTCAAGACCTGGAAGGGACCAGCCCCACGTGGCCTCAGTTTAGAGTTGGCTCCTGGGGAGAGCCTCTCCATCCTTACTATCACAAAGTCACCCACTTGGAATTCTTGGTGACGCCGATGAGAGTTGGCCCGCCTCTTATAAGCCTCATTCTTTTTGCTTATGTGCTTGCAAAGGCTTTCATGCAATTTTGTGAATGTTGACATTCTAGGGGTGATGGGTGGGCCTGGGCAACCAAAAGTAGACCAATCATGCTTTGATGCCAAGAAGACTTTGATGGATTTTGGAGGGCCGGGGCAACCATATGTGGACTTATCATGCAATGTTGTCATGTAGACTTTGGTGGGCCTAGGTGGGCCGGGGCACCCGTAGGTGAACCTATCATGCAAAGTGGTGATGAATGTAGGGGGACCTGGACATCCGTAGATGCTGTTGACATGCTTAAGACCCATGATAAATGAAGGTGGACCAATACATCCGAATATGGGCCACTCATGCCTTCTACTTGACATGTGGGTGGTATGAATGAATGGACCCAACATAGTGTTCATGCCAAGTGGTGTGGTAGACCTAGACACATGCATATTTTTCCTAAGGTGACTTCCATGTGTATAGGTGTGGGACAACCTTTGAACTCCAATTGGAAAGGATCGAACGGATCTAAGAATGTGGTCATCATGGGATGAGCACAACCTCATTACCTAGGGAAATGTGGCCCAAGGTCATGGCTCCCAAGGTGTAACCCGGGTCATAGATGAGGTGGGTTTGGCCCAATATGGTGGGTGAGGGTAGGAAAGGGTGGGTGGTTGGTAAGATGGTTGGGTCATATGAGTCCCTTGACTCCCATTGGAATGGATCATATGGATCATAAAATGGGTCACCTAGGGGAGGAACTCCATGTCCTCAAGATCCTTAAAAGGTGCTAAGTCATCCTTCTCCATTATAGTTGGGCCAATGTTCTTGACAAGTGAGTCGGCCATGAGTGGAGGGCTTGGCTTTCTACCCGAGATAAGAAGCTCTAAATCGAGGAGAAGGTTGGGCTCATCGGGTGTAGGGAGGAATAGAAGGAGGTCGCTAGTGTAGCAACCAATGGTGCAAACTGAGGTGATAGACCCTATGCATAGGTGTAGGAGGCTAAGGCTCCTAGGTTGTTCGACCATAGGGGTCAACATGCTAGTCATCTCTACTTGCCATGCTATGCCCTTGAGAAGGTCCTCTAAGGTCTCCACTTGATAGGATGCTTGGATTGTGGTGTGATAGGAGAAGAAGGGCACTATGGGAAGGTCTTGTTCTATGGGAGGGAAAACATGGGCCGGGGTCTCTCGAATTGGGCTCTCCTTTAGCCAACTAACAATGGGTTCCCCTAAGATGAGATTGACTCCAACTAAAGATGGTGATGTAAGGTGAAGACCCTCGTATGTTGTTTCTTCTTCAACTTGGACTTGGGTTTCCTCCAAGGTGGAGAGTGGGTTTGGAGTGTTCACCACTATGGGGTGGGGTATGGGTTCTTCTTCCAAGGAGGTGAGAGGGGCTTTTGAGGGTGTGGTGATGATTGGGGCATAGTGTATCCGGGGTGGTAGGTAGTGGGAAACTTGGGTTAGGATAGGTAAGGGTAGTAGTGGAGGCTTTGGTGGGAGTTGGATTGGGGTAGGGAGAGGAAGATGGATGGGTTGAAGGGGTTTGGGTTGATTGGTTTTGGGAGGAGTGTCCCCTTTTGGGGGTGATGGAGAGGTAGTGGTGGGGGTTACCACGGGCCTAGGTGGAGAGTTGGCCATGGGGCCCAATTGGGTATGGGGACCTATGGTTGTGGTGTGGACTTGGAGGTGGGGTGTAAATGTAGTGGTTGTGGTAGGAGAGATGGGAAGTGGTGGGGAATGGGTGATTGGGGTCTGGGATTGATCGGGTGGAGTTGAAGTGCTCCTTGGACTTTGGTGATTTGAGTAGGAGGGAGAGGGTTGGAGGGTGTAGGTTTTTCTAAGCTCGGTCTTCATCTCATCCCAAGTGCTAATTGGGGCCTCCCTACGGATCTTTCTCAAACCTTCCACAACTAACCAATGAGTTTTAGCTTGTTTGGAGAGGTGTGCCTTGGCTAGCCTCATTCTTCTTCCTTCGTTCAAGGGGCAACTTTTAAAGAATTGGTCCATGGAAATCTCCCAATCTAGGTAAAGGCTTGGGCTGTTGGACCCATCAAAGGCGGGGGTTTTGATTTTCAAGTGTTCTAAAAATATGGTTTCTAGATTTCCCAAAGGTCACTCTCATTCACTCTTGGTGCACGGCTATTTCCTTCAAGTCGGTCGAGTCGAGACATGATATCTTCAAGCCGATTAAGGACATTAGGTAGGGCTTCTATGATAGAGGTGTTGCTACCCACTTTGTTGGCAATGGAACTTCCATGAGGATTTGGGCTTCTTGGGAAAGTTGATGGGATGGATATGACGGGTATGAAGTGGCCATTCTAGTGGACATGGGAGATGCAACCGAGGACTCTAAATGCATAAACATGCCCTAGGACCAACTTGTGGAGAGACAAGTTGTGAACTTGCTCTGATACCACTTGATGTGACACAACCTCGGACCTAATGCAAGCAAGCACAATCGCAATCTAAATGGGCCAATTTGGGCCGCCGCTCTCTCGTCGCTCACCCAAGCCCGGGGTAACTTGGCAATGCCAAGGTGAGGTTGAGGGGTTGGGCCCTTGCTGGTAGAGGGCCAGCAAGGCCAAGATTTGATTCCCAATGGATTTGGAAGCCCAATTCAACGGGGCCGACGAAGTGCCGAAGGCACCGGTTGCACTCTTCCCACGGTGATCACTCAAGGCAATGGGGCTTGAGGATCGGGCTCTCACTCGCATAACCAGCGGAATTAGAACTAATATTGAAAGACAAGCACTAAGTGGAGTGAAGGTTTGAGCACTTACTCGACCGGTTTGAAGAAACCGGTCCCGGTCGGAGACGAGGGCGAGCGGGGAGGCGAGTGGATCCCCACACGCCGCGGCTGTGTCGCTTGACCTGCCCAAACAAATTACACCACTACACCTCTCGCAGGAGGGGGAACTTGGGGTGGGGGTTAATGATATTACATCAATACTACCTCCACGCAGGGAGGGGCCTTCAGCCGGCCAAGCGGGGTGGGGAAACCAAAGCAAAGAACGAGGAACAAGGGTGGACGCCGAATCTGCCTGCTGTCTGTGAACCAGAATAGAGGGTCGGTGTTTCTGTTGTAGATCTTGCTCAGGAATTTCTCTGATGGCGAGACTGGCAGGGAAATCTTCGTAACAGGAAGGGGAATGCCTCAGAATTTTTGTAAATTCTTCTGGAGTCGCTGCAGGTCGGGGCAGGAGCTTGAACAGGGCCTCTGTTTCATAGACTAGCAGGGGCAGGTCACCAACAGTAGGATGCAGAGGCTGTCCTGGCCGCTCCCGAACTCCAAATTTGATGCGTCAGTGCCGTTAGAACCATGGGTGAGTCCTCTTTGCAGCAAAAGAAACGGGGATGCCAGAAGAGAACGGAGACGATCTGTGGAGCCAGAAGAGTGAGGAGGTGTCGATGCAGACTGTGGAAGGCAGAGCCGCGCGACCGTGGAAGAAAATTGGTAACTTCTGTTCCCGGATGCTGAATGGGCTTCCGCTTCTTGATTCTGAAAGTAGATAGGACGATGAAGAACTTTAAAGAAAAACTTGAGGACTGATTCCTTCGGGGTTCGTCGTGGCAGAGCTTCTAATCTGGCTCAGGTCCTCAGCGAGGTAGAACCGCGCAGCTGTGGGAGAATGGACCTCCTGGACGACTCGGAGATCGGAAGAAGATGAAACCACTTCGGTTGCGAAGGCGACTGGCAGACGCTTCCGATGATGGCTCTTGGGTCTTCAGACTCATCCGGAGGAGGTCGTGGTGGCCGCTGCAGGTTGCTGGTCTGCTGTAGATCTTCAGTTGAGAGCTGTAGGTTGATGATGATGGGGGGAATGGGGTATATGGGAGGGGAAATGGGGGTGGATGAGTGTGGGGAAAGCCCGGGCTGTGAGGGGGTCTAGGAGGGGGTGTTCTAAGGTGGGGGAAGGGAAGAATGGGGTCTGGAAGGGGGTCTAACAGGTGGTGGGAGGAGGAGCTACGAATTTGGGAAGGTGGGTGAGAGGAGAAAGTGAGGGGGGGGGGCACAAGTGAGTGGAGGGAAGGGTGGATTTCAAATTTGAAATGGCCTTGGAAGTTGTGGGGTTGTGTGGGGAAGGGGTTGATTGTGTTGGAATGGGGAAATTGGTGTTGGAATGTGGAAGATGGTGTTGGAATGGTGAGGGATCTCTTGGGACTAGGGGGGTGGAGTAATGGAGGCCATGGGGAAGTGGAGGGCTTTAATGATGGTAGGTGGGGTTGAGGTGGTTGGGAAGGGAGGAGAGAGAAGAAAATTCGAAATTGGGTGTTGAGGAGAGAGAAAGTGGAGTGAAAAAGAGAGATTAAGAGAGGGAAGGGTGGGGAATCTCTCCCCTAGGGTTTCTCACCCAAAAAATGTTGGAATCACTCCACTAAACTAAGCTTTGGACTCTCAAATGGCATTTTTTTCATTGATTGATTCATTACCCCCAAATGAAGGAAATGGGGCCCTATATATAGGAAACCCACATTTTACAATAAGACCCTGACAAAAGACTCATTGACAAATAACCGAAGGGGTAGGGGAGCTCATTGGGCCAAGTCCGAAGAAATGGGCCCAATTAGCACATTACACATTCTAATGACACTCAAACATAGGAAAATAAATACAAGACCTAGGGACATGACTCAAATAAAATGCAAATTACATCAAATGACTCAAGTAAAATTACATAGGACTCAAAATTAAATGACTAAATCATGCCGGATGCAACCGGGGCGAGGAGACGAGCTATGAATGTGGGCATGGAAGGTGATGTCCACATCAGGGTGGATAGGACACGTACTCCTAGTGATGTACTCCTACCCGAGCCTAAGGAGGTCATCGCTGGTAGTCTTAACCCGGCCCCATCAACGGAGTCCCCAAGCCCTCTCCCTATCATGGAGGATGCCCACTCCCCATCCGAGGGCGATAATTCATCAAGGCCTTAACCTATGGAACTCCATACGGAGCCCATCGTGCTCCTAAAGGGTGAGGTAATTATTGAGGAGCCATTAGCTAGTTGGCTAAGGAAGGGTTTATTCCTAAATACCACACTCCCTTGCTACCCTCCCATAGAACCAACCCTACAGATAGTGTCCACCACAGCTTTTAGCACCACTTGCCAATCCTCTTACTTTGTGGACACTATGAATGACCTACTTAAGGGATTAAGTAGGCAAATGGAGCTGACCAGTCTGTTGGCTCTCAGGCCCGACCCACCTAGGTGCCTTAGCTTCATATACCCATCCTTGGGTTCTATCACCTCTGTCTGCACGGTGGGTCCCTTCACCAGTGAGCTCATCTTGCTCTTACCTCTACCAGACGAGCTCCACCACTTTCCCTTCCATGACCCCTTCTCTCCCATAGGGAAGTCCCCCCATCCTAGGGAGACAGCTATTTCCCTGATCCCCTCAGGTGACGAGGGGTTGGCTTACATTGGGAATTTCTACCCAGGGTCAAAAGAGAGCCACATCACTGAATCCATAACTCTTCTTGATCCTTTTGATCCTTTTCCATGGGAATTCATCACGGTAGGTCACACTTTCCTCGATCCTGTCAACCCCTTCCCTAGGGAGCCCCGTGACCCACCACTTCCCAACCGCGCCCTTTCTCCATGGGCCAGCCCTTCAGTTCACTCGAGAAATGGAGAAAGTGAATTTGGCTTCCCGGGTCCACCTAGACCACCCGAACCACTCGACCCTCCCACACCCAAGTCTAATAGGACGTCATTGCCAGGCTGGTTTATACTTGGGTGTCTTGGAGCCAACCATGACGTCAACCTCCTGTTACGTCAAATGAATGCATGGTACACATTCGGATGTCCTGGTCCGCCGTCACATATGTACAGGTCGGACTAATAGTAGGTTTGTCTAGGGTCTTGTGTGTCTGTACATACATGTGTCCAGCATATTAGGAGAGCATAGTGAGTCTGCCGAGTCGTTTGCTAGGCATGTTAGGAGTTTGCATGACGACATCCGTCGTCACATTGAGGCCAGCAATGCACGGTATAAAGAGCTAGCTGATGCCCATCGACACCACTGAGAGTTCCAAGAGGGCGAATATGTCATGATCAGGGTAAGACCTGAACGGTTTCCCTCTGGAACCGTTAAGAAGTTGCAAGCTCACGGAGCCGGTCCATTTAGAGTATTGAAACGCGTTGGATCCAATGCGTATGTTGTGGATTTGCCCGAGGAATATGGTATAAGCTCTACTTTCAATGTATCGGATCTAGTTGCATATAGGGACCCAGCGGTGATCCCTAGTGAGCCTTTCGAGCCATCCCCTCCCCTTGAGTGATCCCACACCTGAGTGTCCACCTCTAGCCCCTTTGTCACGGTAGCGTGAGCATATAGATCATATACTGGAGGAGCAGGTGACAGTTACCAGGAGTGGATCCTACCCGCGCTACCTAGTGCGATGGAGAGGACGTCCCGCTACCGAGGACACATGGATCACGCCTGGCGAGTTACAGCGGATTGATCCGGACCTTCTGGAGCGATACCGGAGCGATGCAGACCCTTACTCGATAGGGGCGAGTTTCTCCCACCCGGGGAGAATTGGTGCGGACACTCGAGCAGTTGAGAGGCGCGATACGCCGAGCCACCGGTACCGCACACGGAGCACGACTCAAGCCACTTCAGCGTCCATCTAGCTCGGAGACAGCCTGAAGACTCCCCCTTGAGTCCCGACATTTATCATATTTATTTAGACTTTGTTTGTGTGTAATGTGTGTTTGTTTCATTTTATTCGGTTTGTAATTTTGATTGTAAGAGGGGTTTATTTGTAAAATGGGACCCCCGGGTCCCACGAGCCCCCCAGACCCCTCCCATTGATCCACCTCAGCCTAGGGCCCCATGTGGGGTCAGTCAACATTTCAAATGGAGGCATCTAGAAGAGTTGAATGGTAAAAGACACATGGGAGACAATTGGACTTCAAAGTCCAAGGTAGGCTACCTACCATGTCATCCATGTCTCCCCTTGGTCAATAGGCCGCCCCCCCTTGAATATTTTTATTTATTTATTTGTGTTGGTCACATCTAATCCAAGCCATCCATTCTCCATCCCTAGATCCAATGGTGGAGATTGGATTTGATGTGTAGCCTATAAAGCTTGTATTTTCCCATTTGGATGAATTAATGAAGAAGAAAATTGATGAATTTTGTTGGAGTAGCCTTGGCCGCCCCCCTCCTCTCTCCTCCCTCTCTCCCTTGCAGCTGTGAAGGTTGCCCTCTGGAGGTGTGACTCCTCCCCTATCAGTTCCGGTCGCCGTCGCCGCCGCCACGAGCCGCCACCGCACCGCCATGGTGTTCATCGGAGTTCTGCCATCCACCCATAGCAGCAACTTCCACGAATTTCTGTTATCAGCCACGACATCCTTTTGATTTGGGATTTTGAGGGCGTGTTCCAGACGTCCCCTCCAGCTCTCAAAAAAATTGGTTTGGTCTCCTGATCCCGAAATCCAATTTTCCATTTTCGTTTTCCATTCCACTTCAAATCTGGCTACTTTCTATCCAGATCCTCCTCCACCCTGAGTTTCCTATCTCCGACCCACCTTTTGATTTTTTTCTGGAGCTCCCAAATTTACTGGGGGTTCTGTCCACCTTCCTCTCCATCCCCAATTTTTCTTAGAATTTTGGGAGATCATCTCATATTTTATAAAATTCGTCCTCAGATCCATCTACAGTGTTGTCAGCCAGTTTCCAGATCCGACCACCTGTCAGTGTAAAATCCATAAAAATTCGTGGCCTCAACTAATCCTTCCACAACAATTATTTCCGTTTTTCTTGTTCAAATCTCCACAGCTTTCATGAATAGGTCACAGTCTGAATCTATGGTCTACTAGGCGGTCAAAGGCAACTCTCAGGAAAGTTCCCTGCCGATCTGAGAGTTCAGGTACTGTACAATAGAAACTTCAAAATTCACCAAAGTCTAGATCCGTGCAGATCCAGCAGATCTCTCTGGGCCTAGATTGAAGGACTTCAAGAGAGCTTTCCAACGATAGCTCCTGTGCCCCGATCCGACATCGGGATTGATCGCAGCGGCCGATCTCGCTGGAGCGCGCGTCGGAAAGCAGAACCGGAAATCCGTGGATAGCAACTTCAAGAGTTGGAGATCGGAGCCGATCGGCCACCGATCGATGTTTCCGGCCGACCGCCTTCCAGGGAGGCGCGTCCCCATCACAGAGGGCCCCACCCCAGTAGGCAGGGAGGACAGCGCTATCCGTGGGCCCCACAGACCCGTAGATCGCGCCGTCCGGACAGCACTTTAGACGCGTGTTCGGTATCACCGGGCGACATCAAGATGCTGCCCGTCAACCCGATTCGCATGATTCCTGGGCCCCGCATGTTACCTTTTACCTCCCTGCGTGGAGTGGGTCAAATATTTGTACCGCTGTAAAATTGTTTAACCGGGAGTCCGTAAATCGGCCGGGGTTGTCTTCGCCACGCCGGGTGCGTGGAGGTAACGGTCTAAACTTCTCGGCGTTACTTTGCTTAGCTAGTATATGGTCTTATGCCGCTGTGAGAGTGTAGGTTCCTAGCCCGTGTGTTCATGTCGCCGCTGTGAGTGTGAGAGTGACCCGTCCCGCGACTCGATCCGAGTCCGGAAGTTGAGTCAGACTACCTTGAACTTTGCCGGTTCCTTAACAGCGCACGATCCACGCTTTCCCTCGCCTGGGACGACGAGTGAGTTTGCACTTCTGTTAGAGACGTGTACCCCATAGGAGCTCTTAGTGTCGAGCCGAGGTCGCTCTAGTAGTCGTGTCATTGCTGGTCGAGTCGTGTCCGTCTCATATAGCGTCATCTCCTCAGTCCGTCCCGCATCACATAGTCTGTACAACTCCATCGTCTCACTTAGCATCTAAGGTCGTGTGAACATTGCATCAGCTAAGTCTATACATTGCTCCGTCTCACTCAGCGTCTCATATGCATAAATCAAAGTCTATGCATTGCTTGTTAAAGTCAGTCTCACTTAGTGTCTCACTCAGCGTCTCATGTGCATACGCAAAGTTTGTACAGCCAGTGCATCCTGCGTCTCACTCAGCGTCACATGTGCATATACAAAGTTTGTACATCCACCAGCTGAACTGAGCAAGTCTATACATCACCACTTGTTCATGCATATGGGCAAGTCTACACATTGAAAAGTCTCGCACACATACAAAGTCTGTACATCGCATCGCAGGCACATTGTATCTGTCAAGTCTATACATTGTCTGGTCGCACGAACATAAGTCTATACATTCATGGCATAGTCAGCACATTGTTTGCCAACAAGTCTGCACAAGTCTATACATCCGCATGCTAGCAAGTCTGCACAAGTCTATACATCTACATGGTATCAAGTCTACACATTCAAAGTCATTCGTCGTGCCTACTTTGGTACCAAGTCTATACATTGGTTGCTGCATGGTCATCGAGTCTGCACACTAATGGCATGTCAGTGATACACAAAGTCTGTACAGCCATGCACTGCTTCGCTTGCATAAATAGAGTCTGAGCAGGGTTCACTGCTGTTTGTGCATAGCTGCATCACAAAGTCCGTGCAGGACTTGTACTAAGCATAACCAAGTCAGTGCATCCATTTCTAATGTACATACTTTGCTTATTCAAACTGAAAATAATTTTAACCTGTCAAGACTTATACTCGAGGAGCTAAATGAGGGCACAAGATCCAAGAAGCCAGGATTGTGACACGTGTAGTGCAGCAGGCTGAAATGCTGCCACGTGGTCAAGGCTCTCTGGGCAGAAATCTGGAAGCCACACGCCCTCCTACCTGCTGCTGATATATAAATGAAGCTTCTTCCTCTAAAGATGACCTGATCGTGATAGAAAGAGCAGAAGCAGAGAGAAAGAGCCTGCACGATCCAGAAGAAAAAGAAAAAGAGTGAAGAAGAGAAATAGAGAAGAAGAAGAAAAAGAAAGAGGAAGAGAAGCAGAGAGGAGAAGAAAGAAGTTGCAGAAGAAAAGGAGAGAGAGAGAGAGAGCTTGTGAGGATCGAGAAAAAAAGAGAGATAAGAGTAGAGAACTGAAGCCTTCATTGAAGATTTGTTCTTCTGGTATTTGGATCAAATCCATGCCAGATTGCTCCTTGACGAGCTACACTTTGTGGATTTCATTTCCAACTTTCTGATTGCTGTATTTTCATTTCTTATTTTTTACTTTACACTTCCTTGGCTTGCTTTTTTCCGATACTCTATAGTGAGGTCGGGGTTCCTCCTATGGTCTCAGGAGAAGGGAGATCTGTTCTCCGGTTTGCTAGTGACTGTGTGTCACTAGTGGTTCCCTCTGGGTTTCAGAGGAATGGAGTCTCTGACTCCGGGTTTGCAGGTAGTGGTTGCTACCTGTGGGTTCCCTCCTGGTCTGGAGGAAGAGAGACGTTTGTCTCTGGTTTCTAGTGATTGTGTGTCACTAGGGTTGCCCTCCGGGTTGGAGGAAGAGGGGAGGTTGTTCCCCTGGTCAAGCTGTTAGGTAGCACCTGTTTGTAGACTGAGTCTGCGGTTCTAGCTTTTGCTAGTGGAAGCCTCACTCCGGTTTGGAGTGAGGGGTGGACGTAGGTCTGTGGACCGAACCACCTAAAAATCCTAGTGTTCTATGGTTTGCTTTTGCGTTCTACTCCATATCATCTTCCTCCCATTCACAGGTTATGCATGCGTTATTATTTGTGTTATCCTGGGGGGTTAACTTGATTGTGAAGTGCTTGTTCATACGCTCAGTAGAACTTCTTTTGTTGTGTGAGTCTGGTTTCTCAATTCATGGTTGTGAAAAGAGAGAAGCTCCGTTGTTTCATTAGTTTATATTGAGTTCAGTTAAAAGTCTATTCTGTGTGACAGCTTATTGTTGAGTGCTCAATTGATTAAGCCATCTGAGATTTTAATTCCGTAATATTTTTTATCGGGGATTCATTCACCCCCCCTCTGAATCCGGGCCTTGCACCCCAACAATTGGTATCAGAGCGGTTCTCTGACTCATCAGATCCAACGATCTGCAGAGGATCCTGCATCTGTGGTGCGGTTCTTGGTCCGTAGGTTATCGGTTTACATTCATTGTTTTTGAATTTGGTTTTATCTGTTTCAATGGCTCATCCACCCATCTTTGGTGGTTCTGATTTCAACCAATGGCACAGTGCTTTCCGTGCTCATGTTAAATCTGTTGATCCAGACCTGTGGAAAGTGATTTCACATGGTCCATATAGACTAGCAAAAGATCAGTCCAAATGGACTGATAAGCATCGATCTATGTGTGCAGATAATCAGAAAGCACTGGAGTTCATGAAGGCCGCGATGAATCGAGCTCTTCATTCATGTTTCCTTGGTTGCAGATCTGCAAGGGATATATTGAAGATGATAAAGAGAGCCGAGAATGAAAGTCAAACGAGCTGCATGATGGCTCGAGGAAGTGAACAAAGCAGCAATCAAGAAGAAGAACAGGATGATGGTGAGGTAAACATTTTTGATAATTATACCCTAGACGATTGGATTGCTGCTTATGATGAATTGCAAGAGTCTTATGACCAGTTAAGAAAATAATACAAAAAAGGAAGAAGAGTAGTAGGTCAGACAGTTTGAATTCTGATTGTAAAAATTATGCTGAACTGAAAAATGTTCATGATGCCTGTTTGTCTGATATCCATATGTATAAAAATCAGAATAAAAAATTGATGAAGGAACTTGAATGTGTTTGCTCTGAACTAAATAAGCTGAAGTCTGAAAAAGATTCTCTCAGAAAATTCTCCAAAGAAAATGAAGAAAAATTAGAGAAACTTAAATGAGAGAATGATTTGCTGATTGAAAAATTTGACGCCATCAAATCTATAAACATGGAGCTATACAAAAACGTTGAAAAACTGCAAAGAAAGTTGAAGGAATCTGAAATTGGAAAAATGCATGAAGTGAATCCAGATGATCAGATTCTAATAAATGAATTGATTCATAATGACAAACTTAAGGAGGAGATAGAAAAATTAAAACACTTGAACATCACCATGTCAGAAAGGTTGCTGGAATTTGAAAAGGGTAAACGTGTGATGTCCGACAACTCAGAAGAATTGGACAAGCTCAAAGCTGAAATCGAAAATGTTAAAAATGCTAACGCTTCATTAAGTGAAAGACTTGCAAGTAGTGATGAAGAAAATGCTGACTATGAACTACTCATCGCTACTTTGGAAAATGAAATCAAGGATCTAAAAGACTCTTTGTCAAAGTTGTGAGTGGGCAAGAAAACCTAGACAAGCTACTAGGTGTAAAAGTCAATGTCAGGAAGGAAGGGTTGGGCTACAATAATCTAAATAAAAAGGCTTTTCAGAACAAAGTAATGACATCATTTGTAAATGCTTCAAATGTAGTCACAACATCACAGGTCAAACAGCCCATTGTTCAGAAAACCCAAAAACAAATTGAAAAATCGAAAAAGAATGATAACATGAAGGAAAAGGCAACACTCAAGTATGTGGAAAAAGTGCATGCTGTACATCACAAGAACTTTCCTGCCACTAAGAAAAAGAGCATCTCATGTACCAATTGTGGTAAGGTAGGACACAGTGCTGCACAATGTTGGTTTGCAAATGGTAAGAAAAATAAGGATAAACATGTCCCTACTTGTGTCTTGAAATATGCTACCTCTACTGCATCTGATGGGTCAATACATACTGCTCAGAACTCATTTACTTATTCGTATGCATCTGATAAGAGTGTTTCATGCCATTATTGTGGCAAGGTAGGCCATGTAATGGATGATTGCGGATTATTGATTGAAGATGGGCATGCAAGTGAAACATTGCATTCTAGAAATTCATTTGGTAGAAATCATGCTACTATGAAGTCTGATACATCTTGTCATTACTGTGGTAGGCATGGTCATTTCATGGATGCATGTTTTATCATGAAACAAGATGATAAAATGCATGCTAGGTCTTATGATCATCATGGCCCCAAAAGAAACATGTTTGCTACAAATCAGCACATTAATTATCTTAACTGTAACAAACGTGGTCACAAAGCCATTGAGTGCTGGTTTGGATCTACTAGGGGTAAAAATGTTTTTAAAAGTAAGCATATCAGATGCTTCGAGTATAGGAAAAATGGCCATACAGTCAAGGACTGTTGGCATGTTCAGAAGAATTCTATTAACCCCCATGTTGTCAAATTCCCTGCAAAACTATTTGCAAAATTTTCATGCTATAACTGTGGGAAGCCAGGCCATAGAGCTGCTGATTGTTGGCTGGCTAGTTTTAGTAAATAGAATTCTCTCTCTACTAATAAATTTCATGACAACAGTAATTTACATAAAAAGAATTTGAGATCTGCTGCATCATGTCATTACTGTGGTCAAATAGGTCATTTAATGAATAATTACTTCTTGATGAGATCTGATGACCTTCATGCTAAAAAATTATTTAGAACACCTGCCAAAGATGTCACTGTTAATTCAGGACCCAAGACCTCTTGGGTACCTGTTGCATCAAAATGATGTGTTTGTTGCAGGAGTGCCTTGGGCAAAGGAATAAAGAGGGGTAAATAAACCAAGGCACCCAAGTTGATAAAACCCCATTCAAGTACTCTTTAGGTAATACTTGCACCCTTCATATGTGGTTAATTGAATTTCTTAGTAATCTATTTTTAACTACATATCATGATTCATGCATACATGCTCCTTTATTTGTTTTGACAATTGCATTGAGCTTCATGGGCTTACTTGTTTGTACTTTGAGCTGTGTGTGCATATATGTGAATTGCATATACATGCATTTGACATACAGTCATTGAAAATCTGATGCAAGTAGGACTGTCGGTATTGCATTGTCATTCATGACCACTCTGGTATATTAAATGGTAAGCTACTAAAAGGCAGGTGAAATCTGTCTGGAGGTTCTTACTATGTGTGAGATGGTCCTTTAGACCAAGTTCTCCGCATAGTACCATGGGTCATATTGCTTAGTAGGGCTGTCTGAATGAGCATGAGTCACAAGTCATATGTTCAGCCTTCATTGCAATCATTGCATGTATTCAGGGGGAGTTTGTTGAGTCTTTGCATGTCTTTGCATACATGTAGTTAATTGCATTGCATTTCATTACATTGAAAATGCCAAAAAAAGATTGATTGAATGCATATTGTCAGGGGGAGTCAATGCATTGCATGCAGGTTGTCAAATGCATACACTTTTGTCAGAATTCATTGCATGTTAACCTTGAAGATCCTGAAGCATGTCTGACCTCCTGATATCTTGCTTGGTGTGCATATCCTTTTCTTCATTGATTTTAATTGACAAACCTTGATCATATCTGAAGACACTGAGCTTCAAAATCACTTATTCTTGCTGGATCTCTTCTATCAGTCACTCATGAAGATTTCAATGGGGCATGTCTAGATCATAAATCTAAAAACACTTGAACTAGGAATCTTCTATTATACGATTTTATGAATGTCTGAAATAACTCAGGTGGTTTAAGTTTAATGTATCCAGTGAGTTTGTCTTTAAATCTCTTAAAAATATCTGAATCATGTTTAATAAACTTTAACCAACTGTTTCATGCTGTGTCTTGTAAAAGCTTCTGAAATCTGCACTATTGAATACATGGCTTTATTTGGTTAAAGTACATGCAATTAGTATTGATGTGAAGCAAATGAGCTTTCTGAAATGTCTAAAGGGTAAATAGTTATCAGAGCAATGGCTTTGGTCACTGAGAAACCATGTCCAAAGGACTGTGTCATGAGGTGCCATAGTTAACTCTGCTTAAGAATGCTTGATAATCTGGCAGAGCAATGGCATGCACATTGAGAAATACATCTCACTCATCAAAGAAATGAGTTGAGGTATGCCATGAGGTGTAAATGTTAACTCTGTTAATATAAAGCATGACTGTTAGTCACACTAAGTGCTTAGGGATATTGGCGTCTGATCAACGTATATCCTCTAGTTACAAGGTGTTCACTGAACTAGAGTGCTCGTGAAATTTGTAGCATGAAAATTTGTTGAATAAATTGTAATATTTGCATATTGATGCAAAAATCAAATTGCCATAACCCTAGACAAAATCACATGACTTCATAATTGCTTGATCTCAATATTAGTGAAAGTAATTCCGAAAGAAGTCAGTAAATTTGATTGTGTAAGAGAAAGGAAGGTTAATCAAGATATAAATATGAGGGCTTGGCTCATTTTTATTAAACCGTGATTTTAGATATAAATACAGAATTTTATTGACAAACCTTGCACACATCATGTTTAAACCATGTTGATCAATAAAGTTCATTCATAAGCCCTTATAATGGAAGACTTTGAAAAATTATGTTTTAGATTTATGAGATTGGTATCTCCTTGAAAACATTGTTGAATTCATTATGTTTGGAGCTTATTTGAAATTCTTTTCCTCACTGTCCTTGATTCATCATGACTAGAACTTATCCTTGATTGCCACTGTGGTCTCCTTCTCATCCATCTCATAAGACTCCATTTATTCAGGGGGAGCTTCCTTGTCATATGAATCATGCTTGCATTCATATATTTAGGGGGAGATCTTGCATTTCTTGTTGCATCTGCATCTCTGCATTCATACCTCCCCATTGGTTTGAGTCATACATATGGTTGTACTAATATTTTTTTCTGAAGTCAAAGGGGGAAATTATTGCCAAAGGGGGAGATTTTCATTCAATCATTGCATGCAGGTTTCTTTTGCTATCTCAAACTATTTTCTTTTTGATGAAGTCAAAGGGGGAGAATAGTTTGAGAGTCATTCTGATGACTCACAATGTTGCCACTCACAGTGTTGCCATCATCAAAAAGGGGGAGATTGTTGTGCCCCTGTGGTTTTGATGATTGATTTTGATGTGAGTCAAACACTGTGAGTCACCATGCGATGTTCAGTTATTTTGTCAGATCATAAAGCATTCATATATATACATCTGTAAGGTCCATGCATTTTCCTGTCATACATCTAGTCATGGTTTAAAGTCTATACATCGCTTGCATATGAGGTCCTGTCTGCACGCTATAAAGTCCATACATTGCCTCGCTATAAAGTCCATACATTGCCTTGTAACATGCACGCACACACAAGTCTATACATTACCTTGTAGCATGGACGCACACACACAAGTCTATAGATTGGCTGGTTGCTGCAACACACAAGTCTATACATTGTTGCATCATGTGCCTTATGCATATAAAGTCTGTACATCATATGCATAGTCTGTACAACTCCATCGTCTCACTTAGCGTCTAAGGTCATATGAACATTGCATCAGCTAAGTCTATACATTGCTCCATCTCACTCAGCGTCTTATGTGCATAAATCAAAGTCTATGCATTGCTTGTTAAAGTAAGTCTCACTTAGCATCTCACTCAGCATCTCATGTGCATACGCAAAGTCTGTACAGCCAGTGCATCCTGCGTCTCACTCAGCGTCACATGTGCATATGCAAATTTTGTACATCCACCAGCTGAACTGAGCAAGTCTATACATCGCCACTTGTTCATGCATATGGGCAAGTCTACACATTGATAAGTCTCGCACACATACAAAGTCTGTACATCGCATCGCATGCACATTGTATCTGTCAAGTCTATACATTGTCTGGTCACACGAACATAAGTCTATACATTCATGGCATAGTCAGCACATTGTTTGCTAACAAGTCTGCACAAGTCTATACATCCGCATGCTAGCAAGTCTGCACAAGTCTATACATCTACATGGTATCAAGTCTACACATTCAAAGTCATTCGTCGTGCCTACTTTGGTACCAAGTCTATACATTGGTTGCTGCATGGTCATCGAGTCTGCACACTAATGGCATGTCAGTGATACACAAAGTCTGTACAGCCATGCACTGCTTCACTTGCATAAATAGAGTCTGAGCAGGGTTCACTGCTGTTTGTGCATAGCTGCATCACAAAGTCCGTGCAGGACTTGTACTAGGCATAACCAAGTCAGTGCATCCATTTATAATGTACATACTTTGCTTATTCAAACTGAAAATAATTTTAACCTGACAGGATTTATACTCGAGGAGCTAAATGAGGGCACGTGATCCAAGAAGCCAGGATTGTGACACGTGTAGTGCAGCAGGCTGAAATGCTGCCACGTGGTCAAGGCTCTCTGGGTGAGAATCTGGAAGCCACACGCCCTCCTACCTGCTGCTATATAAATGAAGCTTCTTCCTCTGAAGATGACCTGATCGTGATAGAAAGAGCAGAAGCAGAGAGAGAGAGCCTGCACGATCAAGAAGAAAAAGAAAAAGAGTGAAGAAGAGAAATAGAGAAGAAGAAGAAAAAGAAAGAGGAAGAGAAGCAGAGAGGAGAAGAAAGAAGTTGCAGAAGAAAAGGAGAGAGAGAGAGAGAGAGCATGTGAGGATCGAGAAAAAAAGAGAGATAAGAGTAGAGAACTGAAGCCTTCATTGAAGATTTGTTCTTCTGGTATTTGGATCAAATCCATGCCAGATTGCTCCTTGACGAGCTACACTTTGTGGATTTCATGTCCAGCTTTCTGATTGCTGTGTTTTCATTTCTTATTTTTTACTTTACACTTCCTTGGCTTGCTTTTTTCCGATACTCTGTAGTGAGGTCGGGGTTCCTCCTGTGGTCTCAGGAGAAGGGAGATCTGTTCTCCGGTTTGCTAGTGACTGTGTGTCACTAGTGGTTCCCTCTGGGTTTCAGAGGAAGGGAGTCTCTGACTCCGGGTTTGCAGGTAGTGGTTGCTACCTGTGGGTTCCCTACTGGTCTGGAGGAAGAGAGACGTTTGTCTCTGGTTTCTAGTGATTGTGTGTCACTAGGGTTGCCCTCCGGGTTGGAGAAAGAGGGGAGGTTGTTCCCCTGGTCAAGCTGTTAGGCAGCACCTGTTTGCAGACTGAGTCTGCGGTTCTAGCTTTTGCTAGTGGAAGCCTCACTCCGGTTTGGAGTAAGGGGTGGACGTAGGTTTGTGGACCGAACCACCTAAAAATCCGGGTGTTCTATAGTTTGCTTTTGCGTTCTACTCCATATCATCTACCTCCCATTCACAGGTTATGCATGCGTGATTATTTTTGTTATCCTGGGGAGTTAACTTGATTGTGAAGTGCTTGTTCATACGCTCAGTAGAACTTCTTCTGTTGTGTGAGTCTGGTTTCTCAATTCATGGTTGTGAAAAGAGAGAAGCTCCGTTGTTTCATTAGTTTATATTGAGTTCAGTTAAAAGTCTATTCTGTGTGACAGCTTATTGTTGAGTGCTCAATTGATTAAGCCATCTGAGATTTTAATTTCGCAATATTTTTTATCGGGGATTCATTCACCCCCCTCTGAATCCGGGCCTTGCACCCCAACATCATGAAGGCACACTTCTGTGGGTTCGCAAACAACTTCTCTCGCCTCAGGAGTAGACAGACCTGCCGAAGGTGGTCTAAGTGGTCCCCCGTGGTGCGACTATAGATAAGGATATCATCGAAGTACACTACCACAAAGACTCCAATGAATGGTCGAAGGACCTGAGCCATGAGTCGCATGAAGGTGCTAGGGGCATTGGTCAACCCAAAGGGCATAACCAACGACTCATATAGACCATCCTTGGTCTTGAATGTGGTCTTCCACTCATCACCTGGCCTAATCTTCACCTGGTGGTAGCCACTCTTAAGATCGATCTTCGAGAAGATAGTGGCACCGGCCATCATGTCTAGCATATCATCTAGGCGAGGAATAGGGAACCTGTACTTCACGTTGATTTTGTTGATGGCATGACTATCAATGCACATTCTCCACGTGCCATCTTTCTTTGGGGCGAGTAATGCGGGAACAGCACACGGACTCATGCAGTCCCGAACAGACCCTCTCTGCATCAATTCATCGACCTGCCATTTTAGCTCGGCATGTTCCGTGGGACTCATGCAATAATGGGGAAGATTGGGCAATGAGGAGCTCAGAATCATGTCGATAGCATGCTGAATATCCTGCATGGGTGGGAGTCCCTCGGGAAGCTCCTCGGGAAAAATATCAGCGAACTCCTGCAGAATAGGAATGACATCGTGTGGGAGTTCACCCTCGGACTTCGGCTCCACCTCTCGGACCGTAATAGCAAATACAGGGTAGCCCCTACTAGCCTCCCGCTCCATTTCTCGGGAGCTAATCATCATCAATCTCTTAGTCGAGGGCTCGCCTGGGCCTGATGTAACGGTTATAGCCCGAGCTGGGGGTGGGGTACTGGGCCCGGGGATGGAAGGCTCCAGAGTACTAGGGCCAGTAGGACCCCTAACTGAAGGCTTCTTGGGCTGAGAGGGTTGGAGGGTAATCCGTTGGCCAGCATGGTCGAAGGTATAGGTGTTCGACCGGCCATGTAGTGTGGCATCCCGATCAAATAACCACGGCCTACCAAGAATAATGCTGCCCACCTCCATGGGGAGGACATCACACCAGATATCGTCACGGTAGGCACGGAACTACAGTGGGACCAGACACCGCAGCCGGATTGGAATGGTGGTGGAATCCACCCATGATACTCGATAGGGGCAAGGATGATCCACGGGTGTAAGCCCAAGACTGGAGACAGTGCCCGTGGAGATTGTATTAATGCAACTCCCACTATCGATGATCACCTTACAAACTTGCTTGCCCAGCCTACAGAATGTATGAAAGATAGTGGTCCGTCGCCAGTCATCACTGGCCTATGGCTAGGTGAGAATACACCTGACAACCCCCAAGTGGGTATCGTCCGGATGCTGGGCATCCTGGCTATTACCTTCAGCCTCATAGTACTCGTCAGCTAGCTCCGGATCTACTTCATAGCTGACTAACTCGAGGTCCGTAGGGGTGGTATCCTCGGCCTGTGTGTCCCCAATGACAAGAGACTGGCGGGTGGGACACTAGTTGGCAAAATGGCCAAACCCATTGCAGCGATAACACTGCTACCGAGATCCACTAGGCTCCCCAATCATGGGTCCTTTCCCCTTATCCTCCCGACGGATAGGAGGTGAAGGCAACAAAGGACGGGCAGGAGGTGGGGGTGCCGGTGGACGGGATGTGGGTGCCGCAAGATGTTGGGGACGAGGAAGGTCCCTCGGGGGTGGAGGGGGAGGCCTAGGAGTGAAAGGCTCGGGACGAGTGAGCTCCTGAGATCGGGCCATGGGGGCCCTCGGATACGTGCCAGAAGAGCCACGGGGCTCGACACTACGAAGGGGAAAGGAACCCAACCGATGGGGAGACTTGAACTCGGCCTTGAATTGTTCCAATTCGAGAGCAACCTGATACGCCTATTCCAAAGTGGTCACATTGCGGCGAAAAAGTTCATATTGATAGTTTGGCCACAGACCTCTTCGAAAGCGTGATATGGTCATGGTGCTCTCTTCCATAACTCCACACCGTAAATAATACTCATCAAACTCGGCGGTGTACTTAGTCACGGATCGGTTCCCTTGGGAGAGACTTTGCCATTTGTCTATGAGACGTTGGCGATATGAGGCAGGAAGGTATTTCTCCGTCAATTTTATTTTCATGTCATCCCAAGTACCGATCGGGGGTTGATGTCGCTGATTTAGCAGGCTCTCCACATTGGTCCAATAAGTTTGGGCCTGCCCATGCAGCTTCATCTTCGCGTATCGGACTCTCTGGTGGTCCGTCATCTCAAACCACTCGAAGTACCGGTCCATGCCGGCCTCCCAATCTAAATAGACCTTCAGATCCAAGGACCCGCTAAAAAGGGGAGGGTCCGCACGCACGCTCCGAAGAACGCGGTCGTCATCATCGTCATCACGATTTCATCGTTGGTTACAACGACCATATCCCCCTTGCTCATTATCAGATGCATAGTCAGCCACCTCATGCACCTGTTGCCTCCCAACATTTACCCCAGAGCCCTTGGCATAGCAGGTTGCTGAGCCGGCTCTTGCTGGCCATTCGTCGGCACGGGTTGCGCCGCTACTGGGGCCCTCTCAAGGATATCAATCCTCCCTACAAGACCCTAAATGGACTGGTCCGAAGCTTTGGCCCTATCCTTGAGGGCTTTCATCCTCCCTTCTAGATGCGTTCCTATGCCATCTAGACGCATACTAAGGCCGTCCATACGCGTATTGAGACGATCCATGAGGGCTCGGAACATCTCAGCCGTCGAGGGCTCATCAGAGCTACGGGCTCGGGAATCCGCCATAGGTGGTGGTGGCGAGTATTTGGTGCCTCGATGGGTGGGCATGCAAAGACACACGAACTAGGAGACACAGACTAATGCAAACACCGACTAATGCACCTAGACCTAAACCAATATCCGGTACGTGGCGGAATTAATCGATCCGAAGATCACTCCCGTAAGTGTGCGGCCTTCCCGATAGGCGTAGCCTAATGTTCGGACAACACCTTTTAATATACCGAATTATCGGGATGAAATGTAATTTTAAAACACTTTTTTTTTGTTTTGAAAATAATGATGATCCTAGACTCGACTTAGACCGTGCAAGACTTATGCAACGACTACCTTAGACTCAACTTGGCTCTGATACCAAACTGATGCGGGACGGACACGGGGACCGACTCTACGTGATGCGAACCTCGGACTCTAAGTGAAGACGCGACCAGCAACATATGATGGGAGAGACACTAGGCCCGACACTAAGAGCTCCTATGGGCTATACGTCGCTAACAGAAGCGCAAGCTCACTCGTCGTCCCAAGCGAGGGAAACACAGATCGTGCACGGTTGAGGAACCGGCAGAGTTAAGGGTAGTCCGACTCACTTCCGTGCTCGGATCGAGTCACGGGACGGGTCACTCTCTCACTCACAGCGGTGACATGGACTCACTGGCTAGAATCCTACGCTCTCACAGCGGCATACGACCATATACTAAACTAGCAAATGAACGCCAAGAAGTTAAGACCGTTACCTCCACGCTCCCGGTGTGGGGAAGACAACCCCGGCCAAATCCGGACTCCCGATTAACAAAGTTTTACTGCGGTACAAAAATTTGACCCACTCCACATAGGGAGGTAAAAGGTCACATGTGGGGCCCGGGAGTCACGCGAATCGGGTTGACGGGCAGCATCTTGATGTCGCTCCGTCGGTGCCGAATCCACATTTTGGTGCTATCCGGACGGCGCCATCTACGGGTTCGTGGGGCCCACGGATTGCTCTATCCTCCGGGTCTGATGGGGTGGGTCCTGCTATGATGGCCCTGGTGGTGCACCTCCCTGGAAGGCGGTCGAGCGGGAACGCCGGTCGGAGGCCGATCGGCTCCGATCTCCAAGGCTTGGAGTTGCTGCCCACGGATCTGCTGCTTCTATTTTTGGGCGCGCGACTGGGCGAGAATCGCCGCTGTGATCAGCACCGATGTCGGATCGGTACTAAACTAGCGCCGTTGGAACGCTGACTGGAAATCCTTCGACCCTATGGGACTCAAAAAAATTCACCGGAGCCGTGCTTCTGATGGGTGATTTTAGAACCGGCCTATTCTCAGTATCCGATCTGACTGGGTAGAAACTGAGTTTCCTGAGAGTTGGCATTGAACGCAGGGTAGACCTCTGATTCAAACCTCGAGCCCTTCATGAAAGTTAAAGAGGGGAGAGAGAGGGAAACAGAAATAATTTTTATGAAGGGATTGGAGGCGGTTTGGATGGGGAAAGATACTTTATACTGGTGGATGGTCGGATCTGGACAGAAGAAGATGGAACTGTGGGGGATCTGAGTGATTTTTAGAAAATATGTGAAGACCTTTAGAAATTCCACGAAAATTCGTGGGTGGAGGGGATGTTGGAGAAAACCTCCAGTAAAATTGGGGGCTCACGCAAAAATCAAGAAGAGGATCGAAAGGGGGAAACACATGACTATTGTGACAGAAGACAGACAACAGACAGATCTGGAAGGAAAAGATGAACGAAAATGGAAAAATGGAAAATGAAAACTAGAGGCCAAACCAATTTTTTTAGAATGTGGTGAGGACCCCTAGAACTCACTCTGAAAGTTTGAGCTCCAGATGGGTTTGTGGCTGGGGGTATAAATTCGAGTAAGAAGGGTCTGTCCTGGGTGGACAGAATTCCGGCGACGATGGTGGTGGTGCGATGGCGGCACGATGGCGGCGGCGGCGGTGACGACGAACTCCGGAACCGATAGAGGAGGCTTCACACCTCAGAATCACAGCCTTCTCAACTGCTGAAGGGGGAGAGAGGAGAGAGAGAGGGGGCGGTCCTTGCTCATGGAGGAAATTCTAAGATTTTCTTCTCATTAATTGTAACAAAATGGGAATTACAAGCCTTTTATGTGAAATGCAAAATGACACAAACTAACCCTAGATCTAGGGTTGGGGAGGGTAAAAGAGTGAGTCCACATTTTTATTCTCCCATGTGATTTGGAACAAATAAAATAAAAATTAAAATCCTAATTTAATATGATAAAAGGGGGGCGCCCCCTTGACTTTCAAGGTTCCAACCTTGAATTTTATTCCCCTTTGTCCCCCACTTGGCCCACCCTTCTAGAAGCCCACCATTGGAAGGTTGACTGACCCCACATGGGCCCTAGGGATGAGGTGGATCAACTGGAAATGGATAGGGGGGCCCGTGGGACCCGGGTCGTCCCAAATTACACATAAACTCATGTTACAACCCAAATTACAATCCGAATAAAACACACAATACACAAAAACAAAGTCCCAATAAACTATAAATATCGAGACTCAAGGGGGAGTCTCCAAGCTGTCTCTGAGCCAGATGGAAGCCGCTGTAGCCCGGGTGGTGCTCCGCGTACAGTACCGTCGGCTCGCCAGTTCGTGCTTCTCGCTCGCTCTGGTGTCCGCACCACGAATTATTCGCCATGAAGCCTGAAGAGACTATTTCAGATGTGTATTCTAGGCTGAGCGAGATTACAAATGGACTAAAGGGGTTGGGCAAGAACTACACCAACCAAGATTTAGTAAGAAAAGTGTTACGTTCCCTCTCACCTCAATGGCACACAAAGGCAAACGTCGTTGAGGATTCTAAAGATCTCACCACTCGCACTGTGGATGAGTTGATTGGATCTCTAATGACATACGAGATCAACATCAAGAGGACTAATGAGGAGAACAAGAAGAAGAAGATAATTACACTAAATGCATATCCAGCATCATCGGAAGAGAGTGATGCAAGATCTAGCATTGATAGTGAAGAAGAAGAGCCGATGGCTCTCATCACAAGGAGAGCTAGAAAATACTTCAGAAGAGCAAGAAGGGAAGGAAATTTTCAGAGAAAAATCTTGAGAAGAAATGCCAACAAGAAAGGGGAGACGAGCAAGAAATAAGAGATTATCTGCTATGAGTGTAAGAAGGTTGGCCACATGAGGGGTCAATGTCCCAAGCTCCAGAAAAAGCTGAAGAGAAACAAAGGAAAGAAGCCGAAAGCGATGAAAGCAACCTGGAGCGACGAGGACACGGATAGCTCAAAATCCGAAAGTGAGAAGGATGAGCTGGACGAGCTGGTCCAGAATTTATGTTTGATGGCGGATGAAGAAATTTCTGAGGTATGTTCCGACACTGAGAACCTCACTGCTGAACATTGGCAGTTAGCTTATGCTGACTTATATCAAAAGTATAAGAGGTCTAAAAATGATGTAATGCCCCATATTTTTTGGATCCTTCTTCTTGGGTCCCGGATTTATTTTCTCAGAGAATTTGTTCTCATTTTACCTGGAATTATCTTTCAGTCATTTTTTGGGTTTGGATTCGTGCGTTTCGGATCAGTTTCGGAGGTCCCGGAACGTGTTCCACGGTTTCCCGTGTTTTCCCTGACAGGACCTACGAAACCCCGTACCGGGTGAACCGGGTCGTTCACCTACTCAGGGATGGTACCATGGCGATCAGCGTGTTCCGAGGATCACGGGGGCATATTTTTCTATTTTTTCATATTTTTCAGAAAATCCAGATTTTTTATATAACCCCCATTTCTTTTCCCTTTTCTATTCCTTTTCTTTTCTTCTTCTTCCTCCTTCCTCCCTCCCATGAGCGACCGGCGCCCCTATCTTCCCTCCTCTCCCGTGGACGCGGTGGCGTGCTCCCCTCCGGCTGTAGACGGCGGTGGCGGCGTGCGTGGTTCGTGGGAAGCTCGGGAGGAACGAGGGTTTCACGGCATTTTCTTCGCGGAGCGGCATTCGCGACGCGTAGAAATCTTCGGTGGAGGTAGGGAGATGGACCCCTAGCTCGTGCACTTCCTTTCCTGTGAGTTTTGTAGGCCGTGGCGAGCCGAGTGGGGTTATTTTCACATTTTGGGGAAAAAAGCATATTTTTGGGGTGTGAGTGATAAGTGTGCTTTTATAGGAGTTAATTTATGATATCACACACTTTTATGAGTCTTAATTTACATCACTATGCATTTATCGCACCTAATTATCGTTTCCTATTAAAATATTTAATTGTGGAATTTAATTTAATATTGGTACTATTTTGTAGGAACAAAGGAGAATACAACAAGAAGGATGAAATGAAAAAGAAATAAAGACAAATCAAAATCAAAACATTAACTCTAATGATATATAACATATATTCATAGCATATATGTATATAACTCACACATCTATATATAACACATATCTATATTTATATACTATATCTATGTATATATAAAGATATAGATAACACGCAGGCGGTGGTGGGCTTCCATACATATATGTATGGTATACATATAACATATATAAATATATATATGTGTTATATGCAGCAAAAAGGCATGGTCTTCATGTGTTGCAGAGCCTGGCTTCTCCTGGTGGCCGTGGGGCCATGCAAAGTCAACGCAAGGCTTCTCCACGTGAGGGACTTGGCTGGTTTCCACAATACCAAAGCGCAGGAGGCGGACGTGGCCTCATCCACGTGAGCGGCTAAGAGTGGCCAAGGAGGGTCTTCTACGCGGCTACGCAGCAGGGGCAGTTTGCGCAGGAGGTCAATGCCAGGCGGAGAAAGGCACGGTCGAAGCTGGCAGGGTGTGCCCAACGCGTCTTCACACATGCGGCTTTCACACTTCGGTTTTGGCAGAGGACAGAGAGCAACAAAACCTATAAAAGGGGAGTTAAGGCAGAGATAGTGGGAGAAGAAGCTTTGTAATACGTTTTTGAGTTCTATTGTTGTCATTTATTTTTGAAAGCTTGTGAGAAATTTGTGAGAGTTAATTTGGTGTTATTGAAGAAGCAAGGAGAGAGAGAGGGGTAGGAGGCCCCTTCATGTTCTAATTTCTTTCACTTTCTTATCCATTTTAAATTATTAGAAATTTTGGCTTTTGTAAGTTTAAGTCATTGTTAGTGCAAATTTTAAGATTTTTGTCATATCTTAGCCATTTACATGTTTTTATGATTGTCATTTCAATTTCTTGTCTTCTTCAAAGTTGTTCATATTTTAGTTCTCTACATTTTCTCTTTTTACCATTTTCTCTAATTCCTCTTCGTTTTTAAGTTATTACATATTTTTTTAAGTTCTGTCCTGGTCGGTTACAATTCATCCGAGTTGATACCTTATGCCATTTCTCCATTTTGAAGCCCTTCCAATCCTCGTTTCATTCTGAGTTCTTCATAAACGTTGTTCCTCTCTTATATATCTAAATTTTCTTTTTCTACTACTTCCTCTAATTCTTCATCGTTTTTAAGTTATATTTAATTTTCCAAGATTCTGTCTTTTACGTGTTTACTATTCACCCGCGCGGATAGATCCTAGTATTTCTTATTTTTCACATTCTGTCTTTCATTTTCTCTCTCTGCACTCTTCATGAAAGTTTTTACTAACCCTCCGATCTTCAACTTTATCTTCTGTCACTTCTTCTAATTTTATCTGGTTTAAAAGTTATTTCCCTTCCTAGTTCACCTTAGTTTCATTATAATTGTCTATTTGTTCTTCTATCGATTCCATCTTTCTAAATTACATCCCAATCTTTCTAAGGCGGTTTAAATTCAATTCTCTTGATCTTTAAATCTTAACAACTCAAGATTTTCAACTTTCAAATCTACTTCTCCCTGTAGATTCAACTCGGTCTCACCACTTAACTATTTCATTTATTTAATTTGTGGGCCGGATATTGTAATTTGATAGTGGGGCGTATTAACGACGTGCGTTTTCCGCTCATCAAATTTTGGCGCCGTTGCCGGGGAGGTTTGAATTTGAAGTTGATAACTTTGTGTTTTCTTTTGTATATATATTGCTGCTCATTCTGATCCTTGCATAAAAATCATCAAAAGCAAAAAAAAATAGAAATGTTGAAAATGCCACAAACAAATGTTGTGTCTCACCGAGGTAAGTCTTCTTTATCTTCTACTCTTGTTATTTTTTATTTATCAAATAAAGAACGATGGAATGCGATTAAGGTTAGTACTCTTACCCTCTTTCCATAGATTTAGTTTTTTTATTTTTACTTTCAATATGTAATTTATTTTCATGCTTAGAAATGTTCTTAAAAAAATAAAAAAATAGACGAAATAAAAAATTTGGTGGATTAGCTCAGTTTATTAATAAAAAATAGAAAAATAAAAATAAAAAAAAGTATAATTTGGTCTCACTATCATCTTTGAAACTGGTGTCTAAGGCTAGAGGTCAACGGCAAACGCTATAAGCGGGAAAGTGGTTACTTAATTAGGACCTTGTGAAAGTAAGGGGAGCCTCCCACTTCCACACCTGTTACCTGGCCGGTGGATAAGTTTGATGGTGAATCTAAGTTGGACTTTGTTTGATAATTTGTTTGTATCAAAAAAAAAACAAAAAAAATAAAATTTACAAAAAAATGGTGAGGGCATAAATTTTAATCTATGGATTGGGCACATAAGTTGGACAAGTTTGACCAATTGGCTCATAAATATGATCAATTTCTAGCCATGGATCAAAACCACTTCATATCACCTAGTCACCATGATAATGATCACATGTGGGATAACCCGGCTTATTATGTATGTGGTTGCCCAAATCCGCACTCATTTCTCACCCAAAACAACCCGACCTCTTATGACTATCTATATTCGTGGTCGGCCCAAAATGAGATTCCGTCACCTATGATGGCTCAGTTTCCATCGTTTACCCAGGACCATGTTCCAACCACTCAGTTTGGGGGCCATGATCTACCTTTCCTCCCAGAGCAAGCCCAATATGATCAACAGTTTTTTCAGCCCGATTATGAATCACCTTTAGATACTTATACTTCTAGCTGGGAAAATCAACCAACAATCTCTTGGATGGACTAAGCAAGACAAACCCACATGTCTCAAGACCTCTCCACACCTTATTTTGACCCATGTCCAAACAACTTTAATTCTGGTTGGAGAGATCAACATGATTGTTCTTGGGAGTCTTATCAGGATTAAGGCCAAAGTCCTCAAGAACAAGATTTTCAAAATTGGGCCCCATACCCAAATGATTCTTATGATCAACCCTATTATGGAGGGCAACCCATACACTCTCCACCATCTCATTCTCAGACTGAGTACCCTTCAAACTACTATCCATCACAATCTGACTCTCAGCCCACTAATCTATCTCCTCCATACACAGATTTGCATAAGGATGAGATGTTTGATCAATTGACACGGCTCTTCCAGACTCAACAACAAGCCTTCCAGGAACAACTACAAAATTTTGAGGCTCATGTGAGTCGGGTTACTAAAAACATCATACAAATGGAAGTCGATCCAATGCCTAGCAACTCCACTATAAGTCTTGAGGACCAACTTCCTGGATTTGATGGACGTGATAACGATGAAAATCCATATGTTCAACCTATGATTCACCAATCTATCACTCATATCACTGTTGATTTTGAGGGGATCATGGAAGAGTCTTATGAGGAGGACATAAAGGAAGAGCAGCCTGAGAAGCCTAAACCCCATTCCATTTGTGAAGAGGATTATGATGATCTTGAGTCGTTGGGGGGAGAAGAAGAGGATGATGATTTGCCAGTCAATGACCAAATTCCATTACTTGCCATTCCTAAATTTGATGAATTTTCTTTCCAAGTACATGATGATGAAAATATGAGTGTGAAGGGTGAATTAAGTGTATACATAAATCCATCTTCTTGGGTAATTGAGGAACCAGGTACTCCACTGGAAAGTCACTCTGATTGGGCATCTCATGATCTAGAGAAGGATGTGGATCTTTTCCCCATCCCTAACCTTGGTGAATCCATAATCATTCCAAATATTATGCAACTCACCAACTGGTTAGATCCATATGAGCCTTCTGCGAATTCTTGTGTTGAGGAGCGCACTGATTTCATTCCTAATCCTCCTTATCTCCTTAACCCTGGCCATGTTGTGGATTCCCCAAAAATCCATAATAGCCTCATCCTCTCTCACCTAAACGATACGCAAGAAACTCCTACACTTGAGGATGAAGAAGAAGAAAAGCTGGGGGAAATTAAGGTCCGCATTGATGTGTTTAACACTTATAAAGACCTTAAAATAATAGAGGAATATTTTGTAATTGAAGATATGATAATTCCTTCACCATTCTATGACCGAGGGGGTCCGTTTGGATTCTTAGACCCATCTTGGCATGCTTCTAGCCCACATGCATCGAGGCATAATCTTTTTCTTCAATGGCACAAGGGCTGGAATTTATCGGGAGATAAGATCACTTGGTGTCTCATTCTGAATACGTTGGTTAGTGAGTTACATTGCGTTTGGCTGAAGATGTTAAACTAAGCGCTTATTGGGAGGCAACCCAAAATTTTTGTTATTTTTGTGTGAGAATAAATAGCTTCTTGGGAGGCAACCCAAGTTTTTATTATAGTTTTATGTTTATTTTACAGGTTTGAATAAAGGATAAGTTGGGGACGAAAGGATATTGCCTACACCTCTGCCAAACATTCAAAAGCCCAAAGTGCCGTCTCTCATTCCGCCAAGGCCGTCGAAGTACACATCAGGTTGTCCCGTTCCTTTACACATTTCATGTCTACATTGTTCTATTAATCCCTATTATTCATGTCATTGAGGACAATGTCATTTAAGTTGGGGGGACGGAAATCATGTTGCACATGTTGCATTCTTATACAACCTCATTTCTATCTTATATAACCTCATTTCAAAAAACAAAAAAATAAAAAAAAAAGAATCAAAACTCATTTCACAAAAAGAACCAATTGAACCCAATGCCAATTGAGTTTTCATGTTTCATGCTCTCATGAAAGAAAGTCTGGAATAGAAGAGACTATGGAGATGGATAAAGGAGATTATTTTGTCATCTAGCCCTGAGAAACTGACTTAGAATCTTCTAAAAGTTCATTAGCACTGATAAAAAGAAACTCACTTACACACTAATGACGCAAGTGGACAAGCCTTCTGTTATTTAAGTGTGGTGTCTTTTAGTTTATAGTTTTCAGTGAAGAAATTTTATTTTGGAAAAAGCTACATGCCAAATCAAGTGTGAAAATCACACCATGAAAAAGTATGAAAAAAAATAATAACCATGGAAAATGCCCTGGATCTTAGTAACCGGGCCTGCTTCTCCTAAGGCAAGAGTTGAGGTTCGCGTAAAACAGTGAAGGGATGTGCAGCACCATGTGTTTGAAAAAAAAATGCATATATAAAGATTAACTCTTATGATATATAATATATATTCATAGCATATATGTATATAACTCACACATCTATATATAACACATATCTATATTTATATACTATATCTATGTATATATAAAGATATAGATAACACGCAGGCGGTGGTGGGCTTCCATACATATATGTATGGTATACATATAACATATATAAATATATATATGTGTTATATGCAGCAAAAAGGCATGGTCTTCATGCGTTGCAGAGCCTGGCTTCTCCTGGTGGCCTTGGGGCCATGCAAAGTCAACGCAAGGCTTCTCCACGTGAGGGACTTGGCTGGTTTCCACAATACCAAAGCGCAGGAGGCGGACGTGGCCTCATCCACGTGAGCGGCTGAGAGTGGCCAAGGAGGGTCTTCTACGCGGCTACGCAGCAGGGGCAGTTTACGCAGGAGGTCAATGCCAGGCGGAGAAAGGCACGGTCGAAGCTGGCAGGGCGTGCCCAACGCGTCTTCACACATGCGGCTTTCACACTTCGGTTTTGGCAGAGGACAGAGAGCAACAAAACCTATAAAAGGGGAGTTAAGGCAGAGTTAGTGGGAGAAGAAGCTTTGTAATACGTTTTTGAGTTCTATTGTTGTCATTTATTTTTGAAAGCTTGTGAGAAATTTGTGATAGTTAATTTGGTGTTATTGAAGAAGCAAGGAGAGAGAGAGGGGCAGGAGGCCCCTTCATATTCTAATTTCTTTCACTTTGTTATCCATTTTAAATTATTAGAAATTTTGGCTTTTGTAAGTTTAAGTCATTGTTAGTGCAAATTTTAAGATTTTTGTCATATCTTAGCCATTTACATATTTTTATGATTGTCATTTCAATTTTTTATCTTTTTCAAAGTTTTTCATATTTTAGTTCTCTACATTTTCTCTTTTTATCATTTTCTCTAATTCCTCTTCATTTTTAAGTTATTACATATTTTTTTAAGTTCTGTCCTGGTCGGTTACTATTCATCCGAGTTGATACCTTATGCCATTTCTCCATTTGGAAGCCCTTCCAATCCTCGTTTCATTCTGAGTTCTTCATAAAAGTTATTCCTCTCTTATATATCTAAATTTTCTTTTTCTACTACTCCTCTAATTCGTCACCGTTTTTAAGTTATATTTAATTTTCCAAGATTCTATCTTTTACGTGTTTACTATTCACCCGCGCGGATAGATCCTAGTATTTCTTATTTTTCACCTTCTTTCTTTCATTTTCTCTCTCTGCACTCTTCATGAAAGTTTTTACTAACCCTCCGATCTTCAACTTTGTCTTCTGTCACTTCTTCTAATTTTGTCTGGTTTAATAGTTTTTTTTCTTCCTAGTTCACCTTAGTTTCATTATAATTGTCTATTTGTTCTTCTATAGATTCCATCTTTCTAAATTACATCTCAATCTTTCTAAGGCGGTTTAAATTCAATTCTCTTGATCTTTAAATCTTAACAACTCAAGATTTTTAACTTTCAAATCTACTTCTCCCTGTGGATTCGACTCGGTCTCACCACTTAACTATTTCATTTATTTAATTTGTGGGCCGGATATTGTAATTTGACAGTGGGGCGTATTAACGACGTGCGTTTTCCGCTCATCAGTGAGCCGATCTAGCGTTTTAACGTGTTGATTGGTGGTTTGAGGGCATCATTGAATGCCTAGGGGCTTAGGGAAGGGTTTCCCCTTTGTTTCCCCATCACCCGGGGGTGATTGGGGTGTGGAATGGATTTTCCCGTGGTTTCTACCATTTTCAAGCGCGGACTGAGAACGCGCTCGCCCAGGTGGGCACGTTCTTGGAGATCGCCCTGTCCCGATATAGTGCGTTCATCGGGGAAGATGAACAGTAGGTGGTCTTTATCGCGCTATAGGGGTATAGCGCGTCTATTCTTGTCGCGCTACAGGTGTGTAGCGCGACCTGATATGATCGTGCTATACAAGTATAGTGCGTTCTGTTTTATCGTGCTACAGGAGTATAGCGCGTTCTGATCTGAACGTGATATAGGACGGTAGCGCGATCTTGAGGGCAACCAGTCGGGCAGCCTAGGGCGGGTAGTCTATGGTTGATCATGCCTCCTTTGGTCGTGTGTGTCTCGGACACCCTGAGGAGTTCCGTGACCGTGTCTTTGGGTGTCCGGAGGTTTTGTTTGCCTCGATTAGCGTGCCCATAGGTGTGTGTGTTCCGAGCTTTGTGTTCCGCTGGATCGAGTCACCGTGGACCGGTGTGAGTGCTGTGGGGTCTCCCCCGCATGTCGTGAGTTTTCCCTGGAAGATGCTTCCCGAGTGGGCCACGTGTTTGGCCTTTGACTGCGAGTCCTGTCATCCAACCTGGAGCTGGAGGTTTCCCGCTTTTCCCCGGGAAGGGGAATCGGTGTGACGACTTGTGAGCTACCTTGGGAACCGTGCTTCTGTGTTTTTCGCAAGGGCCGTGTGTATGGCCTGTGGACTGCGAGTCCAGTCATCCAACCTGGGACTGAAGGTCGCTTGAGTTCCCTTTTGAGGGGATGGTCTCGGCGGCTCGTGAGCTACCTCAGTTTTCATGCTACCGTGGTTTTAGACCTAGGGATTAGACTAGATTAACGATGTTGTGCCATTACGTACGACGGTCTTGACCCCAAATCTTGTAACTCAAGGACCGTTGGATTTAGTGAGTCTAGAGGATTGTCCAGTGTCCAGTGGCTCGACACCACTTGGTTCTTCTTGACATTCGCGCAGGGTGCGTGCGTGGTTCTCGGAGTTTCTCCTTGGAGAGTGGTCACATCAGTGACTCCCCACTAGTCGTAGCCTTCCGACACGCGAGTGGTCCCACCAGGGAGTGGTGGCGAGGCTACCCCGAGAGACAGTTTTTAGGCTGGTTATCGTCGGGCCCCATGTCTTGATGCCAGAGTCCGGCTGAGGGAAAAACTAATCAGAGGGCCAGACCTAGGACGTATGATCTGTGTGTGCACACGTGATTGGGGGCAGTTGGACCCGCGTTGATGAGCGCGACCCCAGCTAGTCACTTGTTCAGTTGTTACTTGTACGGTGTCTCAATTCCCGTTGGGCCATAGGGAGACACCTGAGGCGCAGTCTAAGACGTCAATGGACGCATCCGGCCTTGCTTCTGGTGGGCAGGTACTCCTGTCATGTGAGACGTGACTCTCCTGTGTCCGGGTTCTGTTTCCTGTCTGCGAGACGTGGTTTTCTGGACAGACCGGTGTTTCCGAGATAGTGGCCAGGGTGTTAGTAGCTTTATAGAGGTTGCGTCTTGTTGTGCGGTCCCCGTGACTAGGTGGTCGGGGTTGCACCTTGGACAGCGTGTCCAGGTTGGCCTTGTCTTGGGAGACAGGCCTCTACGGCGGGGTTGCCGTAGGGTTTACCTCGGTGAGTGGTGTTAGTATAGTCTGGTTCTCGACTGTGAGATCAGGATTTCTCTTTCTGCTTGACCGGTACAGTAGGAGTAGCTATAGTGCCAAATTTTGACCAGCCACCGTGTTTACTGTTCCTGCTACTCCTGTTGTTCTTGTAGTTATTGCTTTCCATGCCGCCGTTGTTCTCAGTTGGGGTTCCGCGGGATCCCTACTGAGCTAGTGACAAGAGGCTCACCCCTGCTTTTCAGTTGCGGCGGTTCTTCCTCGAGATTCGAGGGTGCAGTGGTGAGGTTCTTAGTTGCCAGCTCGCCGGGCTGAGTGTTCACTTGGCATGTGGTACGTTTTATTGCTTTAGACTTTACTTTCTGTTGGACTGGACTCTGTTGTAGTAGTAGTTTATTTATTTCTATTAATTGTTGAATTGTCCTGCCTTATTTCCTATTTCTTTGTACCTTTACACTCCTTTTAGCCCTTCCGAGCCCTCCCGGCTCGTGGGCAGCGGGCCAGGATTCGAATGGTATCGAGCTCCTCCCGGTATCCGGATCTTGGGTCGTCACAAATGATGTCAAGAATCTGAAAAAGAAGTTTCATGATTTGATTAGCTCTAAAAATCCATGTGATTGATGTAGCTTCTTTGAAATGTAAATTGAAAATTTTAAAAAAGAAAAAGAGGACTTTCAATCTAGAATAACTTTGTATGAAGATGAATTATGATGTCTTGAAGCTGAAAAACAAAATGCCTATGAGAATGTTGAGAAATTGAAAACTAAAAATGAAAAATTGGTTATGGAGTTGGATGAGGATAAATCAAGACTGTGTGAATGTGAGAAATCCAAAAAAGAAATTGAAACCAACTTCAATACCATGTATGATGAATTGAAGAAATTGAAAAATGTTGTTGAAAAGGAACTGAAAGGAAAACAGAAAATGGGTGAATCTAGCGAAGGAAGTGATAAGAATGAGGAGAGTGGTGTGGGATACACACCCAAAAAGAAAATTTCATTTGTGAGAAATCATGTTCAGAAATCTTGTGATTCATGGTATCATTATCCTGTTGACTCATGCATGAATTCATATGTTGATAGATCATATATGCATAGGAGTCATTTTAGAAAATCAAATGTCACTTGTTTTTACTGGGGTATGTTCGGCCACTCCATGTATGTATGTGATTTAATGAGGTCGATGATAAATGGTTTGAGAGAAAGAACAGAATGCATTTTGCTCAAAGTAGAACTAACACTTCGGGACCCAAGCTTGCTTGGGTACCTAAATCAACTTGAGATTTGTTCTTGTTTGTGCAGGTCTGTCTAAGAGCCAAGTGGAACAAGTGGTACCTGGATAGTGGATGCTCTAGACACATGACGGGCAATAAGGATCTCTTTTCAGGCCTGAAGGACAAAGATCGAGGATTGGTCATATTTGGCGGAAATAATAAAGGTAAAATCGTGAGAATTGGACGGATAGGTAAAGATTCTAACCAGTCCATTGATGATGTTTGGTTGGTAAATGGCTTAAATCATAACTTCCTGAGTATTAGTCAATTGTGTGACAAAGGTCACCATGTCATTTTTGAAACTTCACATTGCAACATTGTAGATAAACATACAAATGAAATAAAATTCATTGGGCTTAGAGAAAACAACACTTACACTGTTGATTTTGATAGTTTACCAAATGAAAACTTCTGTTTAGTTGCAAATAAGTCGGATGATGCATGGTTATGCCATCGGCGACTAGGACATGCTAGTTTTAGTGTTCTTTCTAAACTGTACAGAAAAGAATTAGTAAGAGGTTTATCAAAACTAAACTTTGATGTAAATAAAATTTATGATGCTTGTGCTATGGGAAAACAGACTAGGCTATCATTCAAGTCTAAAAACATTGTCACCACTTCTAGACCCCGAGAACTCATTCATTTAGATTTATTTGGTCCCACTAGGACACACAGTCTTGGAGGGAAACTTTATGGGTTTTTCATTGTTGATGACTACTCAAGATTTATTTGGGTGTTATTTTTAACCCATAAGAATGATGCTTTGCAGGAGTTCGAAGATCTTTGTAGGAATTTACAAAATGATAAGGGGTATCATATAAAGGCAATTCAGAGTGACCATGGAAGAGAATTTGATAACCATGACTTTGATGATTTTTGTAGGAAATAGGGGTTTACACATAATTTTTTAGCACCTCGAACCCCACAACAAAATGGAGTCGTGGAACGAAAAAATAGGACGCTCGTGGATATGGCGAGAACGATGCTTACTGAAAATGGCTTACCAAGGTACTTTTGGGCCGAGACGGTAAACGCGGCATGTCACATCATCAATCGAGCCATGGTAAGACCAATACTCATGAAAACTCCATATGAGCTATATAAAGGTAAGAAGCCAAACATTGCATATCTTAAACCTTTTGGTTATCCATGTTATGTCTTGAACAATTCTAAAGAAAACTTGGAGAAGTTTGCCGCAAAGAGTGACAAAGGTATATTCCTTGGATATTCATCATCATCTAGAGCATATCGTGTTTATAACATGCACACTCTTGTGGAAGAAGAAAGCCCACATGTAATCATTGATGAATATACTTCAAGGTTGTCTAATAAAGATAATCATTTTCTGGATGAAGGGCATGAAGATGGAGAAGAAAAGAATGACAAGGAAGAACAAGATGTGGATCAAGCGGTGTCGAGTCAAAAGAATGATGAAGCTCCAGCCCAAGAAGAAAATGAGCAAGAAATGCAAATTCAGGACCTCCCCAGATAATGGACTGTACTCAAAGATCATCCACTTAAGAATGTCATCGGGAACGTGGATGAACGTGTGAAGACAAGGGCTTCAATCAGGGAAGTTGAACAATTTGATAATCTTTCTTTACTTTCTCATATTGAGCCCAAAAATGTATATGAGACATTAAATGATAATTTCTTGATCTTGGCTATGCAGGAGGAATTATACCAATTCCAAAGGAATGAGGTGTGGTTTCTTGTGCCTATACCTAAGAATCACCTAGTAATTGGTACTAAGTGGGTTTTTCAAAAAAAAATTTAGTGATCAAGGGGTGGTGAAAAAAGCCCGGCTAGTAGCCAAAGGCTATAGTCAAGAGTTAGGAATTGATTTTGATGAATCATTTGCACCCGTGGCTAGGCTTGAAGTTGTTAGAATGTTACTTGCCTTTGCATGCTCTAGAAATATAAAACCTTTTCAAATGGACGTTAAAAGTGCATTTTTGAATGGTGTTTTGAAGGAAGACGTCTATGTGGAGCAGTCACCGGGATTTGAAGATGAGAAGCACCCAGACCATGTGTATAAACTTGACAAAGCTTTGTATGGTCTGAAACAAGCCCCCCATGTGTGGTACGAAAGGTTGAGTACATTTATTTCAAAAAATGGTTTCAAAAGAGGTAACATCGACCAAACCCTTTTCATTAAGAGTTGTAATGAACATATGCTTCTAGTACAGGTATATGTTGATGATATTATCTTTGGAGCCACGGCTGATTCATTAAATGATGAATTTGTTAAATTGATGCAGGCGGAGTTTGAGATGAGTTTGATGGGAGAGTTAACATTTTTCTTGGGTTTGAAGGTGAAGCAATTAAAGGATGGAATATTCATCAATCAAAGGAAATACACAATGGAGCTCATCAAGAAGTTCAAATTCGACAATTCAAAGCCATAAAAGATACCAATGTCAACAACCGTCAAATTGAAGAAGAATGAAAAAGATAAGTCTGTCGATCAGAAACTTTTTAGAGGAATGATTGGTTCTTTATTGTACTTGATTCCTAGTAGGCCGAATATCATGTTTAGTGTTTACATGTGTGCTAGATTTCAATCTGATCCAAGAGAATCACACATGTTAGCAGTCAAAAATATTTTCAGATATTTGATAGGCACTATAGATCTTGGTCTTTGGTTTCCGAGTAGTTGTAATTTTGAATTGGTAGCTTACACTGATTCTGATTATGTTGGGTGTTTAGTGGATCGTAAGAGCACGAGCGAGTATTGTCAATTTCTTGGAGGTTGCATGGTCTCATGGGCCTCTAGGAAATAAAATGCAGTGGCATTGTCAACTGCTGAAGCCGAATACATGGCTGCAGGCAGTTGTGCAGCCCAAGTGCTATAGATCCAACAGTAATTAGTTTTTTTTAATAGAAAACCTAACCTAGGGGTTAATGGGAGAGTGCACCCCTTACCAGAGGTAAGGAGAAAGCCACTCCACCATCCAACCACTAGGAGGCGAATTTATTCCAATATTGGTAAATAAAGAGTTACATCAATCGGATACTAGGCAAGCCTAGTGAGTCCAGTCGAGCAGCACCTTTTATAATGCAAGGGAGCTCACTATAAGAATAAAAAGAATTACATTTGGTAGTGCAAGCTAAAGAAGCAAGAAGATCTGCAGCAGTGTTGGCTTCTCTGAAAATATGCGATATAGAGTCATGCTGAGAAAAGATACTCCATAGTTCTCTGACATAGCTAAGAATGGACCAAGGACAGTTTACTTCCTTTTTGATTATCCTGACAAGAGTAAGAGAGTCACATTCAATGAAGGCTGGAGTAGAAGTCACTGTCTTTAAATACTTGATACCATCAAGAAGAGCTCTGGCTTCTGCAATTAAACTATCCGAATGACCATAGTAATGAGAAAAGGCAAGGATGGTCTTGCCTCTAGAATCCCTGATTATACCTCCTCCCCCAGTATCTCCAGACTGCTTATTGGCCCCATCAGTATTCAATTTAATAGAAGGCCAAGGGGGGCAAACCCATCTGACAATTCTAATTTGATGTTTACTAGTTGCTTTATAAGTGATTCCCAAATGGTCCAAGTATTTCTGGTTGCAAATTTTAGTTTCCTTTAGGGCAGCAGCCGAACAAGTCACCCTGATTTGAGCCATGATGTGATAAATGAAACTGGTTTTGTTGACATTTTTATGATCATATTTAATGGTGTTCCTTGCTTTCCATATTTCCCACATTCCATATCCAATGGAGGCTAGATTAAGGAGTGCATATGCCGAACCTGGCTGACCATGACTGATGGAATTCAAAATGAATTCCCTGGCTGTTCTTCCTTCAAGTTGTAAGCCTGCAGCAGTTAAAGCAGTCCAGATTGAAGCAGCTAATTCACTGTGCAGAAAAACAGTAATTAGTTGATTTTGATATTTCATTGAATAACACACCCATTCTTTGTGATAACACCTCTGCCATTAATATTTCCAAAAATTAAGTTTTACATTCTCACACAAAACACATAGAGATTCGACATCACATTTTACGAGATCATGTAAGTAAGGGTCATTTTACGCTTATTCATGTAAATACTAAAAATCAACTTGCAGATATTTTTACTAAACCCTTATCTCCTGAAAATTTCACAAGAATAAGAAGAGAACTAGGAATTTATAGTTTGAATGAGTAACTGTTCATATTAGGCTTGCATACACACTTTTGCTTCATTTTGTAAATAATAGTTCAATTTTGCGTATATATAGAAAACACATTCAATCTCATGCTTTAGATTGCATATATCTTTACATACTTGTGAATAGAAATACTTTTTCATCATCTTTCATTCACATGCATATGCTTGTACATACTTTCTATCTTTGCGTACTTGAATGCCATGATTCTTCGATATTTCAAACGGTGTGTTGTGGAAGGGTGGATTACGTCCACCGGGAAACACTCACCATGCGAGAGTTGGGTCTTCGGACCTTCATCTCCGTCACGTACCAAAAATCATATTGTGTGAACTTATTTCCATATCCCTGCTTGATTGCATGTATATATTCTAGGAAACCTTTTTTCTTGACATCTTCTAAGACCCCACCTCTTTGATACATAAAATGCAGTGATTTTGATCATTTGTGAATCTTGACATATACAAAGGAGGAAGATTTATTTCCAATTATGCATACATTTAGGGGGAGTCATAGCTATGTTATGGCAAATTCATTTTCAACATACAAAGAAATTACCCACACACTTTGCACATAATGATGCATATGACTTTGATTGATAAGGATTTCTGAAATTCTTCTCAACACTTTATAGGGAACTTAAATCTCTACATGGAAATTAAGAGTAATCGTGAGGAAACAGTTGCCTACCCCACAAACAATCAATAAGTGGAATGTGGAACTTAGTAGCCGGGGATCCCCACTGAAATAAATGAGGAAACTCGCGTCGAATGGTGAAGCAAAAATTCACAATGCGTGACAAATCCTAGTAGTTGGGAATCCCTATTGAGACATATAAGGTGACTCGCGCCGAACGGTGAAGTCCAATAAAAGAAACATAAAAAAAGTGGGGTTGTGCGAAGCTACAGATAGTCCAGGATCTAAAATAGAACCATAGAGAGGAAATAACCCTCTAGTGCTCTTTAGAAATTCTAATCATATCCATATATTTTGAAGCTCATTGACTCACATTTCACTCTTGGGTATTATTGTGATGAATGTGTATTTTGAATTTGTTCTTATCATGGTTTATACAGCGCTTATAGTTTATGCATGCACTACCTTTTTTAATTATGCTTCATGTCTCACAATTTGATTTTGAATCTACTGTTCACTTGCTGTCCTTCAACCCCACTAAGGGGGAGTTAAAATATTACTTGCTTGATTGTCTTTCATGCTTATTTGCTTGCATGAACAATTTGGATCATTTAATACTTCCATTCATACACATCTCTAGATCATACATGTACATATCAGGTTTAAATAACCCCATTGTCCATCGGTTTTTATTGATGACAAAAAGGGGGAGAACAAAGTGCATTTCAGTTCTATTTCAGTTCTAGATACTAGATACTTCATAGTTCTTAATATGATAGTCTTCATGTGCATACACTTCAATTCTAGATACTTAGTTTTCATACATGTTCATAGTTCTCATACATGTTCTTCATACTGTTGATTTGTTTTTTTGTTGTTTTATTCGTTTGCAAAGAAGAGTAGATAAGTTTGATATGATATGAAGATGAATATGAAGAGCAAATAACAATGATCTCAATCAACCTATGAACATGTAAACCATGAACCTAGGCAATCAGAACCAGCTCTAGCATGGGCAATGCTATCTCAATCAAACTAAACTAAGAAAGGAAAAGGAAAACACACGCCGGAGCATGGAGCAAAGGGAGTAAATAAAAACACACCGCGTGGGTGGAACAAGTAAGAGGAAATAAGATGTGGGAGAGAGAAAGCTAATGCCCACTACCAGGAAAAGAACGTGATCGCCACTAAGGTAAAAATAAGCCAAAGACCTGATTAATACCTTAGAATAGGAAGATGATGCACTCGCTCACGGGAGAGAGAAACCAATAGGAAACTGTAGCTCTGCTGGATATAACGGTCCAGTGCCTATGCGTCACAGGGAGTGTGACGGTCGCCCGACAGATCGCTAGAGGAACCTGACGCGTCTGATGAAGACCGTCAGAGTGTCTGCATAACAAGCTTGTGAATCCTTCAAACTCCAAACCTTCCAGCCGGCTAGAAAGCTTGGGCCTCGTCTAATGAGCCCTGTAAACCTGCCAAAGAACGTAGAACACAAGAAACAACCCCAAATTAGCCTTTCAAACAATGTAGTATCAATAATCAAATGAACTTGATGTCATTCAAAAGGAAAGGGGAATACCGGGGAGTTGTGTTTTTTAACCCCTATGGGCGTTTTAAAAGATAGGAAGGATGCTTAAGTGAATGAAATAAGTGGAAGAACGTGGAAGAATATGAAATAAGGAGTGGGACAATGCTATGATGAAAAGAGAAAAGGAAGAACACAAGTATGCCAATGATGGAACTAAAACACTCAAGAAAATGAATACTCCCTTGACTGTGAATCAGATGGACATGAGAGACAACTTTTCTTGGTTGGATATGGCTCCAGAATGCGGCAGCACTTCGACATAAACTCCAGATTTTCCTCCCTAGGCCATGAAGTCAAGGGTTCTATTTATAGGCCCTCAAACTCTCCGGTCGAGCAGAGGATAATCCAGCTAAAAAGGAGGATGATTCTTAGCAAACTCTTGAAGATAACACTCCCAAGAGTCCATAGAAACAAACAGAAGGTTTTAAGGATCAGATTTGGAAGAGAAATCACAAGATAAAACTCTTAACTCGGCCACGGAGTAGCAGAGAAAAGGCCAGACCTGCCAGGACTCTCTATTTGATGTAACGGCTGCACGACAGACCGTCACAGGCATGTAACGCTCCAGGAGTAAACCGTCACAATCAACCTCATCCTTTAAGAGATAAGATCAACGGGAGAAGTTTTCAAATGCTGGACTCTTGAAGAATGTAACGGTCGAGAGAAAACGCGTCAGAGAACTATAACGGTTGCACGATAGACCGTCAAAGTCAACAAATAGCCAAATGATAAGCTTTGAAAAGAAGCCTTAAGGCTAAGGACTCTGCAAGATGTAACGGCCATAGACTGCTGCGTCAGAGGGTTGTAACGTGCCTGTAGTGGACCGTTAGAGATAATAAGGAACAAAAAGCTTGCTAAGCTGCGTCCAATGCAAGGAATCAAGGAACCAGACCCAACCAAGGAATTAAGACCCATGAAATCAACTTCAAACTGATCAAGAAGGCTCAACAAAAGGGAATAACTCGGAGCATCATAAAGAATGAACAAGGAGATGACCCAACTTATCTGTCATAAAATGGATGTCAACACATACATGTTCATATTTCATAGTTCTAACATCTCAAATAAATTGTCATTTGGAATTCATGCACACATCATGCACACGTCGTTTTGTCATCATCAAAAAGGGAGAGATTGTTGGATCCCCAGTTGATTTTGGTAGTTAAGTTTTAATGATGACAAATCTTGTGTGTACGTGACGTTGAGAACGTTCATTGAAGAATACAAACCAAGGAGTTCATATCTTGATTATCTTATTTTGCAGAATCAAATTACATGGTGGACATCATTTAGGAGTCAAGGGAATGCTTGGATGAGTACCTTGTGGTCTACCTATTCAAATAGGGAGTAAATGTCATTTATTTCCTTCAAAAACCATTGGTAAGACTCAAACTTCTCAAAATCTTTCTATTGGTTGAAGATTGCGTCGACGCACAGTTATAGTGCGTTGACCTGTTCCGGCTTTCCAGAAACTCTGTCCTGCAATTTTTTTGTTCTGTTGCGTTGACGCAACTTTACAGTGCGTCGAACCCTTCTTGCTTCCAGCAAGCCATCTCTGTAGGTTTCTTCTATTGCGTCAACCCCACACCATGCGGTGCGTCGACCTCACCATGTGTTTTTCATGAAGTTTTTGTCATGCTTTTACCAAGGAGTCGACGCATCCCTTGAATGGCGTCAACCCTTCTTTCCCTTATGCTCTTCATACATGGGTTTTCCAAAATCTTAAATGGTTTCTGCATGGGTTTTTCAAGGTTCATACTCATTTAAGATTTACACAACAACCTTGATAAAATTTGGTTTCATGATGCCCATATATTGTGTGAATGCATGGTAAGTCTATTTTAATTTTTTGGTTGAGAAAAATTAAGTTTACAAAGTGCTTTCATGCACCTTGTTCATAGTTTTTCATGAGTATACTTCATGCTTCCTTGACTTGGTTCAATGAGCTTCAATTCTATCTAATTTCCATTTATTTTTGCTTCTGCAAAAATTTCGGTCGACCAATATAGGCAGAATTGGCTAGACAGAATTGTCTCAGAGTTCGGTTGACCAACAAGAGGGTTTAGGTCGACCGATTTAGCCAGAACTGGCCAGTCCAGCCGTGTTATAGTTTGGTCGACTGACGGCCAACTTCGGTCGACCGTTTACGGCGCACGTGCCCAGCGAATGTGCTTCGAAACCCATCTAACCTGATCCACTTGGGTTTCCTTTTCTGACCCCTTTGCCCCTAGGGTTTTGATACATATCTAGGAGGGTTCTACAAGGGTTTAGCAAGGGCTTTTATGTCTTTACATCGTCTTTTAATCCCTCTATATAACAAGCTACGAATCTCAGATCTTGTGGAAGAAGGAAGAGGGCTTGGCCATCGGTGGGAGAGGGAGAAAGTTTCCTGAGTGCTTCACTCTTGTTTTCATCTTGCAGAGACGTTCTGAAGTGAAGAGATCAAAGCTACATCCATTTCCATCATGATTCCAAGTGCCAAAGAAGCTGAATCTGCAGTGACGTGTTCGTTCGGCTTCGATCTGTTGATGTTCGACCCCCTCACCTTGGAAGCTTCAAAGAAAATCATTTGCAGGCCCTTCATCATATGAGGATACATTTCTTCAATCTTTCTTCACATATTTTGATGATTTTTATTCAGTCTATGAGCATGTATTGAATATTTTCTTACTTTTCTGAACTCTGAATCTGTGTGTATTAAACTGTCTGCGTACGGTTGTGGGTTTATTGTGCTGTGGTTGTTGCAGCTCGTGTGTGTGTGTTTTGATCCGTTGTCAGATCGTGTAGGAGATGACGTCTCCGTGTGTTTGGAGTGTAAGCTCCATGCGGTTTAGTTCAAGGCGAGTGGATCCTCACTGTTTCGGTGAGGGGTGGACGTAGGCAGCCCGTCGTGGTCCCGAACCACCTAAAAAATCTATCTCGCATTATGTGTTTGGGGTTTGCTTGTTCATGTTGTTTATCTTTATCGTGTGGGAGCGGAGAGTTCGAGAGAACTGGTTCGTGTAGAGCTTAAATTTCATTTCATCATATTTCGTGTTGATAGTTGCTTTTATTCTGCTGCGTAAATTTTAAAAACTACCATTACGCTTGGCGGGAACAATTCAACCCCCCTTCTTGTCCTTTTGTGCATCTAGGGACAACACTCACCGACCAGCCTCTGCGCCAGATCCTTCAAAACCCAGATGCATCGAGAAGACTCATCAAGTGGGCCATTGAGCTGGGCGAGTTCGACATCAAGTTTTTCCTAAGGAGGCCGATCAAAGTCCAGGCTTTCGCCGACTTTGTCACCGAATGCATGTTGCTAGAGGAGGGGTTGCCAGAGCATTCCTCGGGGCCCGTATGGGAACTCTACGTCGACGGTTCATCTTATGCCGCTGGCAGTGGAGCAGGACTAGTCTTGTAATCCCCAGAAGGGGTAGAGCTGTAGTATGCCCTTCGCTTCAATTTCTCGACCACTAATAATGTGGCCGAAGATGAAACACTACTTTCGGGCCTACGGATGGCAAAGCACCTCGGAGCGGTCAACCTATGAGTCTACAGCGACTCCATGCTCGTCGCCAACCAAGTCAAGGGAGAGTTCGAAGCCAGGGAGCCAGCAATGACAAAGTACCTCGAAAAGGCTAAGGAAGCCACCTCGGCCTTCTCTCGCTTCGAAATGGTACCCATTCCAAGGGAAGAGAATGTCCGGGCAGATACTCTCTCTCGACTAGCATCATCAACAACCACCTCTAACTCAAGAGCTATCTTGATAGAGGAGTTACTAGCCCCAAGTATCGTGGAGCCGGGCCCCCAGGTGAACGTCATCGACTATGAGCCTTCGTGGATGGATCTGATCTTGGATTTTCTCCTACAACAACAACTACCCAATGATCGTGCCAATGCCCGCCGCACGCGAGCACGCGCGAAGCACTTTACGGTCATCGATGGTCTCCTGTTCCAGCGCTCACTCTCGGCCCCACTGTTAAAGTGCCTATTCCCTGCGGAAGCCAAGCAGGCAATCCAAGAAGTGCATCAGGGGATGTGGATGCACTTTTTGACACGCTCTAAAAATATCGGGTGTTCTTTTGATTCGAGATTATCTGTCCCACCGGGCGTGCCAGACTTATGGATGTACTTTTCGACACACTCTATTTGCTTATTCATTTGTTGGTTTATTCGATGGGCTTATTCGTTTATTAAGTGCGTGAGTGTGCTAGTCACAAAGTGATAATTTATTCGGACTTTGAGGAAGCCCTAGGTGCGCGTCATCTGACTAATCAGACGGTTGTGTGGGTCATGTCGGGACCAAAATCCGCTGTGCCGTGAAGGCCATGGCGTCATTTACATCTCCCCGGAGGAGAGAAAACCCTTGATTAATCGCCAGGAATGAGGGCCCTATGACCTGAAGAAATTATCAATCAGACAAGATGATAAAGGAAACTTAAATTATATTAAAACCCGTATCGAGGGTATGAAAATTCAAGTCATGTCGGTCACTCATGGACCATTTCATGTTTGGACGAAAGCCTGTATTAAAAGTGGGATGAAGACGGTGATAACCCGTACAAATGTTTGCCGAAGACGTGGCAAGTTTAATGTCTAATACGAGGGTTGGTCAAGTTTCAAGGAAATATTGGCCCAGGCAAGGATGACTCATGACCATGCTGGGGAATAGTCCCCGGGGCTCATAGTCAGCTTGCGGAGCAGCATTGATGTTCCCTCGACGGGGTCATAGGGGAGAGAAGATCTCCGAGATATTCACCGATGCATGCAAATTTTATTATTATTCTTTTAGTTTTAATGCCACTTGAATGCGGGTTTTATTCCTTTTTATTTATATTCTTTAACACCCCTTTGTGTGGGCAATAATGCAGGGAGGCCTGAGGTCGATGCAGGGAGTGGCCAGACCGAGGAGAGGTCAATGCAGCAACCACTGGCTCAAGGACAGGTCGACGCAAGGAGGCTTGGGGTCAGTGTAGGGAGCAGCTGAGCTGAGGATGGGTCGACGCAGGGAATCCTGGGGTCAGTGCAGGGAGTGGCTGAGTTGAGGATGGGTCGACGCAGGGAGTCCTGGGGTCGGTGCAGGGAGTGGCTAGATCGAGGAGTGGTTGACGCATCAACCACTGGCTCAAGGATAGGTCGACGCAAGGAGACTTGGGGTCGGTGCAGGGAGCAGCTAAGCTGAGGATGGGTCGACGCATGGAGTCTTGGGGTCGGTGCAGGGAGTGGCCGAGTTGAGGATGGGTCGACGTAGGGAACTTAAGGTCGGTGCAGGCAGTGGCTGGATGGAATTGAGGTTGGTTCTTTTAGTTTTAGTCATGAAATGCATGTATGAGGTTCAATTCATTCACACTAGACACAACAATGGCATTCACGAGTTCAATCATGCATGTGGTCTAATTGGGTTTATGAATTAATTCGTAGTACGAGGCGGAGTGTCCCACTCACGCATAGTGTCAGCTTTCGACCGGGTGTGGCCTGACCTTCTGCATGTCACCATTTTATATACCACGAGGTTATAGCACACAAGCATGCATGGGATGCAATGATATAGTTATATGCACGAGAGGTAGTCTCTTTTATTCACGAAATACATGTGAGGGATTTTTCTTGGATTGGTTTTCTTTTGTTTATGCAGAGTATGTTTGCAGTTATATTCGGCAGTTCATCACTACAGTGTTCAGTTTAGTTCTTCGTATCTTTCACAGTTCTCTTGTCTCGGTTGGAGTGTTTTACTGTTATTCATTCCATTTGTTTGTTGCTTCCTTTTGCATTTTAATATATTATTGTTCCTGATAAAAATTCGACAGTATCTCCCCCAGACCCAAATGCTGGGGGGGGGGAAAGCGGGTACACGTCCATAAGGAGTGACATGTCCCAAAAGTAGAGGTGTGCACGGAAGCGGCAACACCTGAACATCGCGTCAAAATGCGGTGCAAAACCGAGTGAATAGGAAGTTCAAACATGAAGGATAGACGTCACTGGATCAAGGTTGGCAAATGTCACCGGATCAAAGGGGTGGCGACGTCACCGAATCAAGTGGGTGGCCTGTTGAGTTATGGTTTTGATGATTGTTATGATTATTGTTCATGACAGTTATGGTTTTGATGATAGTTAAACTTAATGTGTGATTACGTGATGATAACTAAACTTACATGGTTCAGATGGCAAATGGCAACGATTACATGGTCTTGATCCTTGGTTTGTATATAATCTTTGGTTGAATGTTTGATGTCAATGGGATGCATATATAGATCATTTGGATTCATAAAATGAAGGCTTCATGAGAATCTTGGTTGAAAGTGGTAGATGGCATCGAAGTGATTGAACTTGCATTGTCTTAACTTCATTTACTCTCTTATGCAGGTTTAAAATGGAATGCCAATCCCATATGCAAAGGTATCAAGATTCATGGTGAGAACTTGGCACCTTGCATGTGTATATTTTTGGGAGAAAATGGTAGGTTTCCATTTGGAGTTTTTTGATCTTGATAGGATATATGGTTGATATGTGTTCTCACATTGCATATACACTTGGCAAATGAGACCCAATCACCTTGTTGAATGGCATCCTCATTATATATGAAATTTGGTTCAATGATGCTATCTTATTGCACAAATTGGATAGCCATATGATCTTAATGTTATGCTATGGTTGATTGAGTTTTCCAAGTGTTTTCATCCTCCTTGTTAATGATTTCATGTATGTACTTCATGCATTCATCACTTGGGATCATTGGGAATGTTTTCCTACATGTTTACTAATATTTTTATTTTTTCTGTATTTTTTCTGCAGGTTTAGGTCGACCTAAAGGACAGTTTAGGTTGACCTAAAAATACTGTAGCTAGCGGTCGACCGCCAGGAGCTAGCGGTCGACCGAAAATCCCAGAAACCAACGGGCAGCAGTTCTCTCAGTAGCGGTCGACCGCCAGCCCAGTAGCGGTCGACCAAAAATCCCAGAACTGATATTTCTACAGGTCTATCAGTAACGGTCGACCGCCAGAAGGTTCCGGTCGACCGCCAGCCCCGAAGCCACTTTTGTTGACTTTGTTTTTCAAGCGCGTGGAGAGGGCTTTCACCCCATTTGTTTAATCCTAATGACACCCAATCATCCACAAAACGTGGATCTGGTCTGGGACTTGTCCTTGGACCATTCAAGGGGTTATAAAAATATATTTGTGAAGTCATAAACCCCCATTTTGCCCTTGGGTTCATAATAGACCTATTAGGGGTCTTTTTGGATGGTTCTAGAATGGTGATCATAGTCTTTTCATGTCTTCTACATAGGCATATGTGTAAGCTACGAATTTAGCAAGTGGAACTCTAATGTATTCATTATTTTCTATCTTGTAGGTGAAGAGAGGGAAGAAAGGAAAGAAGAGCTCAAGCCAAGGGGTTTTGATCTTCATCCAAGAGGTTTTGAAGATTGCAGAAGAAGGAAAAGTGCAGCAGATCAAGGAGAGGATCAAGAAGACATTGAAATCATCACCATCCGACTGGAGCTCCAAGCTACCACTTCTATTCGTCTTGGAAATCAAAGGGGGAACAATCTCTACATCCTTTAGTTGCTGTTTTGAGATGGTTGCCATGAGTTCTATTTTGATCTGAGCTTATATTGTTACTTGTGTTTACTTTCAAACCTGAAAATACATTTTGTGTGTGTGACATTTGTGTATACGGTCGTGGTTAATCGCCTGCGTGCGGTCGTATGTGTGATTGTGCAGCGTTTGTTGCAGCGTGTGTATGTGTGTGTGGTAGTGATCCGGTTGTCGGATCGTGTTGGAGTTCATCTCCGTGTGTGTGTGTGTTGGAGCTTGTCTCCGTGTGTAGTTTGGGGCGCGTCCCCGTGTGTGTGTGCAGGTGTCGTCCTGCGTGTGTGTTTGGAGCATCGTCTCCGTTTGGGGATTCATTCCCAAGTGAAGCCTCACCGGATTTGGTGAGGGGTGGACGTAGGATTACCGTCGTTGCATCCGAACCACCTTAAAAACCGCTGTGCATTGTGTGTTATTTGTGTGGTTTGATTACTTTCGTTGTATGGTCGTGTGGGAACGGTGAGTTTGAGAGAATTGGTTAATTAGTTTTCAATTGCTAATTATTGTTTACCACATATTTTGTAAAAAGCTAAAAGTTTTCCTTAAAATTGGTAAACACCCAATTCACCCCCCTCTTGGGTGTCATTGATCGCGGGACTTCAATTGGTATCAGAGCAAAGGCTCTAATTTCATAGATCTAACGATCTAGAGAGATCCAGGTCAATGACTACCATTATGTACACTTTGAATTCTCCACCGGTTTTTGATGGTTGCAATTTTGATTTGTGGTTAGGTAGAATGTTTAGTCTAGTCAACTCATATGACCCTAAGCTATGGAAGCTTATTTCACATGGTCCTCATGAATTACCTAAAGATAAACATGTCTGGACTGAAAATCAAAAGTGCAAACATGATCAAAATAGCTTGGTTTTGAAATTGCTTATTGCTTCAGTTGATTCTAACTATTTCCCTTTTGTCTCTCATTGCAGGTCTGCGAAGGATATCTTGGATGGCTTAACCAAAATCCGGAAAGAGTATGAAGACCAAGGCCTTGTGGCAAGTATGAGCGAGCAAGGGAGTGATCAGCAAATTGAATCAAGCTCAAAGGTAAATTCTGATTCTGATAATAAAGATGAAGTTACTTATGAAGATTTGTTGATTGCATATGATGATCTTGCTGAAAAATACAAGAAGCTAAAATATGAAAATAAAAAATTGAAAAAGGATGTCGAACAAAATAAGTGTAATTCCTCTTGTAAAAAATACTTGCATCTAGAGGAAATGATTGAGGCTCATGTGTTTGACATTGAATTTCACAAAGATCAAATATGTTTAAGAAATGAAAATAAGGAGATGACTGCAAAACTGAATTCTATGGCCGATGATCAAACCTTGATAAATGAACTGATTCATGATGAAAAGCTTGTTAAAGAAAATGAGAAACTGAAGGAATTGAACAAGGCCATTTCTGAAAGATTGTTAACTCTTGAAAAAGGAAAATCTGTGGTTGTTAGAGAATGTGAAAATGTGGATGAACTTAGGCAAGAAGTAGAATGCCTTAAGACTACCAATGCCATGTTGAATGTTAGTCTTTCCACTTGTGAAGAAGAACTTGCCAATTCTGAATTACAAATTTCATCTCTTCAATCTGAAATTCTTGACTTGAATGATTCGCTGTCTAGATTTGTAAATGGTCAAGAAAACTTGAACAAATTGCTTGGGATGAAAGTGAATTTTCAAAGGGAAGGGCTGGGCTATAATCCTGTAAACAAAAAGAAGTTTGAAAATAAAGTTTATACATCCTTTGTGCACAATTCAAATATAGCCAGCACATCAAATGAAAATTGAAAAAAGGAAAATCATGTTGCACACACACATGCATCCACAAAGAAAATCAATTTGCATCAAAAATCTAAAAATGCTGCTAGCACACCCATGCATGTTGAACATTCTTCTGCCACACACAGACAACCAACTAGAAAGAAACTCACATGCTTTTATTGTGGAAAATATGGACATGCTATGCATAATTGCTTCATTATGAAGAATGATGACTTGAGAGCATGTAGGAACCAAGCTGTTTTGAAAAATGCAAAGGAAGTCTTCACCAAAAAACCTTCCATGCATTGTAATCGCTGTGGTAAAAGAGGTCACACCAAGTCATACTGCTGGTTACTCATGAAGAAAGAGAGTCTTCACTCAACAAGTCATGCTCACATACATAAACCAGTAGAGCCAATGAGAAAGAAAAATGTGATGCCACGTGCTTCCCCCCACCACTTTGATAAATCTGGGAATGTTAAGCATGATTATTTTCTCATGAAAAATTATGACTTGAATGTTGTTAAAAATTAGAAATTGCATGCCAAAGTTGCTGCTAACCCACAAGGACCCAAAAGGATTTGGGTACCTAAGAAGGCCAAATGAGAAATCTGTTTTGCAGGTGTGCCTTGGGAATGAAAAGCATGAAATCTATTTTCATCAAGAAGGTAAGGCACACGGGCTAGTGACATAAGTCAGCTTAAAAGAAAAATCAAAACTGAAATTTGGAAACTCAGGTGATATCCCTCTAACCTTCTTCAGTAATTGTGTCATTGGTTTGATTCATCTTGTGCTGAATAGTCTTGTGATAATGCACATGTCTGTACATGCATTCCATCCATAGTTGTTTGCATATCTATGTGTACATCACTTGTCATATAGCATCTTGTTGTAGGAGAGCTTGAAGATTCTTCAGATCATGATTTCACTACATATATTGAGTTTGCATACACTTTCACGTACTGTCATGCATAAGTTGAATATTGTGAATTCATGTGATAATGCATAGCAATCCTCCTACCTCCACCACCCTTGACTATATAGTATATCAAATGGTGACATGTGGAAGGGCAGTTTTCGCCTGTCTGAAAGCTATCACTACGCGTGAGGTGATCTTCGGATCTAAGTTTTCCGCCCGGTACTATGAGTCAATTAGTTACAGGCTGCATATGGCATTGGATGGTAACTGAACATCTTACATTCATGCACACACTAAGGGGGAGCAACCGCATTCGTTATATGGGATTAATGTTTAGGTTCACACATGAGTCATGCATTGCATCTAGAGCTGTCTAGGGGATGTTGGTTGTTAAAATAATTTGTCATGCCATTGTCAATAAATTTGAATCGAAATTGACAACTCAAGTCCTCTTGTCCCAGGATGCAGATTATACTCCAAAAAATTCAAATGATAATGGGCTAGTCATGACCAAGCTTGAATCAACTGAGGAATACCTTGCAAGGATGAAAATGATAAAAATCTCCTCAATCCGTCACTAGGAGACAGAAAAGTGATCTAAATAAGTACCCAAGGCATGGTATAAAAGGCCCGCAACAGGTAAAGTTAATCAACCATTGTTCATGAGAAAATCAGGTAAAGTCCTTTTAGTGGTTCATGCATATGTGATTATTACCATCTCTGGAACTACTAATAATGCTTTATATGATTATTTTGCAGGGATTATACAAGAAGATTTTGAAATGAGCATTATGGATGAACTGATTTGTACCTTCTTTGAATTGCAGGTGGAAGACTTGGAAGATGACAGATGCTCAAGGCACAAGTATTGGGAAATTAACTTCTGAGCTCTGTTTGAAAAACTCATAGTTGTTTTAACCATATTTCCATGAATGAAGATAAAAAAAATTGTTTTGTTATTAGAATGCATATCCATTTTCATGCATAAACATTGTTGATGAATCTTGACATTTGCATGTGGGAGATTATGGAATGCACCTCTCAACAGGTCTGCTAAACTCAGGTAAATATTCTGAAAACCTGACATGTTGTTGCCCTAGTATGATGTGATGATTTTGTCAAATTGCTTGAACCAAATTGAAAATCTTGAGAAATGTGTATGAGGTGATTGGCTATTGAATATCTCTTAATTTGAATTGCATGATGACATCTGAGCTCAATTGAGTATCTGGTATATCAAATACTGAGTAGTGAAAAGGTGGGTTACATTCACCTGGGAACTCTCACTATGCGTGAGTTGATCTTTGGATCAATGTTCTCCGCCTCGTACTAGAACTCAAAGAAGTCAAATGGTTGATCTATAAATGAATCTTTAAACTGAGTTATTTCAATTGAAAATATGTTTTTGCTCATAATTCAAACATTTTGCTTGTAAATGATTTCTAATTTAAAACTTGTGAAAGATTTCTAAAAATCTATTTTTGAACAATTCTGAACATTGGGTTGCAGTGTTTAATTGTGATCATGTATGCAGCCTTATTCATAAAGGTCATGTCATGAAAAATGTTTGTTGATTCATGAATAGAATGTGGATGATTTCAATGAGAATTTTGTCACACTGGCTGCAAAATCAAAGCTCTCAACTTGCCAAAACAACTTGCATTCCACTCTCACATAGTTATAGGTTGCATGCATCATAATTCAATGCATAAGGTGCTTTTAGATCCTGCAAATGAAAATCAAGTCCGAATAACTTTGCACATTGCATCACATTCTCATATGCTCATATGTTGTATTGCATTGGAACTCATGCATTAGTCGCACTTAGTTCATTTAGTTGGCATCCATTCAATTGGTATCAAATTATCCATTCAATTGGTATCAAATTGACATCACATTGCTCGCATGCATGTCATAGTGCATTTGCATAAACTCCCAATGTGTGTTTGTGTGCTATTATATGCTATTCAACCCCATCCTTTGACACTTCTATAGCCTTATCCTTTCTTACTTAATAATGCTGCATTTGAGTCATTATTGGAGTGTTTCATATCGTACACTCTGGGAGAGTTTATATTTCATAAGTGCATCTATTTAGGGGAGCTGCACTGTTATGTATTCATGATATTTTCGGTATACATGTTGAATCAAATTCGCACACTTCCTACACAAAATGTGAAAATGAGTGTTAAAGATAAGGATATATGAATTTCTTTTCAACACTCTCGAGATGTTAAACTTGCTGCATGTATATTGAAGAGACAGTTGAGAAAAAAGCTACCTACCTATCTGTTTAAAAATTTGGGATGAAAATGAAAGATAGAGCAATGCTCGGTCTCACTGAGTAAACTGGGCACATGTCACCTGAGACATGATGTGGTTCATATCTGAAAAGTGTTGACTAGTATCTCTATTCAAAATGAGGTGAAATGGTTCAGTATTCTGAGTAACCGGGGATTCTGGCATGAGCTCCATGCGTCTACTCGCGTAAAAAGGAATCATTTGAACCTGATCACTCTTGAAAAATTCTGACTATCATGTGATATTGGTTGAGTTGAATAATATTGGTGAAACTCATTGTGGTAGAGCGTAGCCTCCAATACGCTGTTCTCAAAATTGAAGTGCAGTCTGTAAAATGTCTCATTGTGTTGATCTGAAAATCTGAATATCATATTGTAACTATCATTTTTCATGTTACTCACTTACACATCTGAAAATTTGATTTAATATGTATTCAGAAAGTTGATTGACTGCATTAGCAATTGCATAATTCTCCTATATGATTGCACAACTTCCCGTGTGCTACACATGTGCATTCCGATTGTCATGACCCTCATGCACCCTTCCTATACCTATACCCTCTTATATAAGTAAGGGGGAGATATGCTTGCATGTCTATATATACGTATCTGCCTGGTTGCATTGTGTGCTCATCATGTGTCATAAGTTGCATGTATATAGCCTCATGCATTTTATAAGAAAATTAAAAATTTGAAAATCACTGAAAATCTCACAAAAATTGGACTTCAATTTGCTTACACTTGCCATATGGGGTTTTTGCTTTCCATTGGTATCATGCTTGCATTCATAGTGTCATCACATGCTTGCATTGAGTTCTTACGCATTTTCAGAAAATATAAAACTCAAAAATTTGAAAATAAAAGAAAATCTTTTGATGTGCTCTTGCATGTTGTGAACATCTGATATGGGTTCTCTTATTTGCATACTATCATGCTGACTATCTCAGCTTGTGAAAATCTGATATGAGGCCAATCATTACCTTCCATTGGTATCCATGCATGCTTGACTGAATTTACCTCAAATGGTATCATATTGATGTGTGAGACTAATCACATCTTGGTCTGCTCAAGAGGGAGAAAGAATTGCTCTTACTTCATTGGTTTCTTCCAGCTCGTTTGATACTGTTGTTGTGGGAGAAAGATTTGCATTATCCCGCTTTTTGATTATGTCAAAGGGGGAGAAAAATTGATGATTGTTGTTGACAGGGGGAGAAGTTGATGACTATTGTTGACAGGGGGAAAAGAACATTTGTGCCATTCTGTTATATCATCCTAAGTTTATCATTAAATTTGTCATCATCACTAAGTTTATCATCATCAAAAAGGGAGAGATTGCTGAGTTATGATTTTGATGATTGTTGTGATTATTGTTCATGACAGTTATGGTTTTGATGATAACTAAACTTAATGTGTGATTACGTGATGATAACTAAACTTACATGGTTCGGATGGCAAATGGCAACGATTACATGGTCTTGATCCTTGGTTTGTATATAATCTTTGGTTGAATGTTTGATGTCAATGGGATGCATATATAGATCATTTGGATTCACAAAATGAAGGCTTCATGAGAATCTTGGTTGAAAGTGGTAGATGGCATCGAAGTGATTGAACTTGCATTGTCTTAACTTCATTTACTCTCTTATGCAGGTTTAAAATGGAATGCCAATCCCATATGCAAAGGTATCAAGATTCATGGTGAGAACTTGGCACCTTGCATGTGTATATTTTTGGGAGAAAATGGTAGGTTTCCATTTAGAATTTTTTGATCTTGATAGGATATATGGTTGATATGTGTTCTCACATTGCATATACACTTGGCAAATGAGACCCAATCACCTTGTTGAATGGCATCCTCATGATATATGAAATTTGGTTCAATGATGCTATCTTATTGCACAAATTAGATAGCCATATGATCTTAATGTTATGCTATGGTTGATTGAGTTTTCCAAGTGTTTTCATCCTCCTTGTTAATGATTTCATGTATGTACTTCATGCATTCATCACTTGGGATCATTGGGCATGTTTTCCTACATGTTTACTAATGTTTTTATTTTTTATGTATTTTTTCTGCAGGTTTAGGTCGACCTAAAGGACAGTTTAGGTTGACCTAAAAATACTGTAGCTAGCGGTCGACCGCCAGGAGCTAGCGGTCAACCGAAAATCCCAGAACTGATATTTCTACAGGTCTATCAGTAACGGTCGACCGCCAGAAGGTTCCGGTCGACCGCCAGCCCCGAAGCCACTTTTGTTGACTTTGTTTTTCAAGCGCGTGGAGAGGGCTTTCACCCCATTTGTTTAATCCTAATGACACCCAATCATCCACAAAACGTGGATCTGGTCTGGGACTTGTCCTTGGACCTTTCAAGGGGTTATAAAAATATATTTGTGAAGTCATAAACCCCTATTTTTCCCTTGGGTTCATAATAGACCTATTGGGGGTCTTTTTGGATGGTTCTAGAAGGGTGATCATGGTCTTTTCATGTCTTCTACATAGGCATATGTGTAAGCTACGAATTTAGCAAGTGGAACTCTAATGTATTCATTATTTTCTATCTTGTAGGTGAAGAGAGGGAAGAAAGGAAAGAAGAGCTCAAGCCAAGGGGTTTTGATCTTCATCCAAGAGGTTTTGAAGATTGCAGAAGAAGGAAAAGTGCAGCAGATCAAGGAGAGGATCAAGAAGACATTGAAATCATCACCATCCGACTGGAGCTCCAAGCTACCACTTCTATTCGTCTTGAAATCAAAGGGGGAACAATCTCTATATCCTTTAGTTGCTGTTTTGAGATGGTTGCCATGAGTTCTATTTTGATCTGAGCTTATATTGTTACTTGTGTTTACTTTCAAACCTGAAAATACATTTTGTGTGTGTGACCGTTTGTGTATACGGTCGTGGTTAATCACCTGCGTGCGGTCGTATGTGTGATTGTGCTGCGTTTGTTGCAGCGTGTGTATGTGTGTGTGGTAGTGATCCGGTTGTCGGATCGTGTTGGAGTTCATCTCCGTGTGTGTGTGTGTTGGAGCTTGTCTCCGTGTGTAGTTTGGGGCGAGTCCCCGTGTGTGTGTGCAGGTGTCGTCCTGCGTGTGTGTTTGGAGCATCGTCTCCGTTTGGGGATTCATTCCCAAGTGAAGCCTCACCGGATTTGGTGAGGGGTGGACGTAGGATTACCGTCGTTGCATCCGAACCACCTTAAAAACCGATGTGCATTGTGTGTTATTTGTGTGGTTTGATTGCTTTCGTTGTATGGTCGTGTGGGAACGGTGAGTTTGAGAGAATTGGTTAATTAGTTTTCAATTGCTAATTATTGTTTACCACATATTTTGTAAAAAGCTAAAAGTTTTCTTTAAAATTGGTAAACACCCAATTCACCCCCCCTCTTGGGTGTCATTGATCGCGGGACTTCATGGCCAACGTCACCGGATCGCTTGGGCTGGGTGTCACCGGATCAGGTGAAATGGGTGCCACCAGATCACAACAAGGGAGGTTTCATCGGTTCAAGGCTAAAGGAGGTGTCACCGGATCACGAAGGGGTATGGGATCACCGGATCACAGGGGTCACCGGACCACAAAGGGACACGGAGTCACCGGATCACCATGGGGGTGTGTTCACGTCACAGGATCATGTAAGTGGCAACGTCACCGGATCGTGGGCACAACGAGGATCACCGGGATGCTATGAAGGGGGTCTACGAAGGTCCAGAGCAATGGTGGGGAAGGCTTCGAGGAACCAAGGGGGGATGTCAGTGGACCACGAACAAGGAGCATGGAACTTCAATGGGGGGACCAAAGTTAAATGCAAGATGGTGAGGCATGGAGGTCCCCCCCCGCTGGAGAAAGAAGCTCCTTCGAGAAACCAAATGGGGAGGGAACCAAACACGGGCATACGCATACCCTCTTCGTTGGAAAAGAGAGGTCACACAAGACACGAAATGTGGACTGTATATCGTTGAAGCGTGAGGAACGGAAGAGGGAGATGCATAGGGAAGCAGCAAATGCGTGGACAAGGGTAAACACAAGCATCATGAATACTTAACAAGCATTCTTCTTCTATTCTCATGAGAGGAGCAGCCCAAGGGAGCTACTACATCGTAATAGGAAAGAAAAAAGGGAGGAATGGAGGGGAAAAAAAGTAAGACGTATTGGGGAGGTGATGTGACATAACATCGGACCTAATTTAACAAGCACAACCACAAGGCTATGAAGCCTACGCAAGCGGACCTTCGTATGGCGCACACACTTAACCCGGGGGTAACTCGGGGATGCCGAGTCGAACCTCCCCTTGAGGTGCGGATATTCAACTCAATGTGTTAGCCTTGGCCGAGGGACGCGGATCACTCACTCACACCCACGGGGGTCGCACAAGTGCGGTGGAGCCTTAAGATCGGGCGCTCTCTTCCTTACCGACGGTGCAATTGGAGAATATTAAATGAACAAGAATAATTGAGAGCAAGGGACGAGTTCTCACCTAGCCGGTTTGAAGAAACCGACTCCGGTCGGAGACGGGGGCGAGCGGGGAGGCGAGGGGAAGCACCCGCACGCCGCGTCGATGAAGCTTCAAACCTGCGAGTGTAAATAATACATGAACTACCCCCATGCAAGGGGGGGGATCTCAGGGAAGGGAAGCCAATGAATACACTCAATACGACCTCCACGCAGGGAGGGGCCTTCAGCCGGACAAGCGGGGAGGGGAATTCGAGCTAGAAGTGAAGAGGGGGAAGTCGAAGCCGAATCTGCCTGCTGACTGTGTCTCAGGACAGACCGTCAGGTATTTGGACGCTGTGGTCAGCCCCGAATTTTGTTGAAGACGAAACCACTTGGAGATTCTTTGTAGCTGGATCTGGATGATGCTTGAATTTTTTAAATTTCTTCGGGCATTGCTGCTGGTCGGGGTAGGGGCTTGAACAGGGTGGCAGACCCTCAGATCTGACAGCTTCAGGTTCCCAACAGCAGGAAGCAGAGGTTGCCACGGTCGCTCCCAAGCTCAGAATCAGGTGCCGCTGGAGTCGTTGGAACCTTTGACGAGTTCTCTTCGAATCAAGACTGACGGGGATGCCAGCTGATGTCGGGGTCGACCGGTAGACTCTGAACACTAAGGAGGGGTCTGTGTAGACTAAGTGGAAGCAGAACCGAGCACCCGAGGGAGAAAATTGATAACTTTCAGGTCCGGTCGCCAAATGGGGCTCTGCTTCTTGGAGATGTTAGAAGACGCATAGTAGAAGATGTTTGAAGAAGAACTCTCGATCCTATTCCCAACACGATCGTCGCAGTCAAGCTTCCAATCCGGCTCTGGTCTCCTGCCAGGGGGGATCTGCGCAGTTGTGGGAGAATGGCTCTCCTGGTCGATCTCGAACTCGGAATGGGACGAGACCACCACCGTTGCGAAGAAGACAGGCAGACGCTTCCGTTGGTATATGGTATGCCACGTGAAGCTCTCAGGGGAAGACGGGGTGGCCTCTGCAACCTGCGGCCAATCTGCTGCCTGCAACCAGAACTTGAGAGGGTGGAGATAGGTAATGGGGAATGGGGTAGATGGGAGGGGAAATGAGGTGGTTGTGTGTAGGGGCGATCCCCCAGCTATGAGGGGGTATAGGAGGGGGGGTTTCAAGGTGTGGGAAGGGGAGAATGGGGGCTGGAAGGGGGTGTTTGCTATGGGTGAGAGAGGAGCTGCGAATTTGGGCTTGGAGGGAGAGGGGAAGGTGAGGGGGGCACAAGTGGGTGGAGGGAAGGTGAGTTTGAATTTTCCTTAATGGAGGGTATTCAATGGTGGTCTTGGGGATGGGAGGGGTTGTGTTGGGAAAGGGAAGGGGTGCTTGGGGTAGTGGGAAGGGTGCTTGGGGAAGTGGGTGGGGTAGTTGGGGGTTGGGAGGTGGAGCTAGGATTGGTGGAAGCTCTCTTGGGACTAGGGGGTGAAGTAATGGGATGTGTGGGGAAGGGGAGTGGCCTTTAATGGGGGTAGGTGAGAGAGTGGTGGTTGGGAAGGGAGGAGAGAGAAAATTTTCAAAATTGGGTGTGGAGGAGAGAGAAAGGGGAGTGAAAGAGAGAGATTAAGAGAGGGATGGGTGGGGAATCTCTCCCCTAGGGTCTCTCACCCAAATAATGGAATCTCTCCACTAGATAAGAAGTTTGAACTCTCAACATGGCAAATTTTTAATTCATTGATTCATTACCTCAAAATGGAGAGAGTGGGGTCCTATTTATAGGGATCCCACAATTTACAATAAGACCCTGACTTTTGACACATTGACTAATAACCAACAAGATATGGGCGCCCATGGGCCAAGCCCAATGAATTGGGCCCAATAGCTAACTAATAAACCTAATGACACTCAAACCTAGGGAAATAAGCACAAGACCTAAAGACATGACTCAAATAAAAGAGAAATTACAATGATATGACTCAAATAAAATAAAGAAACATACATAGGACTCAAAATAAATGACTAGACCACGATGTACGCCTCCGGGGTGACGAGAATGGTCGAGAGTGTCTGGACGGATGGTGATGACCCCATCAGGAGGAGAACGGAGCACCAGCTCCTCCCCTCCCGAGCCTCACTCCCTCTCTTCACTCACCCTTCCTCTTTTCTCCTTCTCTTCTATCTTCTCTCTTCACTCAGGTGGTGGTCTTCTAAGTAGCAGGCTTTTCTCTTCTTCTTCTCTTCGGGTCGCCTCTCTTCTTGTTCACTCTTTTTCTTTTCTCCCTCCCTCTCTCGAGAGCCAGAGAGCCGCATCCCGAGGGAGAGGTTCTTCAACAGAGCTTGAACCCCTTTTATAGAGAGTGGAGGTTGGAGCCTTCAAAGGTGAAGCCTTCTGCTTCTTCTTTTCTCTTCTTCACCCGTCCGAAGCCATCAAGTGGCCTATGCGGAGGGACAGTAGGAGGTAGCTAGCGTGTCTTCACAGGGTTGGCCTAGGTTGACATCGACGACCTGCTACCACTGCGTTGTCGAGCGGAGCGCGAGCCAGAGGCACGAGCATTCATTGCTCCGTGTTTGAGCGAAACAGAGTATCGTAATGAGGATGGGACGCTTCTTCAGTGCCGATTCAGCAGGTCACCGGGTGAAGAAGAACTTGGGAGCCACCGTATCACAAGCTTGGCAGTGTCACCGGATGAAGAAGGGAAAATGCATCACCGGATCACTAAGCTGACAGCGTCACCGGATGAAGAGGGGGGAAATGTCACCGGATGGAAGAGTATGCCACCAGATGGAGGAGTTGCCACCGGGTGCTACAGTACCTCTCACTGGGTGCTACAGTGCTCCCCACCGGATAAGAAAGTTGCTGCCGGCTAAGTGCTTCACCACCGGTTAAGTGAAGTTGCTACCGGCTAAGTGCTTCACCACCAGTTATATTATGCTGCCACTGTCACCCTTCAGATCCAACTCTTCAGCAAAATTAGTTTTTGTCTCATCATACTCTGCACTGGTGGAAGCCTCCCCAAACTCTTCTTCATCTAAAACCTCTGGACTTCCGAATTTAGTTGCCTCAGTGGAAGAACCATGAGATAGTGAGAGGAATAATTCCAAGGTACCACAGGATGCTTCTGTTTTGACCCTGACGTGTCAGCAGATTTAGAACCATCTTCTTCATTTGTTTTTTTTATTTCTTGAAATACCAACAGACCTTGCAGAAGTTCTTGTCCCTTTTGTCCAAGAGCAACTTCCATTGGGGCAGCTTTCCTTTCAGCCATGGGTAATCTCCTTCCAGAAGCCTGTGCACCTTGCTTGACACGTCTTAGTAAAGCACAGTCCATTACATCCCCTGGCCGCCGGTTAATGGGGGCCATCCCACCATTTATGCCATGCCCACCGGATATCATCTTGCTGTAGTCCACCGGTTAGCACACTGCCACTGTCACCGGGTTATGCATGTGTTCTGCCGTTTAACTCTGTTGCTGTCGATGAATGAGTTGGAGGAGACTATGTGAAAGCCCAACACCTGCAGGCTGGTGAGGCAAGCACGAGCTCCTTGGAGGGGGCCGCAGTGCGTGTCATGAGGGATAATCGGTGGGAGGGTGAGGTGATATTGTGATACGGTGGGAGAGCGTAGAGGAGGGGGGTGCCATCCGGTGGCTGGGTGCGGGTGGTGATCCGGTGAGGCGATGAAAGGAGGAAGACCATCCGGTGACACCCCTCACCGGATGAGGAGAAAGAGGAAGAGAGAGATGGTGGTCTGGTGGGAAGTTGGGTGTGATACGGTGAGAGGTGGTGATGTGTGATACGGTGAGAAGCTTTTAGGTGTGATACGGTGGGAGGATGGGTGTTGGGTGTGATGATACGGTGAGGCTGTGAGGGGAGTGATCCGGTGAGGCTTTTGCGGTGTGATCCGGTGAGGTGTGTTGAGGAGTGTGATCTGGTGGGACCTTTTTGGGGGTTGATCCGGTGGCGAGGTGCCACCGGTTCTTTCTCTCTTCTTTTCTCTTCTTTTCTCTTCTGTTCTTTTTTTTATTTTTTTCTTTTCATCCTTTCTCTCCTTTTTTTTGTTTTTTCTTTTCTTTTTTTGACGTCCGGGCCTCCACACTTCAGACTATATCTTCGAGGACGCCATGACATCGCTCGATTTTATATTCAATTCATCCCTTGGAACACAAATTCATGATGGCATGGTGTCGTGTATAGGATGCGGCCCCACCATCACCAGAGTTGGAATTCAGCCGCCGGGGCCTCTTGCTTTGCTTCTTCTTTTCCTTCTTCCGCTGAAAGCTTGCTGCAAACATAAAAATTTGGGTGTCCACAAATGCCCCCCACCCGCCGGTGCCGCGAGAGAGGGACGAATGAGTGGGGCTTGCGGGTGTAGCCCACTATCATTTATCATTATTTATTTATTATTATTCTTCTTCTTTTCTCATTTTTTTCTTTTTTTCTTTTTTTTTTCTCTTTTTTCTTTTTTTCTTCTTTCTCTCTTTTTTTGTGTGTTCGCCGGGCTGGAGGCCCTTACAAAAAGGGCGGGGAGTTCGTTCATGGAACGATTCGGACGAAAGGTCCAAATCAAAAGGCTATTCGTGACCCCAAAGGTACAGAGAGAAGAGTTTGTTCACTCAATGACCTGGACGGTAGGTCCGAATCAAAAAGCTATTCGTCACCTCGAAGCACTACCAAAAAAAGCGGGATTTCAGACGGATATTTCAGACTGATATTTTCCGTCTTAATATCCGTCTGTATTTGTGACGGATTAGTTTCTGTCACAAATTCCATCTCTATTAACGACAGACTACATTCGCTCTGAAGATCCGTCTATAATTATAGACGGAATATATTCCGTCTTTATATCCGTCATAAATTTAAGACGGATAATCAGACGGAAGTAATCCGTCTGAAATTTCAGACGGAAATAAGTTCCGTCCAAATTTCCGTCTCAAAATTCCCCCTTTCCCGCCACCGTCGGCCCCTCCCTCCCACCCCTTCCACCCGACCCCATTTCCACCCCCCCCACTCTCCCTCTCACTCTCTCCTTCTCCTCTGCCCTCTGCTTCCGGTCGTCGCCGCCGGAGCCGCCGGAGCCGCAAAGTCGTCAGAAGCCACCGTCGCCATCCTCGCCATCCTCAACGTCGACGTCCTTGCTATCGTGCCCACCGCCATTCGTGTTAGCTCGCAGCCGTGCCCACCTTCCTCGCCGAAGCTCAGACGATCGCCGCCGGTATGTCCCCCCTCACCCTCTGTCTTTTTTTTAACCTGCATTTGTTCTCGCTGGGGGTGTGGGAGGGGTGTCGATGGGGAAGGGGAGAGGAGGGGCGTCGTTCCCGTGGCGGCGGCTGGCGGCGAGGGGAGGGGGGTCGGTTGGGGAGGGCAGTTGGGAAGGGGATGGGGGTTCCCATGGCGGCCGGGGGTGAGGGGATGGGGGTTTGGGAAGGGGAGGGGGGCCGGCGATGAGGGGACGGGTGTTTTGGAAGGGGAGGGGGTTCCTGCGGTGGCCGGCAGCGAGGGGACGGGGGGGTCGGTTGGGGAGAATACTCAGATGGGGAGGGGGGTTTCATATAGTGTGGGGGGTGGGGGTGGCTTACTCTGGTGAGAAGGGGGTAGGGTGGGGCAGGGTTACTCTGGTGGGTGAGGGGGGCTCACAGTGTGGGGGTGGGGGGGGGCTAACTTCAGCGGGGAGGGGGGTAGGGTGTGGGGGCTACTCCAGTGGGGAGGGGGTCAAACAGGGTTGGTGGGGGGCTTACTCCCACCGGGAGGAGGCAGCATAGATGTGGGGTGTGTGGGGGGCTTACTCATGCAGGGAGGGGGGCTGCAACTACAAGGTGGGGTGATGGAGGGGGATTTACCTTGGTGGGGACTGGGGAGGGGGGGTTGTAGTGGCAGGGTGGGGTGGTGGAGGGGGCTTAACTCCGACGGGGATGGGGAGCATACGGTGGGGTGTGAGTGTGGGGGCATATTTCGGTGGGAGGTTGGGGAGGGTGTTACAAATTATTTTTATTTTATTTTATTTTATTTTATTTTAGTTAGGTATATGTTAATTTTTTCTCAATGTCTGGTTAAAATTAATCATGGTTAGATTCTCGGGCAATAACGAATAATTACGACAATGACATTTTTGCACAATTAGGGTTTATAGAGTAGGGCTGTCAATGGGGCAGGCCGATCCGACAGGCCCTCGGGTTTGGCTTGATTTCGGGCCGGGCCACAAGATTTTTTTCGGCCCGCGGGTTTTTAGTCGGACCTAAAAGCCCGGCCCGACTAGACCCGCGGGTCGGGCTCGAGCTTTGAGTTTGACCCGCGGGCCGGCCTGGCCCGTTCTCTTTTTTTATTCCCACTTTAAAATTTAAAAATTATTTAATTAAAATTATGTTATTTTACTTACTTAGAAAATTTAAAACTCTCTTTTCACATAAATTATGTAATTAATATCAATTTGTTAATTAATTTAGTGAGATTATAAACTTTATATTATTAAATATATTAATTTTTATTTTTTTTATTTTTCTATTTACGTTGTCGGGCCGAGCCAAGCCTTAGTCGGGCTTTATATTTTTTAAATAATATCGGGCCCAGCCCGAGCTCGAGCTTAATATTAACAAGTCGGGCTCGGGCCGGGTCAACTTAAGCTCAGCCCAGGCCCGGCCCATTGACAGCCCTTAATACAGAGTGATATAACTATTAATGTATTTTCACGAGTAATTTTTTTTTTACAAATTCACGTCTAACAATAATTTTCATGCAAAAAACCCGCGGTAAGTGGCCTCGCTCTCCCTCTCTCTCTCCCGATCATGTTCCCCTCCCTCAATCCCTCTCCCTCTCCCCTGTCCGGCTCCCTCACTCCCTCTCCCTCTCCCCTCTCGCGCTCCCTCACTCCCTCTGGCCGCCCTCCCCCACCCCCTCCACTGCCCTCTCTTCCCCTGTCCGTGGCCCCTCTCCCCCTCTCATTATGATGCTGTTCTTGTAAAATCTAGTTTGAACATTAGGTGGATGTATTTTAATTTGTAGAATCTATCTAAAAACTCGTTGGAGTGAGATATCGCAAATTCCGAAAATAGACTCAGTTTGAACATGTCTTATTCTCCTCCAAAAATCTATCAGGGCGCATAAGTCAAGATCTTAATACTACATTTGATTAAAATGATAGAGATGTCAGATATTTTAATGAGTAGAATTTTAAAACTCATCCCCACAAATCCAGCCAAACTCCACGTAACGGAGTCATAGATAATTTGGACCCGTGGCCTAAGTGACCGTCTCACTCCCTGCCCAAATTGGCCACTGTGAACAATTTCACATCACTTGGGATCTCCCTGGGTAGCTTCTTCCTGATTAATTTGGACTGAATTAGACTGGGGAGACTCGTCGGACCCACGGAGACTGATTTGGACTGAACAACCATGGGTTTAGTTTAACGATACACAGGTTATTTTTTTTAAAAAAAATAAATCGCTTGTGTGAAATGCTACACATGTTCCTAGTCTTGCCCCGGACAGAACTTGATGATAGCTGTATTTTTCCTTTCCTGGGCATGTGACATTCTAAACGCAATAAATAGCCAGAGTTTACAAGAACACCATCAAAGAACCTTCATTCAATCAACAATCATTAATTTTTAGTTCAGATGGTATGCAGGAAAGTGAAGTTCCAACTTCTGATCCGAGAAACAATGTCCTTTTTGGAGTTGACATTGATAACCCTCTTGGGATACCAATGCCTAGTGATCCTTTACTAGCAAAAAATATAAGCTCTGGCAAAGACTATCAGACTGATCTCACTTCAAACAACATTATTTCCAATTCCAGTGGCTCCAAGGAAACTCAAGCAGAATTCTCAACATCAATTGTTTCTCAATCTTTTGGGGTTCCAGATGTGGCATTTAATTCTAGTGACTCCACTAATGATAGCAGCTTTTTGATTGGTAGATCAATAGATATCACTCGGTCTTCGGGCAATGATGAGTTGAAGTAGGATCTTGCTCGACTGTTCAGCATACAGAGGAGAGGGGGGAGCTCTGTGGGAGGGGGGTGGAGCTTGGTGGGACGGGGAGCTCCGTGGGAGGGGGGAGGGGCATCCGAGAGGGTTCCAGTGGGGGGGAGCTCAGTGGGAGCAGGAGGGCGGGTGGGAGGAGGGGGAGCTTTGTGGGAGGGGCATCCGTACATGCTCCACTGAGGTTGAAAGTGATCCCATTTGAACCTTGTCTTATGATGATAAGAAGATATAGAGAAATGGAATGACCACATATCTTAAGTAGTACATATATACAAAGATGTGGATAAATGCAAAGAAATCAGAATTCTCTATAGCAATAGGTAAATACCCAAAAAATTCGTTTTGTGATTTAAAACTTTGTGGATTTTAATTGCATGTAAATATAATTTTAAATCTGATTTTAATAGAAATTTGATGTTAATTTAGCTCAAAAATGTAGATTGTTTTGCTTCGATGTTATTCATTTGAAAATTTTTGTAATTTGGGTGTTATTTAATTTGATATGTGCATAATGATAATTGCGTTGTTATTTAATTTTATGTTATATAAATGCATGGGGTATTCCCTGTGAGTTGAGGTGCGTGGGTGCGACCTAACATTACACGCACCTCAGGAGAGCGCGTTAAAACCGTGTCAATGTGCCTTCCCGTTCAAGACTTTGGGATTGATATGTATGTTCTCATTTATTTATGAGAATGTATATATCTACCTCAAAGTCTTGAATTGTCCCGTTTGGACAGTCTGTGAATGTTTGATCGCACTTAGGCAGTCATTTACTATATATGTTTGTATGGTTTGTTGAGAATTTCGGTTGCGTCTCCTCACTCTTCTCTGATATACCATTATTGATTTTGAGTGTTTTCTTAACCACTTACTTGTAAGTGTTTAAGAAAATTTCAAAATCAATAAATATATTTGGTATATCGGAGAAGTGTGGGGAGATGATGCCGAAATTTTTAGCAAATCGTGCAGCACATATAGTAAGTGATTGTGCGATCAAACCTTCATGGATGGGTTAAAAAGTGATAATCTAATCAATATTCCTCTTCCAACTGCAAATGGTCTATGATGAACGATGTGAGGAAAGGGTCGGGTGTAATATTATGAGTAATGATTTGAAAGTTAGGATGTGTATTGTCATTTATTGGGTGCAGGCAAAATGTCGACAGATCGTTCATGGATGTATCGTAGAATAGTTGACCGGGTGGTGTCAGATGACTTTAAGCTTGGGGTTGAGAGTTTCATTCAATTTGCATTGGGGAATCCAAATGCAGCAATAGATCGCGACGGTCACATTCGTTGCCCTTGTTCAAGTTGTAGAAACTTGAGGTGGTGTTCAACATGGGATGTGCAACATCATTTGTACACGAAAGGGTTCGTGGATGGTTATACGAATTGGACGTGTCATGGTGAGCAATTCGGGAGGTATGAGCCCGACAATATTGCAGGCACAAGTGGGTACGTGGATATGGTTGTAGATGCTGCTGGTCCTAGTTTTAATATTCACGATGAAGTGCCGAATAAGATAGCCGGAAGATTTTATGAACTACTTAGGGATGCTGATGAGCCGCTGTGGGATGGTTGTGAAAATCACACTCGATTGTCTGCAGTGTCACAGTTGTTGAACTTGAAATCTGAATTTCACATCAGTGAGACTTGTTTTGACCGTCTCCTCCTCTTGATCAAGAGTATGTTACCTCGAGACGAGAAGTTGCCAGAAACTTTTTACCGTGCAAAAAAGATGGTCAATGACTTAGGACTTGGATATGTGAAAATAGATGCATGTCCGAATCATTGTATGTTATATTACAAAGATGATGCAGATAAGATATCATGTTCAGTTTGTGGCCATGACAGATTCAAACCTAAGGGGGGGGTCAATTCAAAGGCAAAAGATGTACCTTACAAGGCGTTGCGATACTTCCCTCTTGTGCCTAGGCTGCAGCGACTGTATATGTCCTCAAAGACGGCTCGGCATATGACATGGCACACCGAAAGAGTACGTCGTGCCGATGATATAATCAGTCATCCTGCCGATGGTGAAGCTTGGACTCACTTTAGTCGTACTCATCTTGCCTTTTCAAGGGAGTCACGTAATGTTCGATTGGGTTTATGCACAGATGGCTTTAATCCATTCGGTGGTTCAGTGGCAGCTTATTCTTGTTGGCCAGTGTTCATGACACCGTACAACCTTCCGCCGCACATGTGCATGAAGCGAGAAAATCTGTTTTTGTCCCTAGTAATTCCTGGTCCAAAAAGTCCCGGAAAAAATTTGGACATATATCTCAGGCCGTTGATTGATGAGCTCAAAGTTTTATGGACTGATGGAGTTGTTACTTATGATGCATATAGGAAGAAAAATTTTATTATGAAGGCTGCACTGATGTGGACAATAAGTGACTTCCCTGCATATGGAATGCTATCTGGTTGGAGCACACATGGGAGGCTAGCATGTCCTTACTGTATGGAAGATACCAAATCATTTGTATTGAAACATGGGGGGAAAAGCTGCTGGTTTGATTGCCATCGGCGGTTGCTACCAAGTGACCATCCTTTTCGAAGGCAAAAAGACTCGTTTAAAAAAAATACTGTTGAAATGGATGAAGCTGACTTGCAACGGGTGTCGGGTCTACATATGGCGTCACGGGTGCACAATTTACCAGATGTAGTTCAATTGTCTGGTAGCACACGGCAACTCCCTAATTTTGGAAAGGATCACAACTGGGTCAAGAAAAGCATTTTTTGGGAATTACCTTATTGGTCAACTCTTCTTGTACGACACAATCTGGATGTCATGCATACCGAGAAGAATTTTTTTGATAATGTGTTCAATACGATCATGAATGTTAAAGGGAAAACAAAGGACAACGCCAAAGCACGTATGGATTTAAAGATGCTTTGTAGACGTCCAGAATTGGAACTACAAAGTGTCAATGGCAAAACTGTGCAGCCTAAAGCAACTTATGTGCTTCATGATACACAGATCAAGGAAGTATGCCAGTGGTTGAAACAACTGAGATTCCCAGATGGATATGCATCCAACATAGCCCGTTGTGTGAATGTTAATGAGGGGAAAATATATGGTATGAAAAGTCACGACTGTCATGTGTTCATGGAGAGGCTACTGCCCATTGCATTTCGTGATTTGTTGCCAAAGCAGATATGGGGAGCACTAGCTGAGATGAGTCAATTTTTCAAGATTTTATGTGCATCTGAACTCAGACTTCGGGATGTACAAACTATCGAACAAGATGTTGTCACAACCATTTGCAAGCTAGAGAAGATATTTCCTCCGGCATTCTTTGATTCGATGGAGCACCTGGTAGTTCATTTGCCATATGAGGCTATCGTCGGAGGTCCAGTACAATTTCGATGGATGTATCCATTTGAGAGGTATGTGACAATTTTTGTTAACTTATAAGTCGTCCATAGCCGCTACATTTTGTTGCCATCTGACTTGTTGTTGTAGGTGCATGCATGAATTAAAAATGAAAGTTCGCAACAAGGCACAGGTGGAGGGTTCGATTGCTGAGGCATACATTCTTGAAGAAATTTCGAACTTCTGTTCTATGTACTTTGAGCCAGAGATTCAAACTCGTCGTACTCGACCTCCACGTAATGATGATGGGGGAGTGGATGAATCGTCCGATCGGCTCTCCATATTTAAACATCCTGGACGTGCGTTCGGACGTTGCTTGACTCGCACGCTCGAAGATAGAGAGTTGCACGCCGCTGAGATATATATTCTTTTGAATTGCCTCGAGATTGAACCTTATGTTGAGTAAGATATTAATTCACATTTCCAGCAACTCCATAAGTCTATACATCCTCAAAGTCTATACAACATTGACTTCACAAAGTCTATACATTGGCTTCCTCAAAGTCTATACATTGGCTTCCTCAAAGTCTATACAACATTGACTTCACAAAGTCTATACATTGGCTTTATCAATTTTTTTAATCATTTTTTTTACGGGGTGCTACATTTATATTGCAGACAATTTGATTCAGAATTAGCTGAAAAATGTCCAAATATCCAGGATGTGGAGATTGAAAAAGAACGCGACAAGTTTTTTTCCAAATGGCTAAGAAACCGAGTTAGTGTGAACTCTGAATATATATGTTTGTATTTACGTATGTTGAGGTAATTGTTATTATTTTAACTACTCTAATTTGAATATAGGTTGAACAAGGTCTCATTACTGATCAAAGAGTACAACAGATAAGTTATGGCCCCTCGAACCAGACACGTGCCTATCCGGGATATATTGTGAATGGATACAAATTTCATACAAGGGATTATGGGCGAAATAAGTCTACGATGAACAGCGGCGTATGTGTGAAGGGAAATTTATACAATGAAATGGAATTGGACTACTATGGTATTATTGAAGAAGTCTTAGAACTTCAGTATTTGGGACAAGACAATCATGTATATATATTTAAGTGTCAATGGTTTGATCCTAATTCTGTTCTACATGACACAAATTATGGGATTGTCAATGTCAAGCATAGGTTTAAACTTAAGACCTATGAACCGTTCATTTTAGCCGCACAAGCCCAGCAAGTGTACTATTCAAGCTATCCATCATCCAAGAATAGAGATTGGTGGGCAGTTTGCAGGGTTAACTCAAAACTCTTTCCCACTTATGAGTTAACTATGAGTGGAGATGTCTCAGAGGTTGCTCGTGCTGAATATTATCAATCAGACGAAGTTGGCGTTGTCGGTTCCTCTAGGTTTAATATGGACGAATCTGATGAGCCACTGTCATTACGTACGCGAGATGGCGTGGAAGAAGTCGATCCGACGGAGCTAAATGTTGATGTTAGAGGGGAGGAAGAATCAGATGAAGATGAAGATTTTGAATCTCATGAGACTACTATGGATGACGAAGATGATGAAGTTGAGCTAGATATATCAACATGAGGGAGGCATGTTTTGATAATTTAGTAAGAAGATTCTTACTTTTAAGCATAATTTTAAATAACATTTGTCTAGCCTTATATAATTGTGGATTAATATGTATTAATTGTTTTGTTATTAATAAGGAAATGGTGCGAGGAGGTCGTAGTAGGGGTGGGAGGAGATCTAGCAGTGAGAGGGGCACTACTATCTCCTCGCTACCATCTTCTTCAGACACAGGTATATTTGATCAATAAGTTAGCTATATAAATATTTTATTTATTTACAAACTTAAAAGAATTTATTTATAGGTGCAAGTGTCGGCTCACCACCACTTGTACATACGCCACCACCTCCCGCTACAGGTATGTATATTTTAATTTAAATTCTTGAACATTTGTTCTACTTATGAAAATAAGTTCTTGCAGGTCTCAGTGGCCTCCCACCTGTTGTGCATACGCCACTCCCACCACCTTCCGCTGCAGGTATGTATATTTTAATTATATGTTCGCAATATTTGTATCACTCCACATGACAATAAATTCTTGCAGGTCTCAGTGGCAAAAAGACTCGAGGATCATGTATGTATATTTTAATTTAAATTCTTCAATATTTGTTCTACTTATGACAATAAATTCTTGCAGGTCTCAGTGGCCTCCCACCTGTTGTGCATACGCCACCCCCACCACCTCCCGCTGCAGGTATGTATATTTTAATTATATGTTCGCATTATATGTATCACTCCACATGACAATAAATTCTTGCAGGTCTCTGTGGCCTCCCACCTGTTGTGCATACGCCACCCCCACCACCTCCCGCTGCAGGTATGTATATTTTAATTATATGTTCGCATTATATGTATCACTCCACATGACAATAAATTCTTGCAGGTCTCAGTGGCCTCCCACATGTTGTGCATACGCCAACCCCACCACCTCCCGCTGCAGGTATGTATATTTTAATTATATGTTCGCAGTATATGTATCACTCCACATGACAATAAATTCTTGCAGGTCTCAGTGGCCTCCCACATGTTGTGCATACGCCAACCCCACCACCTCCCGCTGCAGGTATGTATATTTTAATTATATGTTCGCAGTATATGTATCACTCCACATGACAATAAATTCTTGCAGGTCTCAGTGGCCTCCCACATGTTGTGCATACGCCAACCCCACCACCTCCCGCTGCAGGTATGTATATTTTAATTATATGTTCGCAGTATATGTATCACTCCACATGACAATAAATTCTTGCAGGTCTCAGTGCCCTCCCACCACCTCCCACTTGTACAGGGCCCACCCCCACCAGTCAGCCCCTTGACGATGTCGGCAGTTGTCACGAGGGAGGCACGACCCATGATAGACGTCGCCCGTGTTGGGTATCCGGGTAAATCTATAAGGTTATATTACATTAATTAGCCCTCAACTGTGTAATATGAATATTTTGACATTTGCAATTGCAGTATGAAATTTGAACCCCACGGCGCTGTCCATCATTCCACCGAACTCATGTTGGCACATGTGCCCGGGGCAGCTTCCACTTTCAGAGATTTTCCGATGTCCGTCCGCGATTCATTGTACAACATGTTCTTAGTAAGTAATTACGTCATTTAATTCAAGTATTTCCCAAAGTCTATTTACAACTTTATACTAAGTGTGAAAAGCAATTGATTTACAGCGGTCTTTTCAATTCACATGTGGACATGACGCGGCGAGATGTCGTCGTGCCTGGGAGTCTACTATGCTCTCAAGTTACAAGAGGAAAATACATGAGGCCCGAGCACACGCTAAAAAATTGAGTGGGGGGAGTGAAGACCGACAATTGTGGAAGGCGCATCGCCCTCTATGGATGAGGCAGGAGGATTGGGAGATATCTTGTGACCATTTTGCCGACCCCAAGTGGATAGAAAAGTCCGAAAAAGCCAAAGCAAACAGGGCGTCAAAACCAGGTTCAAATTTGCATACGAGTGGGTCCATCTCTTATGCGGCTCATAAACAAAAATTGGTAAGTAATATACCAATTTATCTTCTTACAATTTATCCCAATATTTGACTTTTTTTTACTATGAATTGTATAACAGGCTGTGGAGCTTAATCGACCTCCGTCGTTCCTCGAGGTGTTCGACAGAACACACAAAAAGAAGGGGACTAATGATTTTGTGAGTGACACAGCTAAGTCAGCAGCGGTAAGTTTATCTACATATGTAACTTGTACCGTTCATTTAAATCGGCATGTAATTCATATGAAATTGACTAGTTATTTTATTCAATTTGTAGGAAACATATAGCAAAGCAGTGACAGAGAAGTACGGGGAGGGAGACACGCAGCAGCCGGAGTTCGATCCGGTGGAGTGGGTGGCAGCAGCTGGCGTACCGAAGAAAGGCCGAATATATGGTTTTGGGGAGAGCCTAGACGCAAGCGCGGTGACATCAGCGTGTGCGAGTTCTAGCTATACTTCTTCCAGTGGCAGTGCCTTCACTATACCTTCCGTTGCCCCCAGCGCTTCTGCCAGCGACATGATGGACATGGTCCGATCGCAGATTTCTGATATGCAGCGGCAGCAGCAGCATTTCCAGCAAGAGATCTCTAGCCAAGTGTCAGTATTCTTGCAGGCAATTAGTGGCCTCCTCTCCCAGAGCGGAATGGTCCCTCAGAAATCAACCACCACCACAGCACAGCCCGCACAGGTGAGTCTCTAGCCAAGTTTTTATTTTGATGGAATTACTCAATTATGTTCATTATTAATTTTAAAACTCATTTACTTCAGAATAATTGAGAAAATCCGGGGGTCTAAAATTTGAAATACCGGTCGGACGGCCGTGCCAATCATTCCAACGCGACCGGGGAGATGAAAGTGACTTGACAGAACTGACGGAATCCAAATCGGATGCCCAGTTTGATCTCGGCGCTAAAAGTTCAGTTTTAAAATACACTTAGTTTAAATGAACTACCAGGTCGGGTCCGGGGGTCTAAAATTGGAAATACAAGTCGGACGGCCATGCCGATCATTCCAACGCGACCGGGGAGATGAAAGTGACTTGTCAGAACTGACGGAATCCAAATCGGATGCCCGGTTTGAGCTCGGCACTCAAAGTTCAGTTTTAAAATAAACTTAGCTTAAATGAACTCCCAGGTCAGGTCCGGGGGTCAAAAACTTGAAATACAAGTCGGACGGCCGTGCCGATCATTCCAACACAACCGGGGAGATGAAAGTGACTTGTCAGAACTGACGGAATCCAAATCGGATGCCCGGTTTGAGCTCGGCGCTAAAAGTTCAGTTTTAAAATACACTTAGTTTAAATGAACTACCAGGTCGGGTCCGGGGGTCTAAAATTGGAAATACAAGTCGGACGGCCGTGCCGATCATTCCAACGCGACCGGGGAGATGAAAGTGACTTGTCAGAACTGACGGAATCCAAATCGGATGTCCGGTTTGAGCTCGGCACTCAAAGTTCAGTTTTAAAATAAACTTAGCTTAAATGAACTCCCAGGTCAGGTCCGGGGGTCAAAAACTTGAAATACAAGTCGGACGGCCGTGCCGATCATTCCAACACAACCGGGGAGATGAAAGTGACTTGTCAGAACTGGCGGAATCTAAATCGGATGTCCGGTTTGAGCTCGGCGCTAAAAGTTCAGTTTTAAAATACACTTAGTTTAAATGAACTACCAGGTCGGGTCCGAGGGTCTAAAATTGGAAATACAAGTCGGACGGCCGTGCCGATCATTCCAACACAGCCGGGGATGAAAGTGACTTGTCAGAACTGGCGGAATCCAAATCGGATGTCCGGTTTGAGCTCGGCGCTCAAAGTTCAGTTTTAAAATACACTTAGCTTAAATGAACTACCAGGTCGGGTCCGGGGGTCTAAAACTTGAAATACAAGTCGGACGGCCGTGCCGATCATTCCAACACAACCGGGGAGATGAAAGTGACTTGTCAGAACTGGCGGAATCTAAATCGGATGTCCGGTTTGAGCTCGGCGCTAAAAGTTCAGTTTTAAAATACACTTAGTTTAAATGAACTACCAGGTCGGGTCCGGGGGTCTAAAATTGGAAATACAAGTCGGACGGCCGTGCCGATCATTCCAACACAGCCGGGGAGATGAAAGTGACTTGTCAGAACTGGCGGAATCCAAATCGGATGTCCGGTTTGAGCTCGGCGCTAAAAGTTCAGTTTTAAAATACACTTAGTTTAAATGAACTACCAGGTCGGGTCCGGGGGTCTAAAATTGGAAATACAGGTCGGACGGCCGTGCCGATCATTCCAACGCGACCGGGGAGATGAAAGTGACTTGTCAGAACTGACGGAATCCAAATCGGATGTCCGGTTTGAGCTCGGCGCTAAAAGTTCAGTTTTAAAATACACTTAGTTTAAATGAACTACCAGGTCGGGTCCGGGGGTCTAAAATTGGAAATACCGATCGGACGGCCGTGCCGATCATTCCAACGCGACCGGGGAGATGAAAGTGACTTGTCAGAACTGACGGAATCCAAATCGGATGCCCGGTTTGAGCTCGGCGCTCAAAGTTCAGTTTTAAAATACACTTAGTTTAAATGAACTACCAGGTCGGGTCCGGGGGTCTAAAATTGGAAATACAAGTCGGACGGCCGTGCCGATCATTCCAACGCGACCGGGGAGATGAAAGTGACTTGTCAGAACTGACGAATCCAAATCGGATGTCCGGTTTGAGCTCGGCGCTAAAAGTTCAGTTTTAAAATACACTTAGTTTAAATGAACTACCAGGTCGGGTCCGGGGGTCTAAAATTGGAAATACCGGTCGGACGGCCGTGCCGATCATTCCAACGCGACCGGGGAGATGAAAGTGACTTGTCAGAACTGACGGAATCCAAATCGGATGCCCGGTTTGAGCTCGGCGCTCAAAGTTCAGTTTTAAAATACACTTAGTTTAAATGAACTACCAGGTCGGGTCCGGGGGTCTAAAATTGGAAATACAAGTCGGACGGCCGTGCCGATCATTCCAACGCGACCGGGGAGATGAAAGTGACTTGTCAGAACTGACGGAATCTAAATCGGATGTCCGGTTTGAGCTCGGCGCTAAAAGTTCAGTTTTAAAATACACTTAGTTTAAATGAACTACCAGGTCGGGTCCGGGGGTCTAAAATTGGAAATACAGTCGGACGGCCGTGCCGATCATTCCAACGCGACCGGGGAGATGAAAGTGACTTGTCAGAACTGACGGAATCCAAATCGGATGCCCGGTTTGAGCTCGGCGCTAAAAGTTCAGTTTTAAAATACACTTAGTTTAAATGAACTACCAGGTCGGGTCCGGGGGTCTAAAATTGGAAATACAAGTCGGACGGCCGTGCCGATCATTCCAACGCGACCGGGGAGATGAAAGTGACTTGTCAGAACTGACGGAATCCAAATCGGATGTCCGGTTTGAGCTCGGCACTCAAAGTTCAGTTTTAAAATACACTTAGCTTAAATGAACTCCCAGGTCAGGTCCGGGGGTCAAAAACTTGAAATACAAGTCGGACGGCCGTGCCGATCATTCCAACACAACCGGGGAGATGAAAGTGACTTGTCAGAACTGGCGGAATCTAAATCGGATGTCCGGTTTGAGCTCGGCGCTAAAAGTTCAGTTTTAAAATACACTTAGTTTAAATGAACTACCAGGTCGGGTCCGAGGGTCTAAAATTGGAAATACAAGTCGGACGGCCGTGCCGATCATTCCAACACAGCCGGGGAGATGAAAGTGACTTGTCAGAACTGGCGGAATCCAAATCGGATGTCCGGTTTGAGCTCGGCACTCAAAGTTCAGTTTTAAAATAAACTTAGCTTAAATGAACTCCCAGGTCAGGTCCGGGGGTCAAAAACTTGAAATACAAGTCGGACGGCCGTGCCGATCATTCCAACACAACCGGGGAGATGAAAGTGACTTGTCAGAACTGGCGGAATCTAAATCGGATGTCCGGTTTGAGCTCGGCGCTAAAAGTTCAGTTTTAAAATACACTTAGTTTAAATGAACTACCAGGTCGGGTCCGAGGGTCTAAAATTGGAAATACAAGTCGGACGGCCGTGCCGATCATTCCAACACAGCCGGGGAGATGAAAGTGACTTGTCAGAACTGGCGGAATCCAAATCGGATGTCCGGTTTGAGCTCGGCGCTAAAAGTTCAGTTTTAAAATACACTTAGTTTAAATGAACTACCAGGTCGGGTCCGGGGGTCTAAAATTGGAAATACCGGTCGGACGGCCGTGCCGATCATTCCAACGCGACCGGGGAGATGAAAGTGACTTGTCAGAACTGACGGAATCCAAATCGGATGTCCGGTTTGAGCTCGGCGCTAAAAGTTCAGTTTTAAAATACACTTAGTTTAAATGAACTACCAGGTCGGGTCCGGGGGTCTAAAATTGGAAATACAGTCGGACGGCCGTGCCGATCATTCCAACGCGACCGGGGAGATGAAAGTGACTTGTCAGAACTGACGGAATCCAAATCGGATGTCCGGTTTGAGCTCGGCGCTCAAAGTTCAGTTTTAAAATACACTTAGTTTAAATGAACTACCAGGTCGGGTCCGGGGGTCTAAAATTGGAAATACAAGTCGGACGGCCGTGCCGATCATTCCAACGCGACCGGGGAGATGAAAGTGACTTGTCAGAACTGACGGAATCCAAATCGGATGTCCGGTTTGAGCTCGGCGCTAAAAGTTCAGTTTTAAAATACACTTAGTTTAAATGAACTACCAGGTCGGGTCCGGGGGTCTAAAATTGGAAATACAGTCGGACGGCCGTGCCGATCATTCCAACGCGACCGGGGAGATGAAAGTGACTTGTCAGAACTGACGGAATCCAAATCGGATGTCCGGTTTGAGCTCGGCGCTCAAAGTTCAGTTTTAAAATACACTTAGTTTAAATGAACTACCAGGTCGGGTCCGGGGGTCTAAAATTGGAAATACAAGTCGGACGGCCGTGCCGATCATTCCAACGCGACCGGGGAGATGAAAGTGACTTGTCAGAACTGACGGAATCTAAATCGGATGTCCGGTTTGAGCTCGGCGCTAAAAGTTCAGTTTTAAAATACACTTAGTTTAAATGAACTACCAGGTCGGGTCCGGGGGTCTAAAATTGGAAATACAGTCGGACGGCCGTGCCGATCATTCCAACGCGACCGGGGAGATGAAAGTGACTTGTCAGAACTGACGGAATCCAAATCGGATGCCCGGTTTGAGCTCGGCGCTCAAAGTTCAGTTTTAAAATACACTTAGTTTAAATGAACTACCAGGTCGGGTCCGGGGGTCTAAAATTGGAAATACAAGTCGGACGGCCGTGCCGATCATTCCAACGCGACCGGGGAGATGAAAGTGACTTGTCAGAACTGACGGAATCCAAATCGGATGTCCGGTTTGAGCTCGGCGCTAAAAGTTCAGTTTTAAAATACACTTAGTTTAAATGAACTACCAGGTCGGGTCCGGGGGTCTAAAATTGGAAATACAAGTCGGACGGCCGTGCCGATCATTCCAACGCGACCGGGGAGATGAAAGTGACTTGTCAGAACTGACGGAATCCAAATCGGATGTCCGGTTTGAGCTCGGCGCTCAAAGTTCAGTTTTAAAATACACTTAGTTTAAATGAACTACCAGGTCGGGTCCGGGGGTCTAAAATTGGAAATACAAGTCGGACGGCCGTGCCGATCATTCCAACGCGACCGGGGAGATGAAAGTGACTTGTCAGAACTGACGGAATCCAAATCGGATGTCCGGTTTGAGCTCGGCGCTAAAAGTTCAGTTTTAAAATACACTTAGTTTAAATGAACTACCAGGTCGGGTCCGGGGGTCAAAAACTTGAAATACAAGTCGGACGGCCGTGCCGATCATTCCAACACGGCCGGGGAGATGAAAGTGACTTGTCAGAACTGACGGAATCCAAATCGGATGCCCGGTTTGAGCTCGGCGCTCAAAGTTCAGTTTTAAAATACACTTAGTTTAAATGAACTACCAGGTCGGGTCCGGGGGTCTAAAATTGGAAATACAAGTCGGACGGCCGTGCCGATCATTCCAACGCGACCGGGGAGATGAAAGTGACTTGTCAGAACTGACGGAATCCAAATCGGATGTCCGGTTTGAGCTCGGCGCTAAAAGTTCAGTTTTAAAATACACTTAGTTTAAATGAACTACCAGGTCGGGTCCGGGGGTCTAAAATTGGAAATACAGTCGGACGGCCGTGCCGATCATTCCAACGCGACCGGGGAGATGAAAGTGACTTGTCAGAACTGACGGAATCCAAATCGGATGTCCGGTTTGAGCTCGGCGCTCAAAGTTCAGTTTTAAAATACACTTAGTTTAAATGAACTACCAGGTCGGGTCCGGGGGTCTAAAATTGGAAATACAAGTCGGACGGCCGTGCCGATCATTCCAACGCGACCGGGGAGATGAAAGTGACTTGTCAGAACTGACGGAATCCAAATCGGATGTCCGGTTTGAGCTCGGCGCTCAAAGTTCAGTTTTAAAATACACTTAGTTTAAATGAACTACCAGGTCGGGTCCGGGGGTCTAAAATTGGAAATACAAGTCGGACGGCCGTGCCGATCATTCCAACGCGACCGGGGAGATGAAAGTGACTTGTCAGAACTGACGGAATCCAAATCGGATGTCCGGTTTGAGCTCGGCGCTAAAAGTTCAGTTTTAAAATACACTTAGTTTAAATGAACTACCAGGTCGGGTCCGGGGGTCTAAAATTGGAAATACAGTCGGACGGCCGTGCCGATCATTCCAACGCGACCGGGGAGATGAAAGTGACTTGTCAGAACTGACGGAATCCAAATCGGATGTCCGGTTTGAGCTCGGCGCTCAAAGTTCAGTTTTAAAATACACTTAGTTTAAATGAACTACCAGGTCGGGTCCGGGGGTCTAAAATTGGAAATACAAGTCGGACGGCCGTGCCGATCATTCCAACGCGACCGGGGAGATGAAAGTGACTTGTCAGAACTGACGGAATCCAAATCGGATGTCCGGTTTGAGCTCGGCGCTCAAAGTTCAGTTTTAAAATACACTTAGTTTAAATGAACTACCAGGTCGGGTCCGGGGGTCTAAAATTGGAAATACAAGTCGGACGGCCGTGCCGATCATTCCAACGCGACCGGGGAGATGAAAGTGACTTGTCAGAACTGACGGAATCCAAATCGGATGTCCGGTTTGAGCTCGGCGCTCAAAGTTCAGTTTTAAAATACACTTAGTTTAAATGAACTACCAGGTCGGGTCCGGGGGTCTAAAATTGGAAATACAAGTCGGACGGCCGTGCCGATCATTCCAACGCGACCGGGGAGATGAAAGTGACTTGTCAGAACTGACGGAATCCAAATCGGATGTCCGGTTTGAGCTCGGCGCTAAAAGTTCAGTTTTAAAATACACTTAGTTTAAATGAACTACCAGGTCGGGTCCGGGGGTCTAAAATTGGAAATACAAGTCGGACGGCCGTGCCGATCATTCCAACGCGACCGGGGAGATGAAAGTGACTTGTCAGAACTGACGGAATCCAAATCGGATGTCCGGTTTGAGCTCGGCGCTCAAAGTTCAGTTTTAAAATACACTTAGTTTAAATGAACTACCAGGTCGGGTCCGGGGGTCTAAAATTGGAAATACAAGTCGGACGGCCGTGCCGATCATTCCAACGCGACCGGGGAGATGAAAGTGACTTGTCAGAACTGACGGAATCCAAATCGGATGTCCGGTTTGAGCTCGGCGCTAAAAGTTCAGTTTTAAAATACACTTAGTTTAAATGAACTACCAGGTCGGGTCCGGGGGTCTAAAATTGAAATACAAGTCGGACGGCCGTGCCGATCATTCCAACACAACCGGGGAGATGAAAGTGACTTGTCAGAACTGACGGAATCCAAATCGGATGTCCGGTTTGAGCTCGGCGCTCAAAGTTCAGTTTTAAAATACACTTAGTTTAAATGAACTACCAGGTCGGGTCCGGGGGTCTAAAATTGGAAATACAAGTCGGACGGCCGTGCCGATCATTCCAACACGACCGGGGAGATGAAAGTGACTTGTCAGAACTGACGGAATCCAAATCGGATGTCCGGTTTGAGCTCGGCGCTAAAAGTTCAGTTTTAAAATACACTTAGTTTAAATGAACTACCAGGTCGGGTCCGGGGGTCTAAAATTGGAAATACAAGTCGGACGGCCGTGCCGATCATTCCAACACGACCGGGGAGATGAAAGTGACTTGTCAGAACTGGCGGAATCCAAATCGGATGTCCGGTTTGAGCTCGGCGCTCAAAGTTCAGTTTTAAAATACACTTAGTTTAAATGAACTACCAGGTCGGGTCCGGGGGTCTAAAATTGGAAATACAAGTCGGACGGCCGTGCCGATCATTCCAACACGACCGGGGAGATGAAAGTGACTTGTCAGAACTGACGGAATCCAAATCGGATGTCCGGTTTGAGCTCGGCGCTCAAAGTTCAGTTTTAAAATACACTTAGTTTAAATGAACTACCAGGTCGGGTCCGGGGGTCTAAAATTGAAATACCGGTCGGACGGCCGTGCCGATCATTCCAACGCGACCGGGGAGATGAAAGTGACTTGTCAGAACTGACGGAATCCAAATCGGATGTCCGGTTTGAGCTCGGCGCTAAAAGTTCAGTTTTAAAATACACTTAGTTTAAATGAACTACCAGGTCGGGTCCGGGGGTCTAAAATTGGAAATACCGATCGGACGGCCGTGCCGATCATTCCAACGCGACCGGGGAGATGAAAGTGACTTGTCAGAACTGACGGAATCCAAATCGGATGTCCGGTTTGAGCTCGGCGCTCAAAGTTCAGTTTTAAAATACACTTAGTTTAAATGAACTACCAGGTCGGGTCCGGGGGTCTAAAATTGGAAATACCGGTCGGACGGCCGTGCCGATCATTCCAACGCGACCGGGGAGATGAAAGTGACTTGTCAGAACTGACGGAATCTAAATCGGATGTCCGGTTTGAGCTCGGCGCTCAAAGTTCAGTTTTAAAATACACTTAGTTTAAATGAACTACCAGGTCGGGTCCGGGGGTCTAAAATTGGAAATACAAGTCGGACGGCCGTGCCGATCATTCCAACGCGACCGGGGAGATGAAAGTGACTTGTCAGAACTGACGGAATCCAAATCGGATGTCCGGTTTGAGCTCGGCGCTAAAAGTTCAGTTTTAAAATACACTTAGTTTAAATGAACTACCAGGTCGGGTCCGGGGGTCTAAAATTGGAAATACCGGTCGGACGGCCGTGCCGATCATTCCAACGCGACCGGGGAGATGAAAGTGACTTGTCAGAACTGACGGAATCCAAATCGGATGCCCGGTTTGAGCTCGGCGCTAAAAGTTCAGTTTTAAAATACACTTAGTTTAAATGAACTACCAGGTCGGGTCCGGGGGTCTAAAATTGGAAATACAGTCGGACGGCCGTGCCGATCATTCCAACGCGACCGGGGAGATGAAAGTGACTTGTCAGAACTGACGGAATCCAAATCGGATGTCCGGTTTGAGCTCGGCACTCAAAGTTCAGTTTTAAAATAAACTTAGCTTAAATGAACTCCCAGGTCAGGTCCGGGGGTCAAAAACTTGAAATACAAGTCGGACGGCCGTGCCGATCATTCCAACACAACCGGGGAGATGAAAGTGACTTGTCAGAACTGGCGGAATCTAAATCGGATGTCCGGTTTGAGCTCGGCGCTAAAAGTTCAGTTTTAAAATACACTTAGTTTAAATGAACTACCAGGTCGGGTCCGAGGGTCTAAAATTGGAAATACAAGTCGGACGGCCGTGCCGATCATTCCAACACAGCCGGGGAGATGAAAGTGACTTGTCAGAACTGGCGGAATCCAAATCGGATGTCCGGTTTGAGCTCGGCACTCAAAGTTCAGTTTTAAAATAAACTTAGCTTAAATGAACTCCCAGGTCAGGTCCGGGGGTCAAAAACTTGAAATACAAGTCGGACGGCCGTGCCGATCATTCCAACACAACCGGGGAGATGAAAGTGACTTGTCAGAACTGGCGGAATCTAAATCGGATGTCCGGTTTGAGCTCGGCGCTAAAAGTTCAGTTTTAAAATACACTTAGTTTAAATGAACTACCAGGTCGGGTCCGAGGGTCTAAAATTGGAAATACAAGTCGGACGGCCGTGCCGATCATTCCAACACAGCCGGGGAGATGAAAGTGACTTGTCAGAACTGGCGGAATCCAAATCGGATGTCCGGTTTGAGCTCGGCGCTCAAAGTTCAGTTTTAAAATACACTTAGTTTAAATGAACTACCAGGTCGGGTCCGGGGGTCTAAACATTGAAATACCGGTCGGACGGCCGTGCCGATCATTCCAACGCGACCGGGGAGATGAAAGTGACTTGTCAGAACTGACGGAATCCAAATCGGATGTCCGGTTTGAGCTCGGCGCTAAAAGTTCAGTTTTAAAATACACTTAGTTTAAATGAACTACCAGGTCGGGTCCGGGGGTCTAAAATTGGAAATACCGATCGGACGGCCGTGCCGATCATTCCAACGCGACCGGGGAGATGAAAGTGACTTGTCAGAACTGACGGAATCCAAATCGGATGCCCGGTTTGAGCTCGGCGCTCAAAGTTTAGTTTTAAAATACACTTAGTTTAAATGAACTACCAGGTCGGGTCCGGGGGTCTAAAATTGGAAATACAAGTCGGACGGCCATGCCGATCATTCCAACGCGACCGGGGAGATGAAAGTGACTTGTCAGAACTGACGAAATCCAAATCGGATGTCCGGTTTGAGCTCGGCGCTAAAAGTTCAGTTTTAAAATACACTTAGTTTAAATGAACTACCAGGTCGGGTCCGGGGGTCTAAAATTGGAAATACCGGTCGGACGGCCGTGCCGATCATTCCAACGCGACCGGGGAGATGAAAGTGACTTGTCAGAACTGACGGAATCCAAATCGGATGCCCGGTTTGAGCTCGGCGCTCAAAGTTCAGTTTTAAAATACACTTAGTTTAAATGAACTACCAGGTCGGGTCCGGGGGTCTAAAATTGGAAATACAAGTCGGACGGCCGTGCCGATCATTCCAACGCGACCGGGGAGATGAAAGTGACTTGTCAGAACTGACGGAATCTAAATCGGATGTCCGGTTTGAGCTCGGCGCTAAAAGTTCAGTTTTAAAATACACTTAGTTTAAATGAACTACCAGGTCGGGTCCGGGGGTCTAAAATTGGAAATACCGGTCGGACGGCCGTGCCGATCATTCCAACGCGACCGGGGAGATGAAAGTGACTTGTCAGAACTGACGGAATCCAAATCGGATGCCCGGTTTGAGCTCGGCGCTCAAAGTTCAGTTTTAAAATACACTTAGTTTAAATGAACTACCAGGTCGGGTCCGGGGGTCTAAAATTGGAAATACAAGTCGGACGGCCGTGCCGATCATTCCAACGCGACCGGGGAGATGAAAGTGACTTGTCAGAACTGACGGAATCCAAATCGGATGTCCGGTTTGAGCTCGGCACTCAAAGTTCAGTTTTAAAATAAACTTAGCTTAAATGAACTCCCAGGTCAGGTCCGGGGGTCAAAAACTTGAAATACAAGTCGGACGGCCGTGCCGATCATTCCAACACAACCGGGGAGATGAAAGTGACTTGTCAGAACTGGCGGAATCTAAATCGGATGTCCGGTTTGAGCTCGGCGCTAAAAGTTCAGTTTTAAAATACACTTAGTTTAAATGAACTACCAGGTCGGGTCCGAGGGTCTAAAATTGGAAATACAAGTCGGACGGCCGTGCCGATCATTCCAACACAGCCGGGGAGATGAAAGTGACTTGTCAGAACTGGCGGAATCCAAATCGGATGTCCGGTTTGAGCTCGGCGCTAAAAGTTCAGTTTTAAAATAAACTTAGCTTAAATGAACTCCCAGGTCAGGTCCGGGGGTCAAAAACTTGAAATACAAGTCGGACGGCCGTGCCGATCATTCCAACACAACCGGGGAGATGAAAGTGACTTGTCAGAACTGACGGAATCCAAATCGGATGCCCGGTTTGAGCTCGGCGCTAAAAGTTCAGTTTTAAAATACACTTAGTTTAAATGAACTACCAGGTCGGGTCCGGGGGTCTAAAATTGGAAATACCGGTCGGACGGCCGTGCCGATCATTCCAACGCGACCGGGGAGATGAAAGTGACTTGTCAGAACTGACGGAATCCAAATCGGATGTCCGGTTTGAGCTCGGCGCTAAAAGTTCAGTTTTAAAATACACTTAGTTTAAATGAACTACCAGGTCGGGTCCGGGGGTCTAAAATTGGAAATACCGGTCGGACGGCCGTGCCGATCATTCCAACGCGACCGGGGAGATGAAAGTGACTTGTCAGAACTGACGGAATCCAAATCGGATGCCCGGTTTGAGCTCGGCGCTCAAAGTTCAGTTTTAAAATATACTTAGTTTAAATGAACTACCAGGTCGGGTCCGGGGGTCTAAAATTGGAAATACCGGTCGGACGGCCGTGCCGATCATTCCAACGCGACCGGGGAGATGAAAGTGACTTGTCAGAACTGACGGAATCTAAATCGGATGTCCGGTTTGAGCTCGGCACTCAAAGTTCAGTTTTAAAATAAACTTAGCTTAAATGAACTCCCAGGTCAGGTCCGGGGGTCAAAAACTTGAAATACAAGTCGGACGGCCGTGCCGATCATTCCAACACAACCGGGGAGATGAAAGTGACTTGTCAGAACTGACGGAATCCAAATCGGATGCCCGGTTTGAGCTCGGCGCTAAAAGTTCAGTTTTAAAATACACTTAGTTTAAATGAACTACCAGGTCGGGTCCGGGGGTCTAAAATTGGAAATACCGATCGGACGGCCGTGCCGATCATTCCAACGCGACCGGGGAGATGAAAGTGACTTGTCAGAACTGACGGAATCTAAATCGGATGTCCGGTTTGAGCTCGGCGCTCAAAGTTCAGTTTTAAAATACACTTAGTTTAAATGAACTACCAGGTCGGGTCCGGGGGTCTAAAATTGGAAATACAAGTCGGACGGCCGTGCCGATCATTCCAACGCGACCGGGGAGATGAAAGTGACTTGTCAGAACTGACGGAATCCAAATCGGATGTCCGGTTTGAGCTCGGCGCTCAAAGCTCAGTTTTAAAATACACTTAGTTTAAATGAACTACCAGGTCGGGTCCGGGGGTCTAAAATTGGAAATACCGGTCGGACGGCCGTGCCGATCATTCCAACGCGACCGGGGAGATGAAAGTGACTTGTCAGAACTGACGGAATCCAAATCGGATGTCCGGTTTGAGCTCGGCACTCAAAGTTCAGTTTTAAAATAAACTTAGCTTAAATGAACTCCCAGGTCAGGTCCGGGGGTCTAAATATTGTTTCAAGCTAGTAGTTGATCTATAAAATCTGCAGTTATCAATTTGATATGTTTGATTTATATTTATGCTCATTTCTTCGCACTAATTTTTTTATCTATGAATGAATGTTATTATTTTTTTAATGTAGGGGGATCCTTCTGCGGGCAGCGACAGAGGAGATGAGCAGGGCAGTGACGATATGGATGATGAGGATATTGACGATGTACCAGATATTTCTTGATGTTTAATGATATTTGTTTTATGTTATTCAGACGGATCAGCAGGGTTAATGTGTTTTTCTTTGTATTTATTTTGTCAGCATGGTGTTGAATTTTTTTATTGGTGGTGTTTATTTATTTGAACATCTATGTTATGTTGAGATTTTTTCGGTGGTGTTTATTTATTTGGGTATGTTGATGTTGAGTTTTTTTTTGTGGTTAGTTCCAATAATTTTTTTTAACAGGTTTATTAGATAAATAAACTTAAATTTTTTAAAAAAAATATTTTTTTTTCAGACGGATTTATAATCCGTCTGAAATGACGTTTGTAATAGAGACGGTAATTTCAGACGGAATTTATATCCGTCGTGAATTACGTTTTAAACACCGACGGATTTAGGACGAACAACATATGGAACCGTCGTTGGAAGTTACGACGACAAAGTAATCCGTCGTAATATCCGGCAGAAATAGAGACGGATTTCAGACAATATTTCAGACGGATTACGGACGGTATTTACAACGGATAATAAATCCGTCTTAAAAACCGTATGAAATACAGACGGACATTTCAGACTGATAATTACATACGAAAATTTTATCGTGTGAGATTTAGACGGAATTTATGACCGAAATTATTTGTGTCTTAATTTCAGACGGAATTTCAGACCGAAAAGTTAACTGTCACAAATTTGTGACTAAGAATTTCAGACGGTCGAGTTCGGTCTTAAATCCGTCGGAAATCCGTTACAAATATGTGTTGCGACAGATTTTCAGACGGATTTGAGACGGATAACGTCCGTCTGAAATCCCGCTTTTTCTGGTTGTGAAGGGACGGTGGGATGATCAACTCATTGGCATGAGGCTAGTGTCAGCCCAAGGGACCGGACTTTCATTCCTTAACCTAAACGGAAGGTCCGGGTTAGGTGCCTCTTTGTTTGTGCCGACAAGGTGTCGAGATTGGCCAGGTTTGTTCGTCGAGACGGGGTTGACATTAAGCGAGCAGGCTGCGAGAGCCAAAAGTGTGGAAGCAGACTTTAAGGGCCGAAATTGGGATTGAGTGAGCAGGCCGTAGGAGCCAAAGGTGTGGAAGTAGACTTTAAGAGCTAGAATTGGGATTGAGCGAGCAGGCTGTAGGAGCCAAAGGAGCGGGCCATAACAGCCACGGCAGAAAGCGGGCTTCAAAAGCCAAAGTTAGGAGCACAGGTTATAAAAGCTGAAGTCAGAAGAACATGCCATAATGGCCGACGCGGGGAGCGGGCTTCGAAAGCCGAAGTCGGGGAAGTAGGCTACTAAGTCGAGGTTAGGAGAGCGGGCTATAACAACCAAAGAGGACAGCGGGCCTTAAAAGTCGATGTAGCGACTCGAGATCCGGATACCGGGAAGAACCCGATACCATTCAAATCCTCGCCCGCCGCCCTTCCAAGCCTCTCCGGCTTGTGGGCAGCAGGCCAGGATTCGAATGATATCGGGTTCATCCCGGTATTCAGATCTTGGGTCGCTACAGTCGAAGTTAGGGAAGCAAGATACCAAGCCAAAATTGAGGAGCATGCTACAAAAGCCGAACTGGGAAAGTGGGCCACGAGGGCCGAAGTTAATGTTGTGGAAGCAGGCTATAACGACCCGAGATCCGAGTATCGGAAAGGAACCGGCGCGACTCGAACCTCAGCCGGCCACCCACGAGCCCGAAGACTCGGCAAGGTTAAAGGATGGTGTAAAGGTACTAGAGAAGCTAAAATAACTGCAGAGCTAGCATAATGATCTAAAAATGTTCATGTGCACTTTAGAAAAGAAATCACTCTGCACGCTAATGAAATAAGTGGGACAAGCCTTCTGTTATTTTGGGTATTGTGTCTGATGCTCTGCACTTCTTGAAGAAGAGTTATTTTGAAAAAGCTTTCTGGCAAAAAAAAAGACACCATGAAAAATGCCCCTAATCTTAGTAACCGGGCCTACTTCACCTAACAAGTGTTGAGGTTCGCGTTAAACGGAAAAGGGAACCTTGATCTGTGTAACTGGGCCTGCTTCTCCTAAGGTAAGAGTCAAAGTTCATGTTAAACAATGAAGGATAGTGCAGCATCATCTGTTGAATAAAAGATCCCAAAGGGGACAAATAAATAAGACAGACAAAAAGTTAGTATTCTTAATCCTCTGATTAAGAGGTGCAGGTTGAAAGGCACTTGTTCGGAATAATAAATGAGGGATGCAATTGTCTTTACTGTGGATTTGGTATTTACACATGTACGAGTGCAATTGAGCTTTGATTTGGATTCTTGATCATGTACCTAAATTTTTAACATAAGGCTAGTGCGCATTAATGATTTCGGATTCCTAATCTTTGGTTGATTCTGTAAAGGAAGAGCTGGATATGAAAGTATGAACTTTGCAAACTCTTGTTGGTACTAAATTTTAATTTAAGTGCATTGCTAAGGGACTAGCAATGAGTAAGTTGGGGGGTGTGATAAGTATCCATTTTCTATGGTAATTAATTGCATGTACACCATTTTATGTGCATATAATTAGGTAATTATGCATGTTCCATCGTTAATCTCAACTTCGCATATAGATTGGGCCTTTCACGTAAATTAATTACTTTGACGATTTCATTTAATAAAATGGAGTTGAGGGTCATGAACATTAATTTTCCATCGTATAATTATGAGCAATTGTGATTCATGTGCACATTATGATAATTTTTATGGATTAAATCAGAATTTTGTGTGTATATGACACTGAAGGAAATTACTAGACAAACCAGGGGCAAGAGCGTCCGAAGACCAAAAGAAGAAGCCCTAAGGGGCCCCATTCTTAATTGACCAAGTCAAAAATTACTGCCACCACCTATTTTTGTTGGAGGGAAAAGAAAATTTAATGTTTGAAATAAAGGAGACCAAAGGAGGGAATTAATTGGAGGGAAAAGAAAATTCAAAGTTTGAAAAAGGAGGAATTAATTGGAGGGAAAAGAAAATTCAAAGTTTGAAAAGGAGAAATTAGTTGGAGAGAAAAGAAAATTCAAAGTTTAAAATAGAGGAGAAGAAGCACATATTTTGGTTGGAGGGAAAAGAAAATTCAAAGTTTGAAATAAAGGAGAGAAATGATGAGTCTTGGGAAAGGGGTGCCCAAAGCCCAATGATGGAGTGCCCACCTCCTTTTTCTTTTCCTCATACATCATCTTCTACCTAAATCCCATCTATCCATCTCCTTTTGATACAATCTCCACCCTCCATTGACCCAATTTTTCCTATAAATAGCCCATGTCAAGGAGGAGAAAGGGAAGTTCTTCTTTTGGTAATTTTTCTCTCCCTCTCACATCTTAACCTTAGGCCGCCGATTTCTCCCCCTTCTGTTCATTGTCTCCTCTTGCTTTCTTCATGAAAGTTCTTTAGTTTAAAATTGTATCCAACTTTATCTTCTTCATCATTTTCTAATTCCTCTTCGTTCTCATGCTATTTCAAACTTTGCAAGGTTCTGTCCTGTATTTTACTGTTCATCTACGGCTCTGCACTTTGTTCTTCTCAAGATTTCTCCCCCTTCTGTTCATTTTTTACTCTTGCATTCTTCATAAAAGTTCTTCAGTTTTAAAATTTCTCCAACTTTGTATTCTTTGTCATTTTCTAATTCCCATTAATTTGCATGCCATCATTCATTTTTCAAAGTTCTATCTTCCTCATTTACTGTTCACCCGAACCTGCATCCCCCTGTTCTTTGCCCGTTTTCTCCCCTTTGTGATTTTGTTCTCTCTCTGTCTTATTCACAAAAGTTGTATATCTTTAAAAGTTCTTCAAATCTCTCTTCTTCCTCTTCTTCCAATTCTTCTTCGTTTGCAAGTTATCCACTATTTTTCAGTGTTCAAGTTCTGGTTTTTTCACTATTCACTCGCGCCGGTAAGTCTCTGTTCATCCTCATTTTTCACCATTTTCCCTTCATTTTCTCTCTCTTCACTCTTCATCAATCTTTTTCTTCTTTTTCTGATCTCCAACTTTCTCTTCTTCACTTCTCCTAAATCTTCTCCATTTTTAAGTTATTTCTCCTCCAATATCTCTCTATTTTTTGCTCTTGACTGCATTTTCCTCTCCACCGAACCCCCTTCTCTTCCACTGTTCATCTCCTTTTCAAAACACACTCACACACACATGTTCTCACAATAGATTTTTTAAGTCTTCTCTCTCTTCCTTTTCACCTATCTATCCTCTCCCCTATATTCTTCCCATATCCCAAGGCGGATTTTCTTCCATTGGTCCTCTCGGCGGCGTCCATCTCCACGGCGGGGCGATCCACTCCAAGGCTCGGCACGGCGATTAGGCGGCGATCTTCATCTTCATCTTGGCTATATTCTTTCCCCCTTTCTTTATTTTATGAGTTGTAATTTTTCATTTTCATAGAGTGTAATTTTCACTTCCATCTTAATAAAAGTTCATCTTTGCAAATTGTGGTTGTCTTAATTCCTCTTTCTATCTCTTCTAAGTTCTTTTCTTTACCCCTCTCATCTTCTTTAGTGAGTTTATTTTCATGCAATTTATTTTTCCTTAGATTAATCTCACTCAAAACTTGGCTTTTCAAAGCATAAGGATATTTTTCCAACTTGTTCCAAAATGTTATTTCCTCCTCGTGGGATCGACTCCACTTACCACTATACTTGATTTTCCAATCTTTAAACGTGAGTGAGTGCAAATATTTTTAAATTTTGGCACGGCTTTTCAACGACGGGTTTGTGGCTATCAGACGTGTCACTGGAGGTAAGACTCTGACTCACAGGCTCCATCGCTCGAAGGAAACGGAGTGGTGGTCCACCCGGGACTGCCCTCAGCCTGGCGGTCCTCCCTGGACCGCAAAACAGGCCTAGCGGTCTCATTGACACCGCCAGGCTTAGCCAAGCCGTCAAGCCATGACCGCAAGGCAGCGAGCCACAGGGGGACAAGAGGACTATCGCCAGGCCACTAGCCCAACCAAACGTTCCTCATCGGACCGCAAGGCACAGAGAAACGGTCATGCCCTGACCGCAACCCTGCATGTGACTCCCAATGGTCAAAAACACGCACCCTGAGGGTGCTCTGACCAAACGAGGCAAACAGTCGTGTGCTGGCCACTACCCAATGGGTAGCAGTCAGTTGCGAGACCGCTTACCGGGCCTAGCATCCCCCGGGGGCCGCTAAGCCCAACGGACATAATAAAAAAGCTTGGCGGTCCCTTGAGGGCCACCAAAGAGGCCCTAGCGGTCACTGGAAGGACCGTAACCCCAACCCGAGCACGGGAACGGCGGGAATGGCCCAAAAATCCATTCCACGCCCCGATCATCCCCCGATGATGGGGAAACATAGGGGAATCCATCCCCAACCCTCTTAGTATGATTCTACACCCATGGGTCGGTCAAAAACCCCGAGAAACAAGAGATCCGACGCTCAAACCCCAAACATGCATGTTCACCCTCCCGGCGCAAATACGCCCCTCTCGGCCTCTCCTCAGCCTACAAACCACGAAGAAAGCTGAAAAAAGGGTAATGATCCATCCCCCTACCTCAAGGAAGCCCGAAATCTGTCGGATCGCTGCCGATCTCCAAATCTTGGCCGAACACAAACTCCACACCCCACGCTGCGATAATGGCACCGCCTCGATCACCTCACCGCCGCCGTCATCACTGCGCCGTCGCCTCAGCTCGTCGTCCTCAGCCGGAGAAGAAAGGGGGTGCCTCGAGCCGCGCATGGGAAGAGGGGGCGACGGTTGGGCGCCCATGGGAGAGGAAAGAAAAGAAGAAGAAGAAAGAAGAAGGGAAAAAGAAAAAGAAAAAGAAAAAGGGTTATATATAGAAAATTTGAAAAATATGAAAAATTGAGAAAAATCATTTCCTCGATCCTCGGAACACGCTCAACGCACTGGTATCATCCCAGAGTAGTAGAACGCAATGGTTTACCCTACACAGGGTTCCGAAGGCTCTTTAGGGAAAAACACGCGTAAACAACAAAACGCGCTCCGGGACCCCCGAAAGTGACCCAAAACTCTCGGATCTGTGAACGTGTCACATAGACATTTAAAAAGAAAGAAAAATTAACATTAAAAGAAAGATGGGGATGATGACAACAAAGATGATAAAGATAAAGGTGGGGGAGGGAGCATGTGATGCTACCTAGGAGTGTGATCGTCAAAGGGGTTACTTCAAAAGGGAAGAGTGATCGCGAAAAGTACCTTACAAGTGGGGTGTGGATGTGAGTTCAACTTTCATCTTCTACCGGTCGGCCGATGAAGGGGGTTCTTATCTTGATTACCCTTGAAAAGAAAGACAAGAAGATTGGATTAGCCAAAAGTGTGTAGTATCAATGCTCTATGGAAATCACTCTATGCAACAATGGCATGAACACACCTTGTGTGTTTGTTTTTTTAAAACGCCTTAAGAAGGAGCAAAAGGTGGGAAAAATATGTATGAATTAAAATAAGCAAAATATGATGCTAAAATACACTAGTAAGGTTGCTAGAGTATGGCTGCGTAGGCAGAGAACTAAATAAAAGAAAGAAGATAATAAGAGAGGGGATTGAGATATGAAGGAGGTCCTTCTATGCCATTGCAGCAGAGAGAATCGAAAGAGAGAGGGGTTGGCTGTGGCAGCAGCTAGCGCAGGGAAGAATAAGAGAACAAAAGTTCTCTTTTGCTCATGCGAACACCTGCAAATGTTAAAAAAAAAACTAAAGCACAAGTTCTTTTTTCGTGGCTCTATGTAGACTCTCAGAAACTCTGTGTACTCTCTAAAAAAAGATCAAAAGCTCTCTCAACTCTCTAAAAATGATCCCTACTGTAGGCAAAAGAGAGGAGTATTTATAGGGAAAATATCCTTGTTCTAATGGGATTAAAACAAGGAAAATAGTCCATAGACGTGGATATCCTTCCTCAGAAGAACTTGGAACCAAAATGGAGAAGGAACGCCATGCAGAGGAAGTTGCAGACGCCATGGACACGGAATGAAAATGGCGACCTGGAGACTGTCGTCAATTAAAAGGGCGACCGAGCAACAGCTGCCAATTCCTGGATAAATTATAGAAATAAGAGACTTTCCATATTTTAAAAATAAGAAACAGCGCCTGCTTGAAAAGGCGTTCATTAATGAGCGCCCGCTCGATAGGGCGTTAATTCTTAATAATTTCATTTCTAATGGAAATCAAAAAACCAGAAAATGGCGCCCGCGAAAGCGATCGTTCATTCAAGTCAGTTGACCTACCAAAAGGACCCTGTCGTCCTATGGTGAAGGTAAATGGCGACACTTCACACGGTCGTTTATTTAAATGGCACCCTGAAGGCAGTCGCGAATTATAGAAAAATCCAGAAAAATTAGAAAAAATCTTATATTGAGCCAGTAATGAAGTCCACTTTGGGGTATTATGTCGTGACATAAAATTTACTCAACATAGTATCAATTTTGGCGTGTCTATAGTTACCCCGCCTTAGTGTCTGCTTTGCAGGAGAGTGAGACGAAATGAAGCGTAGTGAAATGGGAATGAAAGTGTAACGAAGCGGAATGAAGTGAGAACGGACTGAAAAGTAGATGCCAATGTGTCATGTGACACGCCTCCGACACTATGTGTTGGAAACTTTTCCACAGTTCTGAATGAAACAACCTCGGATGATTACGATAAAGTAACAATTGTCTGGATGAAAATTAAGATGAAAAATAATTCCTATCGCCCGTTGGCAACGAAACGGGTGTCGTTTACCTTAACGCCCGCTTTTCAGTCCACTCTGCATCATTTCCGCTTCATCTCCATGTTCCATTTCGCTTTCGCTTCACCTCCGCTCACTCCCCTGCAAAGAGGACGTTAAGGAGGGGCATCTGTTGACACCCATTTTTTACCTTTGAGTTGAGTCATTTTTTTACCCTTATTTTCGATGCCTTGAGTTGTCCATTACTCATTGGGCCATTTTTCAGGCATAGCTTTGGGCTTATTTTATGGGTATTTTCCTCCCTGGCTGGGATTGCTCTCAAATTTCTTGAATTTGGGCTTATTGGGCCTTGATTTCGCTTGATCTTTGGGGTGAAAAGGCTTATTTATCCCATTTTATTATTTTCCACCGTCCAGCTTAAACACAGTCTAGCGATAGACTGTTTAGCAGGATCGGTGGTCTATAGTGAGACTGTTCGTTTTGCCTTTGGATTAATTGGCTATTTTTCTAGTTTTCCACTAGCAACCTAATAAACGGTCTGTCATTAGGCCGTTTATTAAAGCTGGACGGTCTATCTGAAGATCGTTTTGTTGAGCTAGCGTCGACCTTGTCCTCGCTAGCGTAGACCTTGTCCTTGCTAGCGTAGACCTTATCCTTCACTTGCGTTGACCTTCTTTTTTTAGTAAACAGTCTCATGATGGACCGTTACTTAAATGTGACGGTCTATTGAAAGACCACATTTTTATGGCTGAAGAGCTAGCGTAGACCTTGTCCTTGCTAGCGTAGACCGTATCCTTCACAAACGTCGACCTTCATTTTTATTAAACGGTCTTACGATATGCCGCTCCATGAATCAGCGGCCTATTGAAAGACCATTTTCACTTGGTCTTTGGATAAATGGGCGTATTTATCTCTCTCTATTCATTTTCCCCTAACACCCTTATAGACGGTCTTCCATTAGACCGCTTGTAATTGTCGGGCGGTCTACCAATAGACTGTTTACTAGGCCAGAGTCCTAAATGGGTCAGTATTCTGGATAAATATCTATTTATCTCATTTTATTGATTTACCACCGACACTCATAGGTGGTCTAGAGTTGGACCGTGTATTGAGGAAGGTGGCCCATCGAGCGACCGTTTTCAAGGCCGAGATCCTTGGACTGGTTGGCATTTTCTCTCTCCGCCCGTGGTTTAGTTAGGTGATTGTTCCACCTTTTTGTCCGGGGATTCTCAGTCAAATGCGATGCCGTTTGACCCTAGTGAAAGCTGGGAGTTTTACCTTTAATTTATTCTAAAGAATCTCGACCTAATTATCACCGGAAAATCCTCAACTCGCGGCTGACATTCAAGGGTCTATAAATAGCACCCTTTGTTGGGACTCCTCTGGGTTGATAAGCAGTACGTGCACTACTTTGTGCTGAAATGGTTTGATGATTGATAATAGATATTTTGATGATTAGCAATAGTAGTATTTGACTTAGTTGACCTTATTTTGATATGATGGTGTAAGTATTTTGATGCATTTATATGTCAGATAATCATATCAAGTTGTTTGCATCTTAGTCTGTGCATTGAATCGAGTCGGTGCAACCTCTGCACCAGGCACTTAGAGTCTGTGCAATATGTCTTAGGTAACTTGGTGCATAGAAGTTCATGCATTCACTTTTTCACATTAAGCCTGTGCAAGTCAAGCATACTGTGTGAATAAGTCCGTGCAAGCTCTGGCACGGAGCATATTAAGTCAGTGAAACATCTCCAGTGGCGTGTCATCAGGTTCGTGCAATACTCGCTCCTACATATTGAGTCTGTGCATGTGTGTGTGAGCATCATATTGAGTCCGTGCATCTTAAATATGTCAAAATCTCTACTATGTACAATGTCTCTTCATATCGTATAATTGTCTGAATATGACATTATATCTGATGCCTTGACATGTGCCTTTTCGTAAAGACTAAGAAGGGCACGTGATCCAAGATTGGGGGAAGTGCCAGGATCGCGACACGTGCAATGCAGTAAGCTATGATGCTGACACGTGACCAAGATGTTTGGGCCTGAATCGTGATGACCACACGCCCTATCCTTCTATTGCTCTATAAATAAGAAGCTTCTTCCTCAGGAGAAGAGCGATCGTGAACATCCTTTAGAACAGCATAAGCAGAGAGAGCTTTCACAATCCAGAGAGAAGAGAACAAGAAGAAAAAGGGAAGGAGAGAGTTGAAAGAGTGGTGTCTGAGAGAATACTGTGAGTGTTTGTTCTTCAGTCTCTCGGTTCAGAATCGGAGCTGAAATTGCTCAGTGTTGAGCTACATTCCCCTACTGGGTTCTTTTGTTTCTTCGCTTGTTTTCTTTTTCGTTTCTGAAACTGCGTTTTCAAGCTGTATGTCAGCAGAGCAAGCTGTAAAGCTCAGCTGTTTGCAGAGGTGGATTCCTCTGGTCGAGTAAAGCTGTAAGTCCCCAGCGATTTGCAGAGGAGGATTCCTCTGGACGGGTAAAGCTGTAAGTCCCCAGCGGTTTGTAGAGGAGGATTCCTCTGGACGGCATAAGCTGTAATGCCCAGCGGCCTATAGGGTTTTGACCCCGAAGCTGTGGATCAGTGAAGCTGTGTATCAGCAGTGGAAGCCACAATCCAGTTTAGAGTGTGGGGTGGACGTAGATCTCGGGTTTGAGATCGAACCACCTTAAAAATTCTTGTCAATTGTGATTGATTGTGTGGATTGTGTGCATCTTGTTTATTACTTTCGTACGAAGTAGACGAATGCTTAGGATCATTATTGTTCAGATCTGTTAGCATTGGCATTCTGTGATCGAATTAGTTTATCATTCTGTCATCTATCAGCAGCTTGTTTTAATTCCGCACTTGAAGCTGTTGCTGTTGGTCTTAATTGGGTGACTGATCTATTCACCCCCCTCTAGATCGTTTATAGCATTCTATCAGTTGGTATCAGAGCATACCATCTATCCTATCACTTGGTATCAGAGCCTAACTCTTCTGCAGAGATCAACGTCCTAAAGAGAAACGACCATGGATGCAAGAGGGATGACGGCTGAAGGACATTCCACCACAAAGCCCCCATACTTTGACGGTTCGAACTACGCATACTGGAAGAATCATATGCAAGTTTTTCTGAGGGTGAAAGACTATGAAATTTGGAAGGTGGTCAGTAAAGGACCATTCGAGCTGCATCCTAATGAGGATATATGGACGAGAGAGGAGATCAGGAAATCTACTCTCAACTGGAGCGCCATCAATGCCATACAGTGTGCTCTACATCCCACTGAATTTGCAAGAGTTTCTTTGTGTGCCACAGCGAAAGAAATGTGGGATAAGCTGGAGGTTATCTACAAGGGAACCTCTCAGGTAAGGGAGACCAAGGCTAATTTACTAGTCTCAGAGTATGAAGCCTTCAGGATGAAGCCCAGCGAGACCATCACTGAGATGTACGCGCGTCTTACCCTCATAACTAATGGTCTCAGAAATCTGGGGAAAAACTATTCTGATTATGAAATCGTGAGAAAGATACTACGATCTTTGACTCCAGTATGGCATACAAAAGCGACAGTTATTGAGGAGTCGAGGGATCTCCAGAACACCAAAGTAGACGAGCTGATAGGTTCATTGATGACTTATGAAATGAATCTGCCAAGGATAGAGGAGCTCGAGAAAAAGAAGCAGCCTATCGCTCTGAAGGCAAGTGCCAGTCGTTCCAGTCGATCCAACCACAATGGATCGTCTAGTGATCAGAGTCTCTCTGGATCAGAAACTGAAGGAGATCAAATAGCAATGCTGACCAGAGAGTTCAGAAGGTTTCTCAGGAAGGAAGGAGGAAATTTCAGCCGAAGACAATATGGCGACAGGAAATACAACAGGTACAAATCTAATTCTGCCAAGAAAATGGACACTAATATCTGTTACCATTGCAGGAAGGCCGGTCATATGAAGCCCGATTGTCCAGAGCTCCAGAAGCTGAAAGAGAAAGCCAAGAAGAAAGCTCCCAAAGGAAGAGCAATGGTGAGCACATGGAGTGACGAGGACGAGGGCACTTTAATCAGCACATCAGAGAGTGAAGACGAAGAAAAGCCCATTTGCCTGATGGCTAGAAATGATGAAAAAGAAGTGGAGGACTCTGACGAGGTATCATCTCCTTTTGAGCATTACACTATTTCAGATTGGGAAGATGCTTACGAAGATTTGCTAGATAAGGTAGATGATATTAGAAAAGAGAACAGGCATTTGAAGAAAAAATTAAATTCTCTTATGAATGACAAAAGCATGTCTGATAAACTTGCCTGTTTGCAATCTGAAAATGACCTGTTAAAAAATTCATGTGCTGAAGTCGATGATGTTAAGCATACATTGATAGATTCTAGAAAAGAAAATGATTATCTAAAAAATGTGATTGACGAGTTAAAATTGAAATTGCAAAATTTTGAAAATGAAATGAAAATTGTTAATGAGAAATATGAAGTTGTACTAGGTGTTAACAATGAACTGAAAAAGTCAATTGATCACATAGAAAAAAAGAATGAAGATAAAAAGAAAATCATTGAAAACATGACCCAAGGTTCAGATAATCTCAATGCCTTGTTAGGGGCAAAGGTAAATTTCAAAAATGAAGGTCTTGGATTCAACTCAAATTCCACAAAGAGCTTTGCTGTGAAAATCATATCATTTGTGGCAGAGAAAAATAAGGGACCTCTCATAAAAATGGTGAGTGAAAATTCTGTTTATAATAATGCTAATCCTAATATGTCCAGTGCCAATGATAAGGGCAAACAGAAGGTTGGTGAGCCTAGCAGATTCTGCCCTTTACCCAAAAGCAAGTCTCAGGTTCGTGGTCAGCTTCCAAGCAAGTCTAAACCACAGGGCAAGGCCACTAAGTCACCTCCACCATCACCTGTCCAGAAGAAGACCCAACATAAATATGTACAGAAGTCTAGTGGGTCAAAATTGCAAGGGAGACCTAATGTCACCAGGAAGCCAGACTAGCTATACTTACCAGCCCAACGTCCAGACCTATTATAACCGTTCTCAGACACTGACACAACCATTCTATAGGTCAAGTCCAAGGGAGGTCTAGATATCAATATTTGTCTACTCACTGGCATAGACCTCAGGATGCTAGCCAGGTTGGTCAGGCTAGGATATGGGATCCTAATAGACAGGTCTTCTTTGGTCAGTCTAAGACCATTGCAGGGTGCAATTATCTGAATACCTATTGGCCCAAGCACTGGCACAGAAACACTAAATTTTCTAATAACCATAATGTCAGGACACAGCACCTGAGAAAGAAGGATTATTCTATTGTTGATAAGAGGAAAAGAAATAATGAAAAGAATGTTGGGAAATCTACTAAGTCTACCATGTTTAAACAAATGTGGATTCCCAAGAGTTTATTGTCCTGTTTACACTGTTCTGCATATGTTTCGGAGCCCAAACACTTTTTGGTTCCAAAATTCTCTCCCTGATTATGCTTGCAGGTATGCCTGGTAGCCAGGAACAACATGTGGTACCTGGATAGTGGCTGCTCCAGGCATATGACAGGGGACAAGGCCAAGTTTTGTTTGCTGACAGAGAAGAATGGAGGCCTTGTCACCTTCGGTGGCAACACAAAGGGTAAAATCATCGGATCAGGTAAAGTAGGAAAGTGCACTACCTATTGCATTGATGAAGTCTTGCTGGTGGATGGATTAGCATATAATCTACTAAGTATCAGCCAGCTTTGTGATAAAGGACACAAGGTAGTATTTGATGCACTTAGCTGTAAATTGTTTGAACCTGATACTGATGTTGTTAAATTCTGTGGAAAAAGAATAAACAATATTTACATGATAGATCTAGATGATGTTGCACACTCTAACCTATGCCTCACTGCTAATAAAGAGGACTTAGCTTTTCTGTGGCATCGTAGGTTAGGCCATGCTAGCTACACTGTCTTGCACAAATTGAATAAACACAGCATGGTAAGAGGACTCCCTGAAATATCTTTTAAGAAGGAAAATAAGGTGTGTGATACGTGTACATAGTCCAAGCAGATCAGAAAGTTGTTTAAATCAAGAACTGAAAACATGTCTCTTAAACCTTATGAGCTGATACATATGGATCTATTTGGACCCACACGATCAGTCAGCTTGTCAGGTAGGAGATATGGATATGTCCTAGTTGATGACTTCTCTAGGTACACTTGGGTCTTTTTCATCACTCACAAGAATGATGCTTTTACTGAATTTCAGGAGTTCTATTTAAATATCAAACAGAAAAATGAAAATTTGATTAAAAATATTTTATCTGATCATGGAGGTGAGTTTGAAAACTCACAATTTGAAAACTTTTGCAGGGATATTGGGATTACTCATCGATTCTCCTCCCCAAGAACACCTGAGCAGAATGGAACATTAGAGAGGAGGAACCGGACACTTGTAAGAGATGGCCTGTACACTACTTGTTGAAGGTGGTGTACCAAGAAAATTTTGGGCAGAGACAGTTAATACTGCATGCCATGTAATCAACAGAGCTATGGTAAGACCTTTCACTCAGAAAACTCCTTATGAGATTTTAAAAGGTAAGAAGCCTTCAATTGCTTATTTCAAGGTCTTTGGCTGTAAATGCTTCATTCATGTTAATGATAAAAGAGACCTTGATAAATTTGAACCTAAAAGTGATCCAAAGAATCTTCCTTGGATATTCTGAATACTCTAGAGCATATAGAGTGTACAACCTTAATTCTAAAATTATTGAGGAATCTCCACATATTGTCTTTGATGAATCCCTGAATAACTCTGAGGTTGGTCTATGTAGGAAAGAAAATGATGGAGAAATTCTGAAGGAAGGAAACTCTGCAGACCAATCAGATAATGAAGAAGAACCTGAAGAAAACAATGCAGAGGAGCCTGCTGTTCAGGGGGAGGTAAATGAAGGTCAAGGTAACCAAGTTATCAATATCAGATTTTTAAGAGATCATCCTATTGAAAATATCATTGGTAACTTGCATGAACCCCCTAGGACTAGAGGCTTCATTAGAGCTCAAAATGAATTAAATGCATATGCATTGGTTTCTCATGTTGAACCCAAAACCATTGATAGTGCTCTCAAAGATGTGCATTGGATCAATGCCATGCATGAGGAGCTTAATCAGTTTGACAGGAACAAGGTGTGGCATCTGGTCCCACCTCCTGATCATGGGACTATCATTGGAACAAAATGAGTTTTTAGGAATAAAACTGATGAGCTAGGTAATGTAATTAAAAATAAAGCTAGACTTGTTGCTCAAGGGTACAATCAAGAAATCAGAATTGACTTTGAAGAGTCATTTGCCCCTGTAGCCAGGTTAGAAGCAATTAGAATACTTTTGGCCTATGCATGCTCATTAGGAATAACTCTCCAGCAGATGGACGTTAAATCTGCTTTTCTAAATGGGGAAATAAAAGAGGATGTCTTTGTGAGACAACCTCCTGGCTTTGAATGCTTAGATTTTCCTAATCATGTTTATAAGTTAAATAAAGCTCTTTATGGCTTGAAGCAAGCCCCTAGAGCTTGGTATGACAGGCTCAGCAAATTCCTTACTGAGAAGAAGTTCACAAGAGGTGAGGTTGACCAAACGTTGTTCACCAAGGTAAGTCATCCAGACATTCTCCTTGTTCAGATTTATGTGGATGACATTGTGTTTGGGTCAACTAACCCCAAATTGTGTAAGAAATTTTCTGAACTAATGACACAAGAATTTGAGATGAGCTCAATGGGTGAGCTAAAATTGTTTCTTGGACTACAGGTGACTCAAACAAAAGATGGAACATTCATCACCCAGTCTAAGTACATAAGGGACCTACTGAAGAAGTTCAAATTTGAAAACCTCAAGAAAATTGCAGCACCAATGGGTACTTCAACAAGTCTTGATGAAGACCCCAAAGGTAAAATAGTGGACCAAAAGCTGTATCGAGGTATGATCGGATCCCTTTTATATCTTACTGCATCTAGGCCTGATATACAGTTTGTAGTGTGTTTATGTGCCAGATTTTAGGCTAGTCCTAAGGAGTCTCACCTTAGAGCAGTGAAAAGGATCTTTAGGTATTTATCAGGCACTCAAGAACTTGGACTTTGGTACCCTGCTAGGTGTGAGCAAGAGCTTCTGGCATACACTGATGCAGATTATGCTGGGTGTCGGATAGATAGGAAAAGTACTAGTGGGCATTGCCAATTCCTTGGTGGCTGCCTAGTATCTCGGGCTTCTAAGAAGCAACACACTGTTGCATTGTCCACTGTAGAGGCAGAATATGTTGCTGCAGGAAATTGTGCAGCTTAGGTACTATGGATCAAGCACCAGCTTTCAGATTATCAGATAAAATTGGGATGCATTCCAATTTTATGTGATAATACTAGTGCTATTTGCCTAACTAAAAATCCACTTCATCACTCTAGGATTAAGCACATTGAAATAAAACACCACTTTCTTAGAGATGCTGTAAGTAAAAATGAAATTGAATTAATATTTGTTGAAACTAAAAAACAGACTACTGACATTTTTACTAAACCCCTTGAAATTAAAATATTTAAATATCTAAGACGAGAATTGGGGCTGTGTAAATTTTAGTAAGAAAATGATGAATAAATTCTTTCTTGAGCTATGTGTTGATATGCTCTGAGGTGATTGTGTCAGCCCCTTAAAAAGTTGAATAAAGAAGATACTTGAGTAATCAATTGTTTGATGTCTTGCACAGACTTTTTCTGATGGTTGTGTACGAGTTGCACAGAGTCTTGAAGCACGTATCGCACCTAGTCTATGCAATGTGTGAGCACTCTGGTCATTGCATACTTTGCATGAAGCATAAGTCATTGTATGTCTTTAGTTCGGTGCATATTGCATTCTAGCCACATGTAGGTCGGTGCATGTCCATACCGCACATATATATAAGTCCGTGCATTATCTACATTTTGCACGCTAATATCGATGCATGTCTTGCATATTGTCGATGCGTAATGTAAGTTTGTAGCATGAAGGTCGGTGCATCTTTTATCCAAACTGCATGATAAGGTCAGTGCATTGCATTGCTCGTGAAGGATAAGGTCGATGCAAAGTTTGCATGTTGCATATCTAAGTTAATGCATCTTGATGTCAGGGGGAGGATAGCAATATCTGAACTGAGTTCAACTCCTTCTACTCTCTCCTCAGTCTCAGAAGTCCCACCATGTGGCATCTTTTATGTCCTTGGTACAAATTGATTTTGCCGGGAACTACTCCCTTTGAAAATTCTTGAGTTGATTCTGCACTTCAATGTCCACTCCTTTTACTCAGAATAGACAACAGTCTAGTAATTGGTTTATTGTCATGAGCTGCAATTATTACAACTCTTCTGCTATAAGAATCACATGCGCTCATTGAATGAACTGAAGGTTTAACTTTAATAGATTGTAGAGTTCAAAAGACTGTCTTCAGAAAATAAGGTGATAGAAAATATTTATAGCTCTTAACCTCTATCTCATGGTTATAATAGAACATGTCTTCACAGTATTTGAACATGACAGATTTAGTGAAGTCTAAGGTTTGAAAACTAAAGTCTGTATTGTTCTTAAACAAGGCACTCCTAGAAGTTATAAGGGCAGCAAAAATAAGATCATTAAAGAAAAAGAAATGAACAAAGTGGCAGAGTAATGACTGAGTTACACTGAGAAACTGAGGTCTCCATCAAAGAAATGGAGAGTACCTTAAGTCATGAAGTGACTCAGGTTAACTATGTTCATTTGATCAAATTTATAGGGGAGCTTTCACCGAGTAACTAGGGGTACTGGCCTCTGATCAAGGTGTACCCTTAATGTCAAAAGTGCAAACTATCCCTGTAGCTTTTGATCAGAAACAGATATAGTAGTTTATGCTTAGTAACTGGGGGTATTTGCCTCTAATCAAGGTATACACCTAATGTCAACGGCATAAATGACACGTGTCTATTCCATAAGTTCAAATTTCTGAAACTCATGAAAGAAAATTGCTGTAACCCTTGGAAAAACAAAAGTCCTTGAGTGTCAATTGTTTAACCTCTATACAAATTCAAGTGACTTTCCTTGATATTCACTCTCTTTGAAATAAGTAGGGTGTTGTCTCGACCTAGACTTTTATGGTTATGTGACTCAGGTTCATTGCTATAAATGGAGTATATAACCCTATTTCAGAAAGTCAGTGAATTCACTTTACCTTCTATAACTGTTAAACCTGACTTTAATCAAGAAAGCCCATTGCTCAATTCATATGACTTAAGGGTTGCCCCATAATTTGCTCACATTCTGAACTGTTACATAGAATGTTGTTCCGTTGGCATCATTCCTCCTCCTTCCTCCTCCTTCTCCCTTATTTGCTGATGGCAAAGGGGGAGAATGTGTGTTTGCATTGAGATATTCAGGGGGAGAGTCTATGTTCAAGGGGTAGGAGTCAGCTATTCAGGGGGAAAATTCAAAGGACTCACTCAAAGAGAAAGTCTATGCATAACTTGTGTAGTTGCATGCATGACATTTGATTATCATTCATGTCTCATCAAAATACATCATCTCATTGTATTCATTCTATGGGTTACCATCATCAAAAAGGGGGAGATTGTTGGGACTCCTCTGGGTTGATAAGCAGTACGTGCACTGCTTTGTGCTGAAATGGTTTGATGATTGATAATAGTTATTTTTATGATTAGCAACAGTAGTATTTGACTTAGTTGACCTTCTTTTGATATGATGGTGTAAGTATTTTGATGCATTTATATGTCAGATAATCATATCAAGTTGTTTGCATCTTAGTCTGTGCATTGAATCGAGTCGGTGCAACCTCTGCACTAGGCACTTAGAGTCTGTGCAATATGTCTTAGGTAACTTGGTGCATAGAAGTTCATGCATTCACTTTTTCACATTAAGCCTATGCAAGTCAAGCATACTGTGTGAATAAGTCCGTGCAAGCTCTGGCACGGAGCATATTAAGTCAGTGCAACATCTCCAGTGGCGTGTCATCAGGTTCGTGCAATACTCGCTCCTGCATATTGAGTCTGTGCATGTGTGTGTGAGCATCATATTGAGTCCGTGCATCTTAAATATATTAGAATCTCTACTCTGTGCAATCTCTCTTCATATCGTATAATTGTCTGAATATGACATTATATCTGATGCCTTGACAGGTGCCTTTTCGTAAAGACTAAGAAGGGCACGTGATCCAAGATTGGGGGAAGTGCCAGGATCGCGACACGTGCAATGCAGTAAGCTATGATGCTGACACGTGACCAAGATGTTTGGGTCGGAATCGTGATGACCACACGCCCTATCCTTCTATTGCTCTATAAATAAGAAGCTTCTTTCTTAGGAGAAGAGCGATCGTGAACATCCTTTAGAACAACATAAGCAGAGAGAGCTTTCACGATCCAGAGAGAAGAGAACAAGAAGAAAAAGAGAAGGAGAGAGTTGAAAGAGAGATGTCTGAGAGAATACTGTGAGTGTTTGTTCTTCAGTCTCTCGGTTCAGAACCGGAGCTAAAATTGCTCAGTGTTGAGCTACATTCCCCTAGTGGGTTCTTTGGTTTCTTCGCTTGTTTTCTTTTTCATTTCTGAAACTACGTTTTCAAGCTGTGTGTCAGTAGAGCAAGCTGTGAAGCTCAGCTATTTGCAGAGGTGGATTCCTCTGGTCGGGTAAAGCTGTAAGTCCCCAGCGATTTGCAGAGGAGGATTCCTTTGGACGGGTAAAGCTGTAAGTCACAGAGGAGGATTCCTCTGGACGGATAAAGCTGTAAGTCCCCAGCGGTTTGCAGAGGAGGATTCCTCTGGATGGCATAAGCTGTAACACCCAGCGGCCTGTAGGGTTTTGACCCCGAAGCTGTGGATCAGCGAAGCTGTGGATCAGCAGTGGAAGCCACATTCCGGTTTGGAGTGTGGGGTGGACGTAGATCTTGGGTTTGAGATCGAACCACCTTAAAAATCCTTGTCAACTGTGATTGATTGTGTGGATTGTGTGCATCTTGTTTATTACTTTCATACGAAGTAGACGAATGCTTAGGATCATTATTGTTCAGATCTGTTAGCATTGGCATTCTGTGATCGAATTAGTTTATCATTCTGTCGTCTATCAGCAGCTTGTTTTAATTCCGCACTTGAAGCTGTTGCTGTTGGTCTTAATTGGGTGACTGATCTATTCACCCCCCTCTGGATTGTTTATAGCATTCTATCAGTTGGTATCAGAGCATACCATCTGTCCTATCACTTGGTATCATAGCCTAACTCTTCTGCAGGGATTAACGTCCTGAAGAGAAACGACCATGGATGCAAGAGGGATGACGGCTGAAGGACATTCCACCACAAAGCCCCCATACTTTGACGGTTCGAACTACGCATACTGGAAGAATCGTATGCAAGTTATTCTGAGGGTGAAAGACTATGAAATTTGGAAGGTGGTCAGTAAAGGACCATTCGAGCTGCATCCTAATGAGGATATATGGATGAGAGAGGAGATCAGGAAATCTACTCTCAACTGGAGCGCCATCAATGCCATACAGTGTGCTCTACATCCCACTGAATTTGCAAGAGTTTCTTCATGTGCCACAGCGAAAGAAATGTGGGATAAGCTGGAGGTTATCTACGAGGGAACCTCTCAGGTAAGGGAGACCAAGGCTAATTTACTAGTCTCCGAGTATGAAGCCTTCAGGATGAAGCCCATCGAGACCATCACTGAGATGTACGCACGTCTTACCCTCATAACTAATGGTCTCAGAAATCTGGGGAAAAACTATTCTGATTATGAAATCGTGAGAAAGATACTGCGATCCCTGACTCCAGTATGGCATACAAAAGCGACAGTTATTGAGGAGTCGAGGGATCTCCAGAACACCAAAGTAGACGAGCTGATAGGTTCATTGATGACTTATGAAATGAATCTGCCAAGGACAGAGGAGCTCGAGAAAAAGAAGCAGCCTATCGCTCTGAAGGCAAGTGCCTGTCGATCCAGCCACAATGGATCGTCTAGTGATCAGAGTCTCTCTGGATCGGAAACTGAAGGAGATCAAGTAGTAATGCTGACCAGAGAGTTCAGAAGGTTTCTCAGGAAGGAAGGAGGAAATTTCTCAGAAAGATACTGCGATTCTCTTAGGGCCGTGTATAGTTTTCCACGGTCGGTCGATAGGCCGTTTATTGCTGCCTCACGTGCGTTTCTGCTCCTCACATTTTTGTGAGTCTGCTTACTTCTGCGGTCCTGTAAGGGCCATTTAAAAGGTTTCACGGTTGTTTGCCAGACCATCCAATTCACTCAGGTACGTGCTGTCTTTATTATCTTTTGTTTATCATTGGTTTGGTCTCTATTCATTTGCTGCTCCCTGTCACCTTACGGTCCTTCCCTGGGCCATTTACGCTCTCTGAGCGATCTCCCATCACACCGCGTTTGTGCTACAGTGCACCCGAGCTCTATAGTTGTGTGTTATTTCGTATCATTTCATACTTATCTTTGGGTGCTATTCATCTCCCCTGGTTGTCATTTATCTCTGCATGGTTATTGTCATACTTGCCATATTGTTTGATCATTATATGTTAGTTCTAGGCTAGATTTTGCATGCACTCCCGTGCACATAGGTTCATACATTTTATCATACTAGTTGCATTCCTACCTTGGTAGGGGATCCTCTCATCTCCATATTCCTCAGAGCCGACTAGGTGACCTTATCCGGGACCTCCGCAAGTCCCCGTGAGCCGTGGATTCCCACACGAACGTCGGGCAGGTTGTACCTTACCACCCCGAGTCTAGGTTGGATCCGTGAGAGAGTTGAGTACACTTAGAGTCAACCAAGTCCCCATTCTACCCCAATTAGGAATCCCATTGTTGAGAGAACTTTCATCTAATTTAATTCACTAAGGTTCTTAAAGGGGAACATATAAAATTTTTCGTGCACCATTGAAACTTGGTTGTCTATTGGTTGCCTTTTCTCTCCTCTTTGTGTGTGCATGTTTGTTGATCATCTCTATTTAGGTTCTTACCATGTGTTGTTATTTCTTTTGTTAAAGGTGTTCATTGCATGTGGAGTTACTTCACACCCATAGGGTCCTCTCCTAGGGGCAATTCCCATTTCATTTCGTACTTCAATCGGTTGTTCGATTCCTCACCTACCATGTCTTCTTACAGTTTCTCCCACTCCCACGAGGACTCCCTTCCTCAGGGACTCTTGGAGGACCCGCCTAGCGTCATGAATGTGCAAGGAGGAGAGGGGTCCGCCCCTCTTCTTCCATCCGTTGCTATCGAGGGTGGTCAACCCTCACCTACTGATTCTGCTCACAATTCGGCCAGTCATATACTTCATATGATGGCCCAGCTAGATCCAACCAAGCTCCATGTTCTCTGCCAGGCTTTGTAGGGGCAGGACACCCCGTCTTCAGTTCCTCCCCACGGCATGTCTGCTGCCGCCACTTCTTCATCTCTTGTCAGTGGGCCAGGGGCCTCGTCTGATGTTCCCATCGATCTTGTTGAACCCCCTCCATGTGTGAAGATTTAAATGTGATAGCTTTTGATGATGACCAAACACTATATGTGCATAAATTGCCTTTGAAATGTTCTAGCATAAAAAGTCTTGGATGTGCTCAACATATTTCATGAAGTCATGGTGCTCTGAAGGCTCAAGAACAACTTCACTAGGTAAGAGTTTTGGATTCAAGTTAAAAGACTATATCTAACTCAGCTTATGTGTTTTTACAGGACAAGGAATGTGGCTCAGTGTTTGAGAATTTCGAGGTCGATTGGTGAGATCAATCCTAACTTATAAGCCCTTGATCATTTGATTATAAAAGTTGACATTCATGTTTTGATTTCTAAGGGTAAATAAGCTAGTCCTTGATCGAAATTTATTTGATTTGAATTGGGGTTTGATCATTCATGCCTTAAAATCAAGTATCTTGATGGAGAGAAACCAATTTTTAACCTCCCACATGTGCTCCTTGGACTTAGCTTGTTTTTAACTTACATTTTGGAAGTTCAGGGACAAGGGTCGACCCCTGGGTGTCAAAATCCTCATCCTACACGGGTTAATGAACCCCAGACATGAGGGTCGACCCTTGGGGTCGAACCCTTTGGGTCATTTTCCCAAACCCGCACAGGATGGCACGAGGGTTGACCCCAAGGGTCAACCCATAGTTGTTGGCCCCATTAAACCCTATCACGAGGGTCGACCCTTTCCATTTTGGGGTGGCGCCGTGAAAAATGACCTCCGTGTCAATGCACCGAAAGTCCATCCAGTCAAGTCAAACTTCCCTAAATCACTCCGGAAATTCTGGATCTGGTCCCTAGGCTGTCCTTGATCGTCCTAAACTAATAAATACATCTTATTGGGCTGTAAACCCTAGGCATTCGAGTGAAATCTGAACTATTATTTTTGCTCTAACTCTTGTGAGTGCAGGTTGCAGGCAGAGGTTCCAGTGCTTCTTCCACCTTGATCTGAGCATAAATGTGAAAGGAAGAAGCTAGATACAAGTCTCCAATCGATCCTCCACTGGAAACTGCATGGAAAATCAAGCTAGAGTCATTGTTCGTGCAAGAATCATTCTTCGTCCATCAAGAACCATCCTCAAGCTGCAGAAGCATTCAACTATCATCGAAGGAGAGAAAGGGGGAGCTCTAAACAATACAAAATCATTTTTCATTCTTCATTCTTAGAGTTCTTTTGATTGAGCTTGAGTATTTGTTGTAACACTTAATTCTCTAAACTGGATTTCTGTATGTTGTTCGTGTTCGGAGACACGAGTGTGTGTGTGTGTGTGTGTGTGGCAGCCCAGATCGGGTGCTGTGTGTGTGTTTGTTGTTCTATGCAGCGTGTATGTGTGGCTCACTTTATAGTAGAGAGTTAATCCTCACGTGTGAGGGGTGGACATAGGGAACACGGTTGTGTACCCGAACCACCTAAAAACTCTATGCTCCATTTGTGGTTTGATTCTTCGCATATTTTTATGAGTGGGCTTCACATTGAGCTGAGTGCTTACCATTTCCGTCATCAATCACATACCCTCATCCACGTGCATTCACGAGAGAGAACCTGTTCGAATAAGGCTGAGTGCTTGTGTGTTAATCAAACAAGCTTTTCATTCATAAAGAAATTTTATCTGGCCAATCAATTCACCCCTCACCTCTTGATTGCCACCAATCGGGACTCAACAATTGGTATCAGAGCTTTGGTCTCTGTTTAACTCAACCACACGGTCGAAGTGGTAGATCCCATTAGATGGCAAACAAGGGGATGATGCCTGAAGGGCATTCGATTCAAAGGCCTCCATTCTTTGATGGATCTAACTACCCATATTGGAAAAATAGGATGTACGTTTTCCTACGAGCCCAGGATTATGATGTGTGGCGTGTCATTAGTAAAGGTCCATATGTTCTACCTGATAATGAGGATGAGTGGGAAGAACAAGAGATAAAGAACTGTTCTGTAAATTTTAAAGCTATGAATATAATTCAGTGTGCCATTCCTCCTAACGAATACTCACGAATTTCTATGTGTTCCTCTGCGCAGGAGATGTGGAACAAGCTGCGATTGATCTATGAAGGAATATCGGAAGTAAAGGAAACCAAGGCGAATCTGTTAGTCCGAGATTATGAATTGTTCATGATGAAACCAGAGGAGTCCATTTCTGATATGTTTGCAAGATTGACGGAAATCACGAATGGACTAAAGGGTCTTGGTAAAGAGTATTCCAACAAGGAACTCGTCAGAAAAGTGCTAAGATCCCTGTCACCATAGTGGCATACAAAGGCCATTGTAATCGAGGATTCAAAGGATCTTAGCACTTTGACTCTCGACGAGTTGATAGGCTCCTTGATGACATACAAAATCAACATCAAAAAGGGCGAGGAAGATCACAAGAAGAAGAAGGTAGTCACACCATTGGCCCTGAAGGTGAATCCATAAGATTCAGAGAGTAGTGACAGTGATTCCATGGGCAACACCGAGGATGAGGAGTTGGTTGCCATGATCACAAGAAGAGCAAGAAGATTTGTCAAAAGAACAAGGAAGTTCGGTGGTCAATTTAGAAAAGGACCAAGAAAGCAAGGTCCTAACAGAGGTGAGAGTAGCAAGAAAGAAGAAGTCATTTGCTACGAGTGCAAGAAACCCGGTCATATGTGGGGTGAGTGCCCCGATCTGATGAAGAAGTTCAAGAAAGGAAACTTCAAGAAGCCAAAGGCCATGGTGGCCACATGGAGTGATGAAGATGAGGAAGAGTCCTGGAATGAAGATGAACTGGATGAGCTAGTTCAGAATTTGTGCTTCATGGAAAATGAAGACGATGCCAATGAGGTCTGCTTGAGAGCTCAAAGGAATAAATAGTATTTGGACAGCGGATGTTCTCGCCACATGACGAGAAACAAGGAGATGTTCGCAAACCTGCATGAAAAGGATGGTGGGACAGTAGCATTTCATGGAAAAGACAAAGGAAAAATTATCGGAAAAGGTAAGATAGGTAAGAATCAAACTCGCACTATTGAAAATGTTCTACTTGTGAAGGGGTTGCATCACAATCTCTTGAGCATAAGTCAACTCTGTGACAAAGGATGCAACATGACTTTTGATTCTACCCACTGCACTGTTGTAGATAGAAAAACTCATGAAATAAAGTTCATAGGTTTTAGGCATAATAATGTATATATGATAGATTTGGATGATGCTTCTCATGATAATTTGTGTTTGGTTGCAAGGAATAATGATGATGCTTGGCTTTGGCATCGCCGTCTTGGGCATGCCAGTTTTAATTTTTTGTTAAAATTGTCTAGAAATGATTTGGTGATTGGTTTGCCTAAGTTGAAGGTTGTTGATGAAGGAGTTTGTGGGGCATGCAGTAGGCGTAAGCAAACAAGAACATTATTCAAGTGTAAGAATGATGTAACCACATCGAGGCCCCTTGAACTAATCCACATTGATCTTTTTGGACCAAGCAGAATACACAGCTTGGGTGGTAAACTTTATAGTTTTGTAATTGTGGATGATTTCTCAAGATTCTATTACGTATATTTCCTTTCCCATAAAAGTGATGCCCTAATGTAATTTGAAGGATTTTACAGGCAAGTTTAGAATGAAAAGGGGTGCTGCATCAAGACCGTGCGGAGCGATCATGGTAAGGAATTTGATAATCATGAGTTCAGCAATTTTTGCAGGGCTTAAGGTTATATGCACGACTTCTTCGCACCAAGAACCCCTGAACAGAACGGAGTTGTTGAAAGGAAGAACATGACGTTGATTGAAATGGCCAGAACCATGCTGAATGAGAACAATTTACCGAGGTACTTCTGGGCTGAAGCAGTGAACACTGCTTGCTACATAATCAACCATGCCATGGTAAGACCATTGTTGAAGAAAACACCCTATGAGCTGTATCGAGATAAGAAGTCAAACATTTTTTATTTTAGACCTTTTGGCTCCATTTGCTACATTCATAACAATGGTAAGGTGGACCTGGCAAAATTTGATCCCAAAAGTGACAAAGGAATACTTCTTGGGTACTCTCTTAGCTCAAGAGCCTATCGAGTGTACAACTTGAGAACTCTTGCAGTTGAGGAAAGCCCCCATGTCATTATTGATGAATCATCTTCCAAAAGAACTAATGAAAAATCTATTTTGCAGGATGAAGAGTTGGATGATGGTGATACAGGGAAGATGGAAGGAAAAATTGAGAAACAAGAGGTAGAAGAACCACAAGAAGATGATGCAAATCAGGAAGATCAAGTTGAGCAGCAGCTACCAGGGCAATGGACATTTGCAAAGGAACATCCGTCGGAGAATGTGATGGGCAATGTAGATGAAGGAATAAGAACACGAGCCTCTTTCAGGGAAGTTCAAAATACAGATTACATAGCCTTACTTTCTCAGTTTGAACCTCACTCCATAGAAGAGGCCTTGAAAGATGAGTCATGGATCATGGCTATGCAAGAAGAACTACACCAGTTCCAAAGGAACAAAGTGTGGTTCCTCGTGCCATGTCCTAGAAACCACTCAGTGATCGGAACAAAGTGGGTTTTTTGAAACAAAACAAACGATCAAGGAGTGGTAACTAGGAACAAGGCCAGGCTAGTAGTCAAAGGCTATAGCCAAGAGCTTGGGATTGACTTTGATGAGTCTTTTGCTCCTGTAGCAAGACTTGAGGCAGTGAGAGTTTTATTAGCATTTGCATGTTGCAATAATATTAAATTGTTTCAAATGGATGTTAAAAGTGCATTTTTGAATGGCTATATCCAGGATGACGTGTATGTGGAGCAGCCACCGGGGTTTGAAGACACAAAGTATCCAGACCACGTGTACAAGCTAGACAAAGCACTCTACGGTCTGAAACAAGCACCCCATGCATGGTTTGAACGGTTAAGTGATTTCCTTATTCAAAATGGATTCAAACAAGGTAATGTTGATCAAACCCTTTTTACAAAACTGAATGGTAAGGAAATCCTAATTGTTCAAGTGTATGTAGATGATATCATTTTTGGCTCCACTAAAGATGCTTTAAGCAAAGACTTTGCTAAATTGATGCAAAGTGAATTTGAAATGAGTCTTATGGGAGAGCTAACATTTTTCTTGGGATTGCAGGTCACACAGACGGTTGACGGTTTGTTCATACACTAGAAGAAGTACGCTATGGAGTTGCTGAAGAAATTCAATTTGACATCAACCAAATCACAACCAACTCCTATGTCCACTTCAATGAAAATTGATCAAGATGAAACAGGTAAATCCGTGGACCAAAAACTTTTCAGAAGCATGATAGGTTTATTGTTGTACTTAACTGCTAGTCGGCCCGACATTCAATTTGCTGTGTACTTATGTGCGAGGTTTCAATCTAATCCAAAAGAATCACACATGTCGGTCGTGGAACGAATTTTTAGATATATTGCTGGTTCAGTTAATTTAGGATTGTGGTTTTCGCGTAATTCGAGCCTTGAGTTAATTGCTTATTCTGACGCCGATTATGCGGGTTGTAAAGTGGATCGGAAGAGCACCAGCGGGTATTGCCAGTTTCTTGGGGGATGCATGGTCTCATGGGTCTCCAAGAAACAAAACTCAGTGGCACTCTCAACCGCCGAAGCCGAGTATGTGGCTGTAGGTAGTTGCGTTGCCCAGGTGCTATGGATCCAACAACAAATGATTTACTATGGCATTTCCTTCAAAAACACCTCAATCCTATGTGATAACACATCAGCCATAAATCTATCAAAGAACCCTGTTCATCACTCACGCACGAAGCATATTGAAATTAGACATCATTTCATTAGGAATCATGTGACCAAGGGTGATGTAGAAATCAGCTTCATTGAAACTGACCATCAAATTACCGACATTTTCACTAAACCTCTAAATGAAGAAAAATTCACAACATTCAGGGGAGAACTAGGGGTTTGTAGGATAGACGAGTCTGAATCATGATCATGTGCATCATTGTGTGTATAAATCACTGCATTACATGCATTTGCACTAGTAAGATGCATTGTTAAATTTTCCTTCTTCATGCATAAGCATTACATTGCTTGAAAAACAAAAAGGAAAATCAAACTTGTGTGAAAAATCATCTTGGTGTGTATTGCATTCCTTCTATTTATAATGTACACACATGTTCATTGTTATTTCTATGGCCGATATCACCTTGAATACACTCAAATGCCAACAAAGGAGCAAAAACCATTCAAGATCTGAAATCCGAAGCATTGGATAATAACCATCTATTATGATCTTAGATTTACTTGAAACATGTTCCCCAAGTAATTTTAACCATACAACACTCATTTGTCCTTGATTCCAACATAATTTTACTATTGGGGACTCGAGCCAAACTTTCCTTGGCCCTCCTCATACTTTTAACTCATTTTTTACTGAAAACCAGAGGAAGGGTCGACCCCAGGAGTCGACCCTCAGGTCCTTGGGTTCTGTCCGGGGCTGGGGTTACAAGGGTCGACCCATTGGGTCGACCCGTTACGGTCGAGCGGCTTAGCCACGTCCGAACCATCCGCGAACGGGTTGGAAACCCTATGTTTACCCCTCCACACCTTATATAACCTCTCAAGCCCCCTTCTAAGCCTAGCCACAACCTCTTGCAAGTCCTAAAACCCCATCTTGGCCCCCAAATCCTCAACCCCTAATCGCGAGCTTCTCCGGTGGTGTCTCACGGAATCTTCCTTCTTGCGGCTTCAAGTGTCGTTCTTGATCTCCAATCCCTCTGATGTAAGCTCTTGGTGTGTAGAGGATCATTTATCCATGGTCTTAGCTTTCCATTCTTGTTGAACCATCTCGATCTACAACCCCATCAAGCGGTTCTTTCGGTTTTATGTTCTAGATGGCCCCAAAGAGGCATCCCTCTCGCAGAGGCGAGGAATCGAGCTCGGCAAGGGAGCGTCGATCAAAGCAGGCCGAGCAGTGTGCCACTCTTAGAGGAAACTTATCCTCTAGCAAGGTGTTGGATAGAAAAGTACTCCGTCCACGGGCGGTCAATTTTGGTAATGTTAACCGCCATCTCCCAAGCCTTGTAGACATTCTTTGCAGTCAACCAAATTTGGAAATCTTCATGTCTGCGCATCGTCGTATTTAACCACATTTGGTGCATCAGTTTTACAGCAATTTGTCCATTTCTGGGGACACTCCTATTACTATGGTCAATGGCACACATGCTATACTTTCACCGGAATATTTAGGCACTGCTCTTAATCTCCCTTATGAAGGATATGCGTTTGGAGATATTGTGGTTCCATAGGAAACGGTGTATCAAATGATGACATCCAAAGAAAAAGGTGATAGACTGCTCGCAGGATTGAATGCAAATCACTTTCCTCCCATGCAACGTATCTTGCATCGGCTGATCACCACCATTTTGCTTCCGAGAGGAGGAGGCCATGATAAGGTCACAGAAATTCATATGTTCTTATTTTACTGTCTACTGGGTGGTATTCCTGTCAATTTCCGAGCAATTATTTTGGATCACATTTGTTCAAGCATGAAGCACAAACATAGGACTTTACCATATGCAGCAGCCCTATTTGCCATTTTTGAATATATGGAGCTTGATCTTTCCAAAGAGCCCTCACAATCAATTAGAGCTGCTGACATTTACACCATCCACACCATATGTCACAGCATGGGCTATGAACTGAGAGATGGGATCTTGGTTCGTTAGTTAAAACGTGTTGCACAAGCCGTCAGTTCTGAAGAAAATGACGAAGATGAAGAAGCACATGTCGGTGAGGCACAACCCCATGTTCCTATTGAGGGGATGCCTTCTGAGGTGGTTCAGCTGATCATGGACCGACCGGATTCAATTGATGGTCATTTAGACAGGTATGGGGAGACAATGGAAGCTATGGAAAAAGAACTCTCCGATCTGAAGCTTTCTCACCAAGAGTGCACTCAGTCCTTCACTGACGCTTTGGCCACTCAAGCCAACATGTTTGAAGAAATTTTGGATTGTGTTAGGCGTCCACCAAATCCACCCACTCCAGATGACGATTAGTTGGTTGCACTCCCGCGGAATGGCACACTTCTTATCCCGTATTCACCCCCTCCTTTTTGATGATGCCAAAGGGGGATAAATTTTATACTATGTGTGTGCCCGACAATCGGCTATTTTACTACTTTATGCATGGTGTGTGCTTGCATGCATGTGTGTTTTTCATTCATCATCCTAGTTAGCAAAGTTGCATATCGTGGCATTGCATAAGTGTTGTAGTTTTTCTTATGTATTCAGACTTTGTTGTCCTTTAACTATGTTGTCGGCAAGAACTTTGGAATATGCCTTTAGTTGGTCAATCTTACAAGTTTGGAATGGCATTTTTCATGCTATGATGCTTCTTGAATGGTTCATGGTCGTGTATGAAAGCTTGAGCTAATGTATGAAAGTTATGAGCAATGCTAAGTAAGTTTTATTATTGATATGGAGCTTGAATTCAATGAGCATGCTAAATCATTTTGAAGTCATATATTCATGCAAGGCATATAGTATTTTGTCATCATAAAAAAGGGGGAGATTGTTGAACCCCCTCCATGTGTGAAGATTTAAATGTGATAGCTTTTGAAGATGACCAAACACTATATGTGCATAAATTGCCTTTGAACTGTTCTAGCATAAAAAGTCTTGGATGTGCTCAACATATTTCATGATGCCACGGTGTTCTGAAGGCTCAAGAACAACTTCACCAGGTAAGAGTTTTGGATTCAAGTTAACAGACTATATCTAACTCAGCTTATGTGTTTTTACAGGACAAGGAATGTGGCTTAGTGTTTGTGAATTTCGAGGACGATTGGTGAGATCAATCCTAACTTATAAGCCATTGATCATTTGATTATAAAAGTTGACATTCATGTTTTGATTTTAAAGGGTAAATAAGCTAGTCCTTGATCTAAATTTATTTGAATTGGGGTTTGATCATTCATGCCTTAGAATCAAGTATCTTGATGGAGAGAAACCAATTTTTAACCTCCCACATGTGCTCCTTGGACTTAGCTTGTTTTTAACTTACATTTTGGAAGTTCAGGGACAAGGGTCGACCCCTGGGTGTCAAAATCCTCATCCCGCACGGGTTAATGAACCCCAGAGATGAGGGTCGACCCTTGGGGTCGACCCCTGTGGGTCATTTTCCCAAACCCGCACGGGATGGCACGAGGGTCGACCCATAGTTGTTGGCCCCATTAAACCCTCTCACGAGGGTCGACCCCTTCCGTTTTGGGGCGGCACCGTGAAAAATGACCTTCGTGTCAACGCACCGAAAGTCCATCCAGTCAAGTCCAACTTCCCTAAATCACTCCGAAAATTGTGGATCTAGTCCCTAGGATGTCCTTGATCGTCCTAAACTAATAAATACATCTTATTGGGTTGTAAACCCTAGGCATTTGAGTGAAATCTGAACTATTATTTTTACTCTAACTCTTGTGAGTGCAGGTCGCAAGCAGAGGTTCCAGTGCTTCTTCCACCTTCATCTGAGCGTAAATGTGAAGGGAAGAAGCTAGATACAAGTCTCCAATCGATCCTCCACTGGAAACTGCGTGGAAAATCAAGCTAGAGTCATTGTTCGTGCAAGAATCATTCTTCGTCCATCAACAACCGTCCTCAAGCTGCAGAAGCATTCAACTACCATCGAAGGAGAGAAAGGGGGAGCTCTAAACAATACAAAATCATTTTTCATTCTTCATTCTTAGAGTTCTTTTGATTGAGCTTGAGTATTTGTTGTAACACTTAATTCTCTGAATTGGATTTCTGTGTGTTGTTCGTGTTTAGAGACACGAGCATGTGTGTGTGTGTGTGTGGCAGCCCAGATCGGGTGTTGTGTGTGTGTTTGTTGTTCTATGCAGCGTGTATGTGTGGCTCACTTTATAGTAGAGAGTTAATCCTCACGTGTGAGGGGTGGACATAGGGAACACGGTTGTGTACCCGAACCACCTAAAAACTCTATGCTCCATTTGTGGTTTGATTCTTCGCATATTTTTATGAGTGGGCTTCACATTGAGCTGAGTGCTTACCATTTCCGTCATCAATCACATACCCTCATCCACGTGCATTCACGAGAGAGAACCTGTTCGAATAAGGCTGAGTGCTTGTGTGTTAATCAAACAAGCTTTTCATTCATAAAGAAATTTTATCTGGCCAATCAATTCACCCCTCACCTCTTGATTGCCACCAATCGGGACTCAACAGATCTCACCCCCGTCCAGCCCCGGACCCTCCGATTTCCTAGTTTGGAGGTGGGCCAAGCTTCTAGCTTGGCCCATCAGATTCTTGATAAGGGGAAAACCCAGCTCCCCTCGTCTTCCTATGCAGACCCTTACGGGACCACCTCTTCAGCGCCGCAGGCTCTTGTAGCCCCGGTTGATTTCCTACGTTCTCAAGCCGGGGCTGCCCAATTGGCTCGCGCGGATATGGGCCCATCGTTGGCCCATTTTCCTTCTCACGGGCTTCCCCCTCCGTCGGTCTATCCTTCAGCCCCTTACATCGGGTCCGCCCTTCCAGTCTTGCCTCCTCCATCCCGGGAACGGGAACTTCTTGACAAGTGGGCTGCCATGCAACAGCAGCTTGACCTCCTTCATAAACGGGTCGGCCCACAATCCCTTGCTGATATCCCCATTCCCAATTTCCATGATATCCGCTTCCCTCCTCAGTCGGAGCTCCCCACGTATCGGAAGTACGATGGGAATGACAACCCCTTCATTCATATAAGGCAGCTCTTATACGAGTTGGCGCAGTTTCAACATGACGACTGCCTCATGGCATATCTTTTCCGCCGCTCGTTGGACGCGGTTGCATTGGAATGGTTCTACACTCTGCCATTGGAGGAGGCAGAGAGTTTTAAAGTTGTTAAAGAAAGATTTATTCAGAGATTCTAAGACCGGGTGGGCCCAGAGTACTCCTTTACAGATCTAGTGGCCGAGAAGATGAAGGCCGACGAAGATTTTGCAACTTATGCTGACAGATGGAGGCAGATGGCCTCCCATGTGCCTGGGCAAATTCCGGAAGAAGAGAAAGTGAAGCTTCTAATTTCTAATGCCACTCCCACATTTTGGAATATCCTAGCTATGAACGACATTTCCAATATGCACCAGTTGTACAGTATGGCCCGGTTCATCCAGACCCAGTTTAAGGACTCTCCCATTCATTCTTTGTTTGATGCCCAGAAACCCAAACATGCCAGAAAACCCCAGGGCCCAGTTACTGAGGGAGTTCAGACCAACGAGCAAGTGCAGGCAGTCCACTTCCCTAACCAATCCACTCCACCGCGCTTCTAGCAACCTCCTCACAACCCCCAGGTCACCGCTCTGCCTACTACCCAACCATCGTATCCCGCTCCTCAGCAACCTCCACCGCCGCAACAACCTCAATAGCCGCCACAATACCATAATGTCCCTCCACCAAATGGCTACGCACCTACTCGTCCGGGTCCCAAGAGAGCCCATTACCCTCCCCTACCTGAAACTTTGCCAGATATCTTTTCAGCCCTTATGCATACTAGTGATCTTCAGCTTCCACCGGAACGCCCGAACTGGAACCCGGCTGCCAACCCGTCCAGATTCTGCATATTCCATCGGCAACCCGGGCACACGATTGAGAGGTGCTACCAGTTCAGAGATTTTGTCTACGACTTGCATGAAGGATAGCGGATTGATTGGGCACAGATGCATAAGTTGATTGAAGACATTAAAGAGAGAAGAAGACAGGCGCCGAGGCCGCAACAACAACAACTTCAGCAACCTCAACCCCAGCAGCAACAGCCTGCACTGGAATTAGGGATTCATCAGAACCCCATGCCGAACCACCCGCCCGCTCCGCAGCCTCAGTCGCCAGCACCGGCTCAGGTGAATATTGTTCACCGCCCAGCTCCCAACACTGGGTGGTCCTATGATGATGAGACTCCTGCTCATCTTTTGGCCCTCCACCATACATACACCAACTCCCCTTCACCTTCTGTCCCCTCCATCATTCCGCCCACCATTTTGACCTCCGCTACACCCACCATTTCCTCCAGATCCCCCATTGCACCTACCACCGTGCCCACCATTTCACCAATCCTTGCACCTTCACCCATCATACCCTCCATTGTTACCCCCTCACCTAACCCTTCACCTATCATCCTTCCGCTAGGACTTGTCAGACCCGCCTCCACCGTCGCCTCTCCTACCGTTGTTCCTTCCGCTTACCCCACTAGGCCAGTCGAGAGTCCATCCAATGCCGTGTCGGCACAGAACCTTGCCCTCCGGAGCGGGCGTTTGTTTCAGAGAAGCTATCCCTCTACTGGTGCACCTGCACCCAACCCTCCAATATCCTCACCCACAGTTGAGCAAGAATAAGCCGACCCCCTACTTGGCACAAGATATGATCTACTACAGCACTTGGACCGGATGCCAGTCAAGATTTTCGTATTGGAGTTGATCAAGCGCTCTACGCTGCACCAAGAAGCTCTGAGGGCTTTTCCCCAGAAGGTTATGGTCAGCGAGGATATGGCAATAGACAGTTTGCCGTCGGCATTGGCCACAATTACGAAGGGGTCATCCATTTCTTTTTCAGAGTTAGAATTAGCACCCCCTGAGGCACGCCAGATGCCACTTTGCATTTCAATTACATTAAATAAAGTGGCGGTCGACGCGGCTCTAGTGGACACGGGAGCTTCGATAAATGTCTGTCCCTTGAGCACTCTGTGTGCCTGCAATATTTTTGAAGAATTGCTGAGGCCAACTCCGACGACTATTGCTGCTTATGACAACTCCAGGAGGGCATGCCATGGGGTGGTGACTGTTCAGGCCGAACTCGGGCCATTGTCGATGGCCGTGGAATTTGTTGTGTTAGATATTGATCTAGTGTTCAAAGGTATTCTAGGCCGTCCATGGATCGACAGCCTGCATGCTGTACCTTCGACCACTCACCAATGCCTCAAACTTCCATTTCAGGGGCGGGTGGTCAAAGTAAAGAGTATTTCCACGGTGCAAACTATTGAAGCTATTTCTGATAAGATACTTCCAACTCTCTGGCCGAGCAATAAGCCGGTCCTGTCTGTAATGGACTTGAAATTTCCATGGGCATATGCATCACGCAAGCCCGCCACTACACCATTTAACGTCAAAGTCAAGTCCAAGATAAGAGACTCCAAAGGCTGGCACATGATACTGAAATTGGGTTACCAGCCGAGCATGGGTCTCGGTGCTCAATTGCAGGGGCGGACTAAGCCCGTCCCAAGGGGCAAAAAAATGAGTAGAAGAGGTCTCGGGTATCGGGAGTCCGCATTGTCGATTCTGGGAGATTCAGGGCCGCTGACGTGGGACTATCGCCCGCACTTTGTGAAGGGCCCATTGCAGCCAGGTACCCTGAAGACACCGCCTTGTTCTGACATGAGAAATGATGCTGCTTGTATTGTTGCCGACCCGTCGCCGCCACTGAAGGGGTCGGTAGGTGATATGGAAGATTTCTGTCACAGTTTCGAAAAGTTGTTTTATGAAGAAGAAGATTTGAGAAAATTGGAGATGCAGCTTGTGAAGTACACTCCAGTAGAGCCAGCTTACCAAAGTCCACGGGAAAGGGGGAGCTCCCTTGTTACCTTTTCTTGGTCACCATCTCGCCTTGCCTCCCTTTTCCAAGAGCTGGAGTTCATACCCCGCTCGCCTCCTATCATGATCGATCCATTTTTGATGGAAATGCCAATTGAGGTGTTGTTTGTGCCATGTTCATGTGGGCGCGGCCCACCAGGTGATCCATCCACTATGTGGTTTCCCTCCTCTGATCCATTCTTTGATGTTCTTTTTCCGTCTCTCTTCCCCCTTTAACTTCCTCCCCCTCCTTCCCCCTCTAACCCATCTTGATATATGGTTTCCTCCAGTCTCCAAAAAAAAATGCCAATCTCAAAACGGAGATTTCAGTGGAGGATTATGCTATGTTTTGTCAGTCCTCTTCCCAGGGGCACGAGGCCCCTGTTTCCCTTCCTGTAGATTTTCTATCCCCTAGGTTAGATGTAGGGTTTGTTGAGTCTAGGGAAGTAGAGTCGATTGGGTATAGTAAAGTACGGTCTTGTTCCAATATCTCCAACCCTTCCACGCTTGCTACGCGCCCAGTGACGCGTTATTCTAAAACCATTCCTGATAGGTTCCTACAGGATCTTGCTCAACGTTGCCACACCCTCCTTAGGTGCCCTGAGTTTGTAGAGACAGCCATCGTTCTAGAAGATGATGAGGAGCCAGACAGGGTGTGGAGCGATGATGGTTTAAGTGTTTATGAGATCATAGATGAGAAGGACCCGATCGATGGTGAGGATAGCGACGTGGATGACACTGCCGATTTATATGCGCAGGGATTAAAGAGATTTGATGAAATGTCGTCGGCAGTGGATGAACCCATGAAAGAAATTAATCTTGGAACAGAAGAGGACCCCATGCCTATCATCATTTCAGCTAATCTCCCTCCTCATATTGAAGAGGAATTAATCAAAGTCCTAAGGGAGTATAGCGATTCATTCACCTGGTCCTACGAGGACATGCCGGGCCTTGACCCCGCCTTGGTGGAACATAGACTTGTACTTAAACCAGGGGCAACCCACGTTAAGCAAAAATCAAAAAGATTCCACCCCCATATGGCCTTGAGGATAAAAGAAGAAGTAGACAAATTGCATAAGGCCAAGTTTAATAGAGTTGTTTTATATCCACAATGGGTGCCAAATATAGTCCCTGTGATAAAAAAGGATGGAAAAGTATGAATTTGCATCGATTTCAGGGACTTGAATAGGGCATGTCCTAAAGACGATTTTCCGCTTCCTCACATCGACGTGTTGGTGGACAACACGGTTGGGTACGAAGCCCTCTCATTTATGGATGGATATTCAGGGTATAACCAAATCCGCCTAGCCCGGAGGATCAAGAAAAGACCTCATTCACCACTCCCTGGGGCACCTACTGCTACGTGGTCATGCCATTTGGACTGAAAAATGCGGGTGCCACATACCAACGGGCAATGATGGCCATCTTCCATGACATGATGCATGTTTATATGGAAGCATATGTGGATGATATCGTGGTGAAATCGAGGTCGAAAGAAGAGCACCCTGCTATCCTGGCCAAGGTGTTGCAAAGTGCTAGGGAATATAAATTAAAAATGAACCCAAAGAAATGTGTGTTTGGAGTATCATCGGGGAAGTTACTAGGTTTTATAGTTAGTAAGCGAGGGATTCAAATTGATCCAAACAAAGCAAAGGCCGTTATGGATATGCCACCGCCTAAGAACATCACTGAGCTTCGTGGATTGATTGGGCATTTGCAGTTCATTCGGAGGTTTATATCTCAACATTCGCAAAGGTGCCACCCATTCTACGAGTTGTTGAAGGCGGGAGCTAAATTTGAATGGAACGAACAATGTCAAAAGGCCTATGAGGATCTGAAGGTTTATTTGTCTAATCCCCCAATTTTGCAACCTCCTATTCCTGGTAAACCCCTGATTTTATACATTTCTGTTATTGAGGACTCCCTAGGAGCTATCCTGGCACAAGTGGACGACGAAGGGAAGGAAAGGGGAGCCTATTACCTCTCTAGGTTGTTCAATCCTGCAGAATCTAAGTATACAACCATGGAGAAGACCTGCGTAGCCTTAGTGTGGGTAGCTCAGAAACTGAAACATTATTTTCTTGCCCATGAGGTTAAGCTGATCTCTAGAATGGACCCAATCCGCTATCTTCTTGAGAAACCCATCCTTTCTAGTAGGTTGGCTCACTGGCAGAGCTTTCTCTCTCAATTCGATATTACCTTCATAGTTCAGAAAGTAATCAAGGGATATGCTATTGCTGAACATCTTGCTCATTTACCTATCCTTTGTACAGATTCTATCCGGGATGAGTTCCCCGATGAACACCTGGCCGTGCTCACTCATCACCCTTTCTGGTCACTGCACTTTGATGGTACACTCAATTCTCAGGGCCGAGGGATCGGCGTCATCCTCCTCACTCCAGAGGGAGTGACTATTCCCATTGCATACCAACTCTCTTTTCCGACTACCAATAATATAGCCGAGTATGAGGCTCTCCTTGCCGGATTGAAGCACGCCCACGTTCTAGGCATGCGATACTTGAACATTATAGGAGATTCTCAGCTGGTGCTGCGCCAGGTCCTCTCTACCTATCGCACCCGTGACCCTAAGCTCAAACCTTACCAATATCTAGTCACGCTCTTGGCTAAGCAATTCTGCAAGCTGATTTACATTCATACCCCTCGATCGTAGAATATTCTTGCCGATGCACTTGCATCACTCGCTTCTTCCCTTTCCTTTCCCCTCAGTCGTTCCACTGAGACCATTGTGGTCCAGCGGTTAGATGCTCCTTCCCTTCAGGACCCCTGGTTTGATAACCTTAGGAAGGCTGTAGAGAAGAAGACCGAGTGGGAGGATTTGAAAGAAGTGTCCTTAACAGAGCTCGAGGAGATATTAGAAGAAGAGGAATTGCCTTGGTACCATGAAATCGAGCAATATTGCAGGGATGGGTCATTCCCGGAATCAGCCAACGCCGAGCAGTGCAAGGCCATCAGAAGAGTCACCTCCAGATACACAATCATCGCAGGAGAATTGTATAGGCGTGCTCTTAATTGAGTTCTTATGAGATGTCTAGACGATGATGAGGCTTGGAAAGTTGTTGAAGCAACTCACTCAAGCGAGTGTGGATGGCACGTCAATGGTCAGGCTTTGGCGAAGAAGATTCTTAAGCATGAAAATTACTGGCCAACCCTAGAAGAAGACTGTTCCACCTATGTCCGTAGGTGTCTTCAATGCCAACTTCATGCCGACAAGATTCACGCTCTTGCTTCATCTCTCCATCCTCTTTCTGCTCCTTGGTCGTTCTCCATGTGGGCTTTTGATATTGTAGGCCCACTAGGTGATCCAAACTCCCAAACCAAATAGAAATCTTTCATCCTCACTGCCACGGAGTATTTCACCAAGTGGGCCGAAGTCGAAGCATACGCGGAAATCAAAGCAACCACAGTTTGCCGCTTCATCCTGAAGAGCATCATTTCGTGGTTTGGAGTGCCAAGCGACATCATCACCGACAATGGACCACAATTCGTGTCACAAGAACTTCAGGACCTCTGTAAGAAATTCAACATTTCATTGCATCATTCATCACCATACTACCCTGTTGGCACCCAAAATGTGATCATCGGTGATCAAGCCATAAAGATGAATGATGCGGCCCGCTGAAGCACGGAAGTCGATAAAGATCAACATACTGAAGACTTCTCAAGCTGCCAAAGCCTCAAGTCACCCCGTATGAACGCCAGGGACTTCACCTCAGGAGAACCGAGATGAACTCACAACCAACCGGTAGTGCGACCAGGCCTGCCCAATGAACCGGCATCGACTCCGTCGTGCCGCATACACTACACCCGTTGTCCGACCAAGGACGACGGTCTACCCAGTGGCTACCCACCTCATGAAAGACTCTCCTGAGATGAAAGAGTCCCCTTGGCTCTTCAGAACGGAGGACCGAAAGCTCTGTCGGCAAAAGATCCCGGTCGCCCGGCACGGGTACGTCTTCCCACCCAGATGGGCCCCTTAGTGGCCGAATGATCGCCCAGCTCAGGCAGAACTATCCCTGGTGTTATCCCACCCTCTAAGGAGCTTTGAGCACAAGCCAGACCGAGCCAGCAGCACTTATCATAGTGCCGAGAGCCGTGTCAGCGAAAAACCCGCGTGATCAAACCAAAGTCGTCGGAAGTTCGAGAAAGGCCGTACGTCGGCCTGAAAGCTTCAACAAGGCGTCTCGTCGAGGTTTCAAGGAGCATTGGCGAGATAAATGTTCACGGTGACCCCCGGAATCATCCCGGACTCATCGGCTGACTCGCGACGTGCGAAGAGCATTAACACGGCGCGCCCTTAACCGGCGCGCCCCCATCTGGCGCCCCTTATTCTGGTGGGCAAAAACCCTTCCACCCGGCGCCCTCCTACTCCGGCGCGCAAGGGATGGAGCTCCCCTTCCCGGCGCGCCATTCTCCGCGCCGGATTAAGGCTTCGAACCTCCTCCTATATATAGGCAGCCGTTCGATTGAAAGAAGAAGAGGAGGCTTTTGGGGGAGAAGAAAAAAGGAAAAAAAGAAGGGAGAGGTCGAAGGGAAAATCATCGAGGGGAGAGAAAGGGTTTCTTGCGAGCGAAGCAGGGTTCCCCGGAGTGCCCGTTGCCGCCGTCTTCCCTCCTCCACCTGAAGCCCTCCGGAGCTGGAGAAGAAGAAGGCATCCCGATACTCTGTTCTGGGAACAGGTGGGTGCCTGTGTTTCCATTGATTCCCGGCCTTCCTTTCTATCTGTCGAATGTAAGCGAGAGGGGGAGGGATAGAGATGATATGAGCCAACCTCTCCCCCCTTCTCCGCATCTTTTTTTTTTACTGATTGCTCTTCTGTGAACTCTCCTGCGAGTAGAGTGGTGGCCGTGTCGCGATGCCGGCACCGAACTCGTAATATGTGCGTGGTTTCCCCCGTCAATGGAATGATAGCATGTCTACATGAATGTGCCAATGGGTTGAATGTTTAGCATCTTGTCCTCCTCTTCCGGTGCTATTTCGTTCGATGTGTATATATATATGGGTCTTCTTGTATACGGCTTTGAGATCTCAGTTTCTCCAGATTCCGAACGCGCCCTGGTATCCCATGGGCTACATGGATAACCCCTCCCTGGGTCCTCCTCGGCTGTGCCTGTGCATACGTCGCTCTCCGTTTTGATATGAAATCCGACCTTCACCTCCCCTCCTCTTTGCATTTCTCCGTTGTTCAGAGGAGGCCGGTGATGTTTCTGGGTAGTGAAGCCCGCTTCGCGACTACTGCATCCCAGTCATTTGTGGGTATGCGTGTGTAGGTAAGCTTTTCTAGTTGCATATCGATCGCCTCTTTCCGTGACTGCTGTTGCATTCTATTCCATGAATGGCAACCCGGTCTCGTGAGCATCAACATCTTGGCCCTCCACCCAGGGAGGGGGATATCTCCCACCGTTCACAGAGCTGCTAATGGGCCGTGGGAACTCCACTCTCGAATGATGGATGTTTCTCATGAGTCACAAAGCTGATAGCAAAAGGGGGCTCCAGCCCAACAATCTCAAACCCGCAGCCCTTCGGGACCCTGTGGTGACCAAGGGGTAAATGCTCCTAGCAGGCTAGTCCTCGGAGCCTCTTTCCCTAAGGGTCTCTCCCTAGCCGGTGCAGTGTGTGCTGTAGGTCGCCCACCCCTTGTAGGCCAGTCCTCGAGGTGTTGCTTCCGTCACGAGCTGCCCCGGTCCTCTGCTTCCACCCACGGAGCTTTGGTGCCCCTCGTAGGCAGTCCTCGGGGTATCCTATCCGTTGGGAATTTGCTGGTTGTCACCATGCAGACCGGCGGTTTAGGGGCTTACTCTACAGGTGAGTATGACCCCGTTCCTCTCCTGCAACCTTTCAGGTTCAGGGGAGATGCTGCCCAATTTTTGGCAGGTTTTAGATAGGCAAGTCGTCTCTGCGGACTAGCTGTAATTGAATATTCATTCTGAATCAGGGACCCTAGTGCTCGAGTATGGACCTTGCACTAGCTCATCACTTCATTTTGGAGGGGCTCGGACCCCAATTAAACAAGCAATCGCCCAACTAACTTCAAAACTCTCAACAGAATCTTAATGAACTTAAATGGTTTCAAAATTCATCAAAAATAAGCTAAAACAGCACGGTCCTAATCCGGCACGCCCTAATACGGAGCGGTACCCCCCCGCGCCGGATTAACAGTAGACTCATGGCTTCTTGTTTTTATTTGGTTCGTTCCCGGCGCGCCCTAAACCGGCGCGCCCTAAACCGGCGCGCCCCAAAGCCATCGCGCCGGGCTAACCTTGCCATGGCCGCGCCGGATTAAGCATCTTTCACCTACGTTTGGCCCCGCCGGGGAAACCTACCCCTACGCGTGGCCGCGCCGGTTTGAACCCTTATGCTGTTTTAATCACTCACTCGCCTCCGGAGCGATCCTCGTCTCCCGTGGCCGGAGTTAATAAACCCTAATTAGTAATAAACTGAATAAGGGAAGGGCTATTCGAGTCCGAATCGTCTTGTTATCATGCTTTCACTACCATGTCCGTCAGCACTTCGCTTTCATTATCATGCTTGTGTTACCATTCTCGTTCCCCTTGGCGGAGATTAATAAATGTGATTGATCACTGTTTGTTTTCATAACTCTATTGCCATGCTTAGCATAGTCCAGAACATCATGCATGCATGCTCGCATAGACCCTCGGGTATATCAAATGGCATTGACGGAAGACAGGGTTACCCCCGATCGGAAGTCTCCGCTATGCGCGATGGTGGTCTTCGGACCTACGTCCTCCACCACATACCAAGGGCCTCCAATTTAATGAACCATGCCTCTCTTGCATGATAGATAAACACATCTCATGTGATCCGTCATGCTCACAACATCGCATCTTTATTCCGGCCTCGACAGCCCACTATCTCGGCAATTAATCAAAGGTTTTCCCTCCTCGCGGGGATGTAATTAACGCCATAGCCTTTATGGTATGGCGGACTGCTGGTCCCGACCGAATCTCACTTTCGCCCGACACGGGTCAGAATGAGAGCATAATAAATTTGTCACTCACGTGACTGGCACGCCCACGCAGTCAATCAGTCAGTTAATTGCCAGTCAGTTAATTGATTGATCGACACGTGAAATAAATCAAATAAACCCAAATGATAAATAAAAAAAAATAAAGAAAGAAAATCAGAGAGAACGGAAAGATCCCATCGCAAACAGTCTGGCACGCCCGGTGGGACTGGTGTCACCTTTCATCTCTTTGCCGAGATACTTGGGCTTCGAGGCCCTCCCAAAGGCTGCTGATCGTTGGTTTGTTTGTCTTTGCAGGCGAGCAATGACGACGACTGGGTTGACTGGCGTCGGCTTCGGCCCTTCGATTATTGCCGGTCACGCGCAAGGGTACCTGGCGGTGCCCATGGAGTTCGACAGCTTCCCTGCCGCTGTTGACTTCCCCAACTTCTTGGGGTTGGCCTTTGTGGATATGCTAGAAGTGGAACCCTCGGAGTCTGTCGAGGGAACTACAAAGAACGTGGAGCCTCTGAAGGCTCGATGCTGCCACGACTCGCTCAAGAGTCCAACCTCGGTCGCCAGCTGCCTGGTGCACCATGCTATCCATGGGGCCCGCCCCAATGCTGTCAACAGGAACCCCAGTGGACGTCAGCATAGGCAGATCTAGAGGAGTACTGCTGTGGTTACCGGAACCCTCTCCCAATCCGGCAAGTCTATGATGGTTGGTGGCATGCGCGTCTTCCTCAATGGACGCAGCGCGCGGATAGTTCCGGATCAGGTTGTCCCTTCCATCCCTGTCCGCAACTCATATCAAGCCCTCGCTAGAAGGAGGGCAGAAAGAGAAGAAGCCGGCCATTACGGTCGAGAGAAGTTGGCCCCCAGGCCAAGGAAATTTAAGCAGGTGTGGGTCCCCAAGAAGGTCCAACCCGTTCATCAAGCCGCACCTGTCCCCCGCCGTCTTGCTCACGACGGAGTGGAAGGAAAGAGAGGAAGGGGCCTGGCCCCGAAAGAGGAAGAAGTGGTTGCGGACCCTCCGCACCGTGAAAGTTTTCGGGCCTGCGCCCATTAAGCCAGCGTCCCAGCTGTGGGACGAAGGTTCCAACGACCTGCCGACAGAGCTCGGCTAGCTTATACCCCTCCTGTGGGAGGTCGGCAACTGTCCCCCTTGTTACATCAAGAGCGGGGTCAAGAAGAGATGACATGTCTGGTCAGGAACTATTTTCGAGGGCTAGGCAACCCCTCGCTTGGGCAACAGCGACTAATGCAAGCAGCCGCCGCCAATGAAGACTACTGCTCGTCAATGGCAGATGAAGAAGATGTAGGAGAAAGAATGATGGTGTCGTCAGTTGACGACAATGGATATGATAACGGCTTCGAGATCGAAGCCGATGAAGCCGTCCCCAAGCGGGAAGAAACAAGAAGGACTTCTGTGTTCAAGAGGCTGACCTTCCCGCATCAGGCTAAGAGAAGGGCCCACCGACAGAGAAGAGAGATACATGTTTTTATCTGCAACATGGCTGGTATACCCAACTGATATGGGGGGCTTCCCGAAGACCCCCGCGAGTTGGCTAAATTGGCCGCACAGCCGGGGCCGAATACTCGCAGAACAGAAGCAGCAAGGGAGCTCCTGATGATGACTAAGGGAAAACAACCCTGGGTCTACCACCAGTGGGATGATAAGGCCCCCGTCCTGACCGCCAATGTGGTGACAGCGGAAGAAGAAGAAGACGTCCCCCTCGACATCCTACCCGAGGGTACGTCTGGGGAGACAGCAGAAGTTATCCCCACTACAGCAACTATGGACCCATCAGTCTTGATACTACTTCAAAAATATCAGCAAAAGATAGACTTGCTAAAGAAGCAGCTGATGGAGAAAACTGAACAGTCCTCAGCTTCCAAACCACCCAAAGTCCAGGGTGAATCATCCCGGGGAGCGGTTCGTCATGACGACCCTCCGCCGCTCTACACACTGCCTCAGTCGTCAGAGCCAAGCATGGCGACAACGCGACAGCAGCCACCACAGCTCCAGCCGCTGCTACCACAGGTGCTCCCTCAAGTGCACCAGAGACCCCCGCTGCTGCGTCCTCCACATGCGACCACTCTGGTCACCCCGTACCTGCAGCCGGCACACTTCTACCCAGAGCCAGTTGACCCTGCAGTCATGAACCAGATGATGGTGGAAAGAATGATCGAGCTGAAGCTCGCAGAAAGGGGTGAAGGCGACTACGTCGCGTGTGATGCCTACCGGGTGCCATACCCGCAACACCATGCTGCTAAGCGGCTTCCCCCGGGAATCAACAAGCCGCCCAAGTTCGACAAATTCAACGGGAAGGGGTCCCCGAGAGAGCACATTGCCTATTATATGACTTTCATGGGCGACTTTGCCACCGATGAGTCATACCTGCTAAAGTTTTTCGGATCCTCATTGACGGGGCTCGCATTTGAATGGTATTCCAGCCTCTCGGCCGGGTCGATCAGCGACTGGCCAGATATGCAGAAGAAGTTCAGAGAAAGATTCCATGTTACAGAGAGGGAGGTCACAGTGGCCGAACTCTACTCAACAAAGCAGAGGGCCGATGAGACAGCCCTCGATTATATCAAGAGGTGGAGGAACCTCGGAATGAGGTGCAAGCGGCCCCCGCATCAGGAGGACGCTGTGCAAATATGCAAACAGAATCTCAGAAGGGAGGTTCTAGAAAAGATGATCGGAATGGAAATACGATCGTTTGATCGATTGAACAATGTCGTGGCCGAGGTGGAAGCTTTTCTGGCCAGACCTGCCCCTACATCTGCTGCCGGCACGACCCAGAAGGGCAAGGCGGTGGAGCGGCGCTCGTCGCCTAAAGAAGCGAACGCTCTTGACATAAAGGCGTTCGAACAACAGAAAAGTGAAGGCAAGAAGGGAATCACCCCACAGCCTGCAGAAGCCCCAGACGGCAAAGAAGGTCCTTCGCTCAGGGACAAGATGAAGAAGGCCTATTCATTTCCAAAGGACAAGACCCGGGTTCTGTTCGACTGGGTAACGGAATATGGCATGGTCACCCTGCCAGAGCCAAGGAGGCCGGAGGACCTTAAGAGAAAAGACAGCCCAAGATTCTGCCCCTACCACCAGATGTTGGGGCATCCAATCGAAGACTGCTATGTTTTCAAGGACATCATCGAAGGGATGGTGAAGAAAAATGAGATCGAGCTGGGAGAGTACAAAGTGGATCCTCCTCAGCCACATGAAGCCCCTCGGAGGAGGGCAGGAGTCAACATGATCTCCCTATACCAGGCACTGCCCGAGGAGATCTCTGAGACAAGTACGCGGAGCACCTATGAAGCTCATTTCTTGGAGCCCGTGAAAGAACAGCAGGGATGGCAGCAGGTCCCTGTGAAGCATAAGAAAAGGAGGGCACCCTGCCCGAAAGAGGGGGCACATATCCGTGGTGTTACACCCCGGCATGCTCCGCCAGTGGTAGCACCCGTATGGATCACTCCACCTACAACTGTCAGGATACCTACACATAATCGGAGAAGAAAAACTCCGCTGCCAGTGATTAAGGAAACCAATCATGGGGTCCGTCGACTGCAAAACCTCATTGAGGGGCTAGACGAGTACGTGCAGCCCGAATTGAAGCCCTTGCTAGTGCGGGACCACATCCCGTGGCAAGAACTAGAGCAGCTCTCACTCGAACAAAAGGAGGAAGCTGAAGCGACGCCCGATAAAGAGGGCAGTCTGTTCTGGGGGCACCCGCCCGCTGAAGCAAAAAAGAATAAGAGACAAAAGAAGAAGAAAAGGAAGGCCGCTGAGGCCGATAAAGTGCAGATTGTCTCCTGTCATACTCTATCAGCACTCTTCAACCTGCCCGGAGAGGAGGAAGAAGAGGAAATTTGTTTCACACCCCATGCTGGGAGAGGCAAGGCCGAGGCTGTAACTGCTGCACATGCCACCCGGTCAGGCCGAAAATGGGGGCGCCAGCCGCCACCCAACCACAACATCATGTTCAGGGGGAAGCAACCCTACAAAACACCTCCGCCGGAGGTCAAGGGAATCCAAATCCCTCCTCCGCCAGGCCTATATAACAAGAGCGGGGGCAAGGGGGTCCCTTCATTTCTTGAATTCATGAAGATGTCCAAGGGGAAGCAGCCTTGCCAGGAGGCTAACCCTACACCCGGGGACGTTCACCCGCAGCTAGCTCAATCTGCCGAAGATCCAAGTGCAGATCGAGCTTGCCCCGCAGCAGCTAACAAAGAACACCCAGGAGTCGGTACCAGCCAGAAGGGCGCCGAATCCGAGGAAGATGAAGCAGGTCCGTCAGGGCCCGCAAACCAAGACTTCCCCAAGCCCAGATGGGCTGAAGAGATGAAGCTCTCCAATGTCCGAGCTGGGAGCCGAATAATGAAGCTACTCAAGAAGCTCCCTGCTCGATTTACAATCTGGGAGATCCTTTCTTTGAGTGAAGAGACTCGACAGGCGATTATCACTGCTCTCCAGACGCCTGCTCATTTTGAGACATGTCTGGCTGAAGCAATGCCGGAGGCTAGCATGACCTTCACTCCAGACGATATGCTGCTGCCCACCATCAGCCACAACAGGCCGCTGTATATGAAGGGGCACCTGAATGGAAGGGAGCTGAACAGGATTCTGGTTGATCCCGGTGCAGCGGTCAACATCTTGCCTTATAGGATATACGAGAGGCACCACTTTAACGTGCATCTCGAGAAAGTCGAGATATGCGTATCGCCGGCTTCAATCAAAAATGTGAAGTGTCAATGGGGGTGGCAGAGTTCACCCTCACCTTAGCAGATTTCACTACGACGGTGCAGTTCCATGTCATTGACTCCCGCACCTCGTACAAGGCACTGCTCGGCCGCCCATGGCTGCATGAAAATATGGTGGTGCCCTCCACGCTCCACCAATGCATCAAGTACAGTCTCCAAGGGAAGGAGGAGAGGATATTTGCAGACCCCCACCCGTTCGAGGTGTTTCGAATGTCATTTGGCGGATGCCAACCTATATACAGGGCCTTCCCAGAAGACCTTTGAAGCTAAGACCCCTGCTGGGGCATCCAGAAGCACGTCCGGCGGCAGTTGGTATCCACCACCGCCGCGCGGGTATGTCAAGCCCAAGGTGGTCTCCCATATCGCAGCATCCGGGGATGTGGGCCGAACAGCACCCCCAACATTATACCCTGAAGCTAATGAAGTACGGGTCGCTCGGCGGCACAATCATATTGAAATCCCGGATGGCCTCACCAAGCCAACTCCCGGCCTTGATAACCCTACTGTCGAGCCTTTCAGAACTTGGGAGGTGGCACAGGAAGAGGGACCTAGCAGCTTGTTCTATACGGCTGAAGAACACCCTACTTGGGAAGACACAAACTGCAGCCTCCCCAAAGATATAAGCAACCCGCTGGTTCCCGTCAAGGGTCTGGCATTCACAACTGAGCGGATGGCCAGGATGTTTCAGAAGCAACACATCCCCCCCCGATCAGTCTCAAAAGCGCAAGGAAGCTTTCCAGAAAATGTGGTATCCCGTAAACCTGGATAAGGAAATGAGACGCGTCTCTCAACATCCGGGGTTGGGCTTCACCCTGGAAGAATATTATCATAGTGGGCGATACGAGGTGGACACCCTCTCCGCCTTCTACCCTGCTGAAGACAGCCCGTCGGGGGCAACCTTCGACGAATATCCAGCGGAAGCTGAACAGACTGACCCGGGGCAACCCGGAAAGCAAGAAACGGGGACCATGACTCCTTGCCGATGTTGGGAACAGGTCTATCCCGAAGAGGCGGCCCCGCAAGTCGAATTTGATACGGCTAGCAGAAGCGAAGCTGAAGGTGTTGAAGAAGCAGGGACCTTCCCCTCCTATGGAGTCCTACCAACAAGGACCTCTGCACCTCTTGTGTCAATCGGGGAAGCCTTGACTAGCCCCGACCGGGAGGTGTGTGCCGCCGTCAATGGGATTGCCACCCCTATTGAAGATGCAATTTCCCCAGAAGGCGGGATCTCCTCACCTTTTGCTGCAAGGTTGGGTTGCTATTCCAGCCCAACAACAAGCAGTCACCAGTTTGGCGCGACTGCAACCCCATTCGCAATGACTAAAGCTGCTCTCTTACCCCGGGAGACTGCAATGGCAACGGATTTGCTGAAAGAGCAATACATGCGGCCACTGTCAAATGAAAAGGATGACTCTCAAGAAGCTCTGGTGGTGTCTGATGAGGAGGTCGAAGTATTCGACCCTCAAGATGGTATTCCAGACTTCGTTGACCTCCAATCGGCACCTCCCCACAATCGGCACCTCTGGAGATAGAAGACGGAGGCCAAGCCACAGTCGACGAACTGATAGAAGTCAACTTGGGAAATGAGGAGGACCCTAGGCCTACCTTCCTCAGTGCCCAACTGTCCCTAGAAGAACGAGAGTTGTACACCCAGCTGCTGCTAGAGTACCGGGATTGCTTCGCCTGGACTTACAAAGAAATGCCCGGTCTAAATTCCGCTGTCTCACAACATGAGCTGGCAATCAGCCCTGAGGCCGAGCCGGTGAAGCAACCACCGCGGCGCATGAGGCCAGAACTCATTACTCAAATTTGTGCTGAAGTCGACAAGCTTATTGACGTGGGATTTGTTGAAGAAAACCAGTACACCACATGGCTGGCGAATATCGTCCCCGTGAAAAAGAAGAATGGACAGATCCGGATATGTGTCGACTTCCGAGATCTAAATAAAGCCTGCCCCAAAGATGACTTTCCGGTGCCAATAACGGAAGTCATGATCGATGCTACAACCGGGCATGAGGCCCTGTCATTCATGGACGGGTCATCCGGTTACAACCAGATTTGGATCGCGGAGCATGACCGAGTTCACACTGCCTTCCGAACCCCTAAAGGCATCTATCACTATAAGAGGATGCCGTTCGGACTAAAGAATGCTGGCGCAACTTATCAGCGCGCAATGACCAAAATCTTTGATGAGTTGCTCTACCACAAGGTCGAGTGCTACATAGATGATCTGGTGGTCAAAACCAGAAGAAAAGAAGATCATCTGCAAGACCTCCGGATTGTCTTTCAGAGGCTGAGGCAGCATGAGCTGAAGATGAACCCCATGAAATGTGCGTTCGGAGTGTCGAGCGGGAAGTTCTTGGGCTTCATTGTCGATATCGGGGATCGAGATAGACCCCGCAAAAATCAAAGCAATTCAAGAGCTACCTGCACCAAGGAACCTCTCTGAGTTGAGATCACTACAGGGCCGCTTGGCTTATATCCGGCGGTTCATTTCCAATTTGTCAGGGCGATGCCAGCCTTTCCACAAACTGATGATGAAAGATGTTCCCTTTTATTGGGATGAAGATTGCCAGACAGCCTTCGACAAGCTGAAAGACTATCTGAAGACTCCTCCAGTGCTGGGCGCACCGGTGAAGGACGGCCATTGATACTATATATAGCAGCTACACATAACTCCCTGGGGGCAATGCTGGCCCAGAATAATGAAGAAGGGAAAGAGCAAGCCCTCTATTACCTCAGTCGGAGACTGGTCAGAACTGAGGAGAAATATACTTATATTGAGAAGGTCTGTCTGGCACTGGTCTTCGCAGTTAAGAAGCTTCGACACTACATGTTGTCGCATGAAATCAGCTTGGTATCCAAAGAGGACCCCCTGAAATATATTATGTCCCAGCCGGCACTCAAAGGTCGCCTGGGCAAATGGGCAGTAATCCTTATGGAGTTTGACATCTCCTATGTGCCGCGCAAGGCCGTCAAGGGCCAAGCTATTGCAGACTTCTTCGCTGAGCACCCAGTACCCGGGGACTGCCCGCTGGAACCGGAGCTTCCTGAAGATGAAACCCTGGAAGCCGTTCAGGTGCAGCCCTCCTTATGGCAGCTATATTTCGATGGCGCTTCCAGAATTGACACCTCTGCCACTGGATCGGCCAGGGTCAGGGCAGGAGCAGGCATAGTCCTGAAGTCCCCAGAAGGGGAAGTGGTGCACACATCTTGCTCGATAAACAAGCATTGCACGAACAACGAAGCAGAGTATGAAGCCCTGATAATCGGGTTGCAAATCGCCCTATCCATGGGAATTCAGATGCTGGAAGCATTCAGAGATTCCATGCTAGTTATAAAACAACTGGAAGGAGAGTTCGATTGCGAAAGCAAGAACTTCTCCCCTATCATCAGCTGGCAACCCGCCTGATGTCGAGATTCTACTTCATCAGCATCAAGCATATCAACCGAGGCCAGAATGCTCAGGCAGACGCCCTCGCTAAGCTGGCTAGTTCGTTGGCGGTCCCGCCAGACACAAGCCTGAACATAATAGTGATCAACCACCGGCAAGTCCCCAGTATGACCGAGGCCTTAGCCGACGAACAAGAGATTGAGGTGGTATCCGTCGAAGAGGCTCAACGGCCCGATTGGCGAGAACATCTCCTACAGTGGTTTCTGCACCAACAACTCCCAAGAGAGAAAGAACAGAGAATGAAACTCCTGAGGGTCAAAGACTCTTACGAGATGAGAAGCGGAACCTTGTTCCGAATAATGGCAGATTCCCGAAGGAAAGTCCTACTTCGTTGCTTGTCTTCAGCAGAAGCGGGATAGGTGATGCAAGAAATCCATGCAGGATCAGCTGGAACACACCAGGCTGGCCCAAAGATGAAAATTGAGATAAAGAAATTGGGTTACTATTGGCCCACTATGTTTGATGATTGCTGCAAGTTCGCCAAGGCTTGTCAGAAGTGTCAAGAGCACGCTAACGTGGCAAGGAGACCTCCAGTGCCATTACATCCGACCCTACCAAGCTGGCCGTTTGCTCAGTGGGGCACGGACGTGGTAGGGCCGCTACCAGCATCTTCATCAGGGTGCAGATATATCTTAGCAGCTACAGACTACTTCTCCAGATGGGCAGAGGCGGTCGCATTGAGAGATGTAACGGGGGAACTGGTCGCAAGATTCTTCCGACAGAATATAATATTCCGGTTCGGGATCCCCAGCCGAATCATCTCTGATAATGGCAGCCATTTCAGAAACCAGAAGGTTTATCGGATGGCCGACAAATACAAGATTGACTGGAGGACATCGTCCCCCTACAACCCTCAAGCCAATGGACTTGCAGAAGCCTTCAACAAGACACTATGCACGTTGCTGGCAAAGACTGTCAAGTCTAATAAAAAAGATTGGGAAGAAAGGATGTACGAAGCGCTCTGGGCCTATCGTACTGTCTACAAAACCCCAACCGGCTGTTCACCTTTCTCCCTCGTCTATGGGTCGGAGGCTGTGGTGCCGATCGAATTAGAAGTTCCTTCGCTGCGAGTCGCCATCCAGCATGGACTAGCCAGCTGTGAACAAATAAATGCAGAAAGAAGATTGGAAGAGCTCGCCGAGCTCGAAGGAAAATGCCTCTGGGCACAATAAAACATCCAACTCTACCAAGCTCGCATGGCCCGTGCTTTCGATAAGCTGGTCAAAGGTCGAGAATTCAAGAAAGGAGACCTGGTGATGGTTAAAAGAAGACAAGTGATGGCCTCCAACCCCAAAGGAAAGTTGGTCGAAAACTGGATCGGACCATATATCGTCCACCGAGTATATGAAGGGGGTGCCTACGTCCTGGTGGACCACAAAGGAGTCATCCAGTTCTCTCCCCTCAATGGAAAGCATATCAGGCTGTACCACACAGCTCAACCGGCATTCTCGGAATGACCTACCCTTATCTTGGTATAGTGGCACCCCGCCCTAGCCGAGCTACCTTTATCTTGGTCCAGTGGCACTCCGCCCTAGCCGAGCTACCCTTATCTTGGTCCAGTGGCACCCCGCCCTAGCCGAGCTACCCTTCCTTGGTCTAGTGGCACCCCGCCCTAGCCGAGCTACCCTTATCTTGGTCTAGTGGCACTCCGCCCTAGCCGAGCTACCCTTATCTTGTCCAGTGGCACCCCGCCCTAGCCGAGCTACCCTTCCTTGGTCTAGTGACACTCCGCCCTAGCCGAGCTACCCTTATCTTGGTTTAGTGGCACTCCGCCCTAGCCGAGCTATCTTTACCTTGGTCTAGTGGCACTCCGCCCTAGTCGAGCTACCCTTCCTTGACTTAGTGGCACTCCGCCTTGTAGATCGTGATAAATCCACACATGAAGAAGAGTTTAAATATGAGAAAGCATAATAAAAATAAGGGGAGATGATATAATAATAAGGAAAAGAAGAAGCACATGGTGCTACTAAGGAGGGCGATCGCCAGAGGGGTTATCTCAATAAGAAACAAAGAAGATCACGAATACCTGGTGGAAAAGAAAACGTGGGCTGGATTGTGAATTCCTCCTCCTCCTTCAATCGGCCGGCCGATGAAGGGGGTTTTCCTTTATTGATTACCTTGCAAAAAAGATAAAATAAACAAACAAAAGAAGTGGATCAGCCGAGTGAATGTAGTATCAATCCCAAAGATGATATGATGATGAAATAAGAACAAAACATGCGCACCTTTCTTTTTTGTTTTAAAACCCCTAAAGAGAGGAGATATGATGAAGCTAATGCAAAAAGGGAAAAGAACACAATGGACGTGATGATGATCGATGAACACAAAACAATATAAACAAAGTAAACAAAGAAACCCTGCTGTCCCTGACGATAGTAAAGGGAAACCAAAGTCGATGCTGTTGACAGGACGAAGAGGAAGCAGAGGAAGCAGAGCCCTTCTAAAAAGAATCGCACAGGAAGAAGATGAAGAGCCTCTGTAACCTCCGAACTCGGTAAACTCCTGTTCTCGTCCGCTCGTAACCTGTCAACCTGCCAACCTCTGCCAAACTGCTAACGTAACCTTCTAACCTCGGGCGATGGTCGATCAAGACATCCCCATATAGGGTTCCAGATCCAAGATAACCTCAGATTCGGAAGGATAAGAACGGGCAATGATCAAAAGAGGCAGGACTCTAGTCCCAATTCGAGCAAGGAGACCGTTAAAGGCAGGGAACTACTCAGGAAAGACGAGTTTAAGCAGGACACCGAAAGATAAAACACGATCTTCAGAAGGGCATCAAATCACAAATTGACGACCTACATCAAGACGTTACTCAAAAACACGACCATGATCAAGGGCGTCACTTCTTGGATTAAATTTGGCAATAAAACTTTCTTTATTTGAAAATTATGAGGACACGCCTGAGATGAAGGCGTTACTTGAAAACACGCCCTGAGGAAGGACGTTAATAAATAATTGAATTTATTTTGAAACTGGATAATACCAGGAATTGACGCCCTGACGTTTGGTCGTCCTTTCTTTTGAACACGCCCTAGATAAGGTCGCTATATAAAACACGCCCCTCTTCAGGTCGCGAATCACAAAAATGCAAGAACAAACCAAAAAACACACAAAAATAGAAAAACTTCATATTATGAATGTATTGAAGTTCACTTTGGGGCGTCAACATAGTGACATGAGATTTGATCAACATAGCGTCAATTTTGGCGTGTCTACAGCTGCCCCGCCTTGGCGTCTGCTTTGCAAGGGAGTGAGACGAAATGGAGTGAAAGTGCAACAAACGGAATGAAGTGGAGCGAACTGATAAGTAGATGCCAAGGTGTGATGTGACACGCCTCAGACACTAAGCATTGGAAATCTTTCCAATATTCAAAGTGAAACAACTCCGAGTGATTCCAAGGAAGCATTGATTTGCTGGATAAAGGAGATTAAACTAAACAAGTAAAAATGTGCGCATGGCACGATAAGGAGACACCATTGGAGAGCGGTTACCAGCCAATGTGGACGTGCTACAACCAAGGCAGATTTGTAGAAAAATAAAGGGAATTGAGATGAAGATCCAACAAAGGGACATTTTCAAAGAAATCAGCCTAAGCGGCTTCAAAGAGAATAAAGTACTCAATTTGGAATGGAATATCTCATGTCAACTCAATCAAGAGCGAGTGACCTTCATTACTGTCATAATATGAAGATTTTCAGCATGAAGCTCAAAGTCCTACATGATGCATGCTGGGCTAAAAGGAAAACTAAAACAAACTAAAAATAGAAAATAATCAAGGATAATATTGCTAAGCCATCTAGATTTGGTCAAGAATCCAGATCTCTGAGCTAACACTAAGCCGAAGCCCGTTTATCCACGCATCAACTCAGATGGAACCATCATCCCAGACCTTCAACGACTCAACGGCCTATCCGTGTGATCAAGACTCTCCTGGAACTATCACTGTTTTTGATGAAGGGGAACTCAAATTCCAGGTTCATCAGAACCGCAAGGTCCTTGATATGCTATAATAGCGTAGAATACCATATAGTAATAATGCTTACAAGGAACAACATGATGTTACCTCCACATTAATCCGAGCATCTCGAAACCTGCAATCTTCTGCACTCAAGAGTTCATTAGTTCTCTCAAAATTTCAATATAAATAATCCTCAATTCAAAGCATAACATGATCATAAGTGCTTAATAAAATAAAATTCCAATGAAATAATAGCACTTAAGTTCATCAGAGCATGTAGGAAAGGAAATTCATAAGCTCACAAATTCACGCCTGCACTGAACGGCGTCAAAACATGAAAGGCACCTTCTTGTGAGGGCGTCAAAAGGATAAACACGCCTTTCACTGAGGCGTTAAATGCACTAAGAGTTCATGAAGAAAACGACCCACTCAAGGGCGTTAAATAAAACACGACCTCGGTCAGGCCGTCAATTCAACAATTGACGCCCTAACAGAAGGCGTTAATTAAGCACGAACTTCCGTTTCTGATTCGTAAACTAAACCCAGTCCTAATAGCCATAAACTTGCTAACTCCGAACAGCCTTAAGACTCCCCGGACTCCTATAAAGGGAAGGCAATTCCTCAAATCAATCAAAGCAACCTTCGGAGCTCTGCTCTTCTGCTACTTCTTCTGTCTGTTGTGTTCTTCTACAGGCACCGCAACCGTCCGAGCTTCTTCCTGCAAACCGAAGATGGAGAGGGCGATTAAGAGATCCAAGTCCTCAATTCCCAGGCTAACCGAGATCAACGGGCACATCAGCAGCCGCATTGCATTGAATCAGGTAAGGATTGAGTCTTCTGTTCTTTTCCACTTTTATCTTAAATGTTCTTCTCTTCTGCATGCTCATTTATTCTTCTTTCTGTATTGTTCTTCCTTTCTTCCTTCCACAGGATTACCCGAATGTCCCAGGAGTAAGGAGATTCACAAAAATTAAGTGGCTCCCTCTTATACTCTCCAAATTTTCTTCAGATATGAGGGTGTACTTAACAAGATGGCACCTTCTGGGTCTAGTTACTCATGCCAAACATTACGATCAAGTTCACCTTGATTGGGCAGCTATAGGGGCTCTTGTAGAGATATGGCATCCTTCTACTCATACCTTTCTCTTCTCTACTTTTGAAGCCACGATCCTATTAGAAGAATTGGAGATAATCTTAGGCTTAAAGAGAATGAAGCAAGGGGATGAGGAAAAGGTGGCCATCATGCCAAAACCAATTGCCTCTCATGAGCTATTAACAAGCTTGATATCTAGCCCCAACCTAGTGAATCAAATCAAAGCCACTAAAGGAATCAATCTTCTAAAGCTCGCCTCATGGGTGTACAAGAGAGCAGATCAAGCTAAAGAAGATGAAGAGATAGAGCGGGTAGCAAAGGCCTTCGTGGTGTGCTTGGCAGGAGCAATCTTATTCCCATCCACGGAGGACTTTCTAGAAAAGGCCCAATTAAGCGCTATAGTGAGCTTATGGGAAGGAGATAAAGTTGGATCGGCGATTCTAGCCTATCTCTATAGCGGACTTACCTCGGCGGCGATGGGAAGGCCCATCTACGGATGCATGCTAGCACTTTCTAGTTGGGTAGATCTCCACTTCAAGTTCGATCCATGTGACGAAGCCCACCAATCCTCAAGAATTTTCTCAAAAAGCCCACTCTCTTATATGACCGGTTCACTTGGGATAAGCAATAGAGTGACGAACTGGATTCCTCAAATCAAGAAGAGAGCGGAATGGAGAGAGCACCTCAAAGTAATGCCAAAGAATCTCTTCACTTGCACCCCGGGAATACTCAAGACTCAAGAACTTCGTGCAAGATTCTCTCCCGGGACGGACCTTCGTCTCATAGGCGCTTCAGAATTCATCTTGTATAATTCACACCGGTGCCTTCCTCAACTCGGGCTTCCACGGCGAGTATTCGAGGACCCATCTCACCTTCCTCCAATCAAGACACGGGACCTTGGTAGCAATGAAGATGGAGAAGAATGCACAACTATTCAAGCTTTGTGGAAAATCAACAAGGCTCATCAACCTGTAGAAAGCTTGAATGAAGACAGAGATGAATGGAAATCTTATGTAATAGCTCTGAGAAAATTGGGGCCCAAAGTGGCTCATTAATCATTGTAATCTTTCTTTCATATAATCAATGATATTTCCTTTATTGAGCCATCTTACTGCGTTTCTGAATAACTTTTTCCAACGTTCTGTGATTCTGTTGCAAATGACGCCTCAAGCGTTGTCGTTAATTCTATAAACGACGCCCCAGCACAGGTCGTCTTCCATGATTGATCGCTCATAACTGACGCCTTCATAAATGGGCGTTAACTGAAAAACGTCCTAGGACAAGGCGTTAATTCGATTCATATTCCAAAATATATTCGTTGAAATTCCAAAAGTAACGCCTTCAGCAAAGCCACGTTTCATATAAATAACGCCTCAATCGTAGTCGTTACTCAAAAATAGTAATGATTATTCCCATCAAATCAATCAATCGCCATTAAATGCGTCTGACGACGGTTATCATTCCCCATGCAAAAAAAAAATAACGCCTTAAGAAATGTCGTCAATTATTAAGAAACACCTTGATGTCAGTCGTTGATTCCACAAGACGCGGCCTTCCTTAAGTCGTGATTTCTTTTTGACCGTTCGACTTAACTTTCCCTCCTTCCTTCTTCTTCCTTTCTC